>CM039119.1:56106959-56222574 GCA_022036555.1 Microstegium vimineum | reverse complement strand
AACACCAAAGAAGATTGATTAGGAGGTCGGATAACACTGACAAATATTAATATAAGTTTCTAGGAACCAAAATAATTGAAGAAGTTGTTCCCGACCTCATACCCATGACCCAATATCTCAGAGGAATGCTTTCTGATATGACCTTATTACATTGTGCAAGTCCCTGAGATGCCCAAATTTGGGCTCCTTGTACATACCTATGAAAATTCACGGACTACATTAGGTGCTCCTTATGTCAAGAGCAGCATACATGATGATGATAAAAAATAATACAGAAATCTAATGGTCAATTGAGGCGATCTGACCATATTCATCCATGGGAGCTTCATCATAGTATCCAGTCAACACATAAGAAGCGCCAGTCCTTCCAAAATTTGTTCCTCCGTGATACTGTTGACAAGTTAAAGTGAAATTCCATAAATCTCCACGTTTTCCCTGTAAATGTTTATTAACATATTCATTGCAGGAACAAAATCCATACCATGTAGTAGTTAACCAATGACCCACCCTTTGCAAAAAATCGTAACACAGCATATGCAATGTCTTCAGCTGAACGCATAGCTAACTGATCACCATATGCTCTGAATCTGTGTATGCCCAGGAAAATTAGACGAAGAGATTAATCTTTTGTGTATGTACTTTCTGTATTTGCGGGGGATGAGCTCCAAATGTTTAAATAATTGAGAATGGCCTTTTCATATAAGCACTGTTTGACATAGCGGTGGTACATTAAAAGCACTTATTTGATCCTAATGTTGAATGAAGGTTTTAGTTAAGAGCATTTTTATGGATATTAACAAAATAAATATACTACAATTAGTAAATATTGCCCAAAATAATTATATTCTATAGCGCAGCAGACCCTTAGCTTCCGAGTTACTGGTTTAGGTTTAGTTGGTGCGCAGCCAGATTGCTTTATTGTGTTTATGGGTCCATCTTTTAACTGATGAGATGTATGCTTTACTATTCAACTCTATCTTTTTATATTCTACAATATGCAGGTATGAACATGTTTGCTCAATCAAACAGGGGGTGGAACCTCTGATTCGGACATAAAATACAAATTTCACTTCTTACAGGGAATAGGGAGAATGGCTCAAGGTTAAGATGCTGCAAGAATCAATATATGCAGGGATACAAGTGGGCACCCAATTGTGTTTTCTAGGTCAGCTATTGCCCCTAAATTAACTATGTGGCGAGACATTTTACTTTATTTTAGAAAAGTTTTGGGTCTAAGCAGCCTTTTGTAAAGTAAACTGCATAGTTTTCTTTTCTTGTGTGTGTGTGTGTGTTTGCAAGGGTTCTCACCCTTTTTCTTCTTAATGCAAAGAATCACAGATCTCCTGCGTTTTTGAGAGAAAAAAAAGTTTTGGGTCTACCCATTGACCCAAAAACAAGTGGAACTTGCATCCCTAAATGTAAGGTAACCACACATATGAATGTGCAACATGGTTCTTGGAATGGCCATAGCTCATAAGTTAATTAGAGTATTAGATTTTCTTTCTGTAAACAGAGCTATATATTTCATCTCACTCAATTCTTCCTATTGTGGACCTTCCATAAGTAGTAATGTTGGCTCATAATATTGGCTCCTGCCATTGCGTTCAAAAAGTAATGTTGGCTCATAATATTTGTGCAATTGGTGAAAGGGACGAATGCTGAGTGTGAATTACTTGAACTTACTGTTGAGTCCAATTCTCAGTCCAAAGCATAGGCTTATTTTTGTCGCGCAGTGTCCATGTGTCTCCACAATGCCTTCCATTGCAGTAGGGATCTAGTGAGAGCGAGAAATTAATTAAAAGATTGAGCTGATGTAACTAGACCAGGTAGACGGTCACTTCTAAGAGATTAAATGTCGTTCATGTTCTGAACAATATTTTGTTACTATTTTCAAGATAGAATTGCAATAAAAAAAACTTTTGAACCATTAAAAATGTATACAGATATTCACCACTGATCAGAAAGTTACCACTTCACCAGGAGCTGAAGACTGCTTGCACATTATCCATGGAACTCCTGTTTGTGTGCTGAGGGCCATTTCAGCTGCCCACTCGAGGTACTTGTCACCTTCTATTGCATGATCTTTTTTTATGTTCCCATACTCATTCTCGATCTGATGTGTTTGTGCAAAGGGTAAATCACAGCATGTATTATGTAAATATGACGCCGATAAACAGGATTTAAAAAATAACACAAGTAAATTGGGAAAGGAAGGACCTGTGTTAGAATGATGGGTCCTCCTTGAGATGCAAATAAGTCAGCATCCTTCAACTTCTGCACTATGAATCTCACAAATTTCTCCATTTCTTTCTGCATGAAAAGTCCAAATACCATCAGTCCAGAACTCTACAAGCATATCCTTGTTACAACGATGAAATTCCTTGATTACCTTGTACGGATCATTGTTTGCCCGGAATATTATGTGGTCGATCTCTCTAAGCCAATAAGGCAGACCACTGGAAGAAGGTAGAGAAAATGGCATAGAAGAAGCTCAAAACAATCAGATAGATATGAGCATACTAGACAGCAGAGCGGTAATTAGTTGGACGCACTGACCCATGGTTCCATTCTGCCTGGATGAAGGGCCCGATACGCACAATTGCATACATGTCATGATCCTGGATCAACTTGAGGTATTTGATCAAGTCGAGCCTGCCTTCAAAATCGTACTGCAACGCATGCAACAGATGAGCCACATTTACATCTATTTGTCGGTCTAATATAGTATACAGCACAACAAAGATTCAGGACGCCATGCTCCTTATTTTTTTCTGCGGTTGGTTACCATTTACCAACGTGTCCATCTGAATAAATGTCCTTTACCTTGCCAGGCTCAGGCTCGTGTGCATTCCAGAATATGTACGTCTCGATCGTGTTGAGGCCGCCCTCCTTGGCCCGCTCGATCAGCTTCGGCCACATCTGCATTACAACAGCACATTCCCAGGATCAACAAACCAGACGACCGGCCGGCAGCTGCAGCAGGACGCCGCGACTGCATTTCGTTCGGTTCATCAGCTGGGGAGTCTCGCGCGTGGGAGCGTACCTCAGGCGGGCTCCTGGGGTAGTGGATGGCGCCGGAGAAGAAGAGGTCCCGCTTGCCGTCGATCATGAGCGAGCGACCATCGTAGGTGACGACGCTGCCCTTCTTCGTGAGGTTCCACTCCGCCGCCGCCCATCCCGGGAGGAGGAGCGCGAGCACGGCGGCGGCCACCAGCACGGCCGCGGCCCGGACGGTCATGTGAGCCGGAACTGCGGGAACGACAGAGGAGGGGGGCTGCGCGGGAGGTGAAGGGCAGGCAGGAGAGGGGAGGCGACGCTAGCGAGGGGTCGGGGGAGGAGGTGACCGCTTTGAAAGGGACGGGCTCGCGGAGCGTTGCGGTGGAGCGGACGCGCGGAAATGGAGGAGCTGCGAGGGGAGGTGGACGGCCGCGGAGCACTGCTTGGTCGGGCATCGCGGCAAAAGCTTGCGAGCGGACGACCGGTTCGCGGAACGGCGAGCGGGGGGTGGGAGACGGTGTTCGTGCGCTGGTTTTGCGCAGAGGTCGGCGCGGTGTGTCTCGAGCCTACTCTGGACCGCCATGGGCATGGCCAGCTTGGGCTAGGGCGTGTTTGGAAGCAGGCGGAAAGGATGGCTCGGTGATATCTCACACGCTATACACAATTTAAAGTACCTTAAGTCAGGCTCCCAGCGAAGCTCCTCCCCATTGTTTTTTCAGAGTCAGGCTCGCGCGGGCGCGTATAGACTCGCGTGGGGACTCATCTTCCTCTCATCATCAGACCCAGATGATATTTAAGCCGGCAAACAAACACGACCTCTATTGGACCTTGTCTTGCCACCAAACAAGGGAGGTTACACCGGGTTAGCCTGGCTATGGTTGGCTTAGGCCTGATCATCGGGTCTGCCTTCGTGCAACACTCCAAACACGCTCTATACGTAGCAAAGCTCGACCTTCATAAGACCTGACCTTAAGAACAACCTCAACAAATAAAGCCCAATGCTTTATGCAAGAATCGTTGTTACACAACAATGAACCCAAATAGCTAGTCTATAGGGATGATTACACGTATGTACTGCATAGTTCTAAAAAAATAGTAGCTACACGCCTACACCCCAATAAAAAGAACAATAGCTACACTTTTCACCCATGAAATCAGTTAGAGACACATGCATTGTACCTTGTTGGCCGATATTCTCGTAGTCTAAAACCCTATGCAGAATTTTTTTAGAACTTTTGGACAGATCGTCAAACCTTACCCAGTAAATTCATCTCTTATAGTCCTGAGAAGTCCTTTCTTATACACAGATCATTGGACAACCAATCCTCATCTGAAGGATAGTTTGACAACACTAACACTTAGTTCTTCTTGCTGATCCAAGTCTTATAATTATCAGATAGTTTATCGAACCTTGTCGAACAATCCGATCAATTCCTCATCTCAAGCCAGAGAGGGCTGAAAACATGCCTAAGTTACCAGACCAGTTGTTGTGAAGCTTACCATTTAGATTTTCAAGAATGCATGGTATGAATTCTTTGGAATGCTCTGTAACCTTAACCAATAATCTGAGGGTTACTGAACAGTCTGACATTCCTTAACGGGCAATCTAATAACATTTTAAATGCACTATCTACACTATCATACCATGTTCTATAGTCATACTCAATCATACTCACAAAAGAAGTGTAGGGTTAGATCACTTGAAAGAGGGGGACATGGGATTGGAAGGGGTGGAGAAAAGGAAAAAGAAAAAGAAAAACAATTCATATAATGCTCCACCTGTTAGGGGAGATATCATGGCCTTGAGTACAGCAAGGGCCAATAACTTGGGAAATGTACTAATGCTCTTCTAATACTCTCCCCATCCTAAATTACAAGACATTCTAAGAATTTTAAGAATCTTGAGAGTCAAAACATTTCAAATTTGATCAATAATTATAGAGAAAACTATAAAAATTTATGACGTCAAATAGACATATTATAAAAATATAATTAATAATGAATTTAATGATACTTAGTTAGCATCATAAATGTTATTATATTATCGTATAAGTTTGATTAAATTTAAGATACTTTGTCTCTCCAAGATTCTTAGGATGTCTTATAATTTAGAACGAAGGGAGTAACTTTTTTCGTGTGACGTATTATTGTTTTACAGGAGGCATTTTGAAGGATTTTTTTTAAAAGTCTAAGATCTTATTGTGCTAGTTCTAATTTAAAAACTATGAATATCTACTAAGCCATATATAAACACTACACATAAAAAACTTACTTTCCGTGGATGTTTATAAAATATGTTTTGTTTGATCATGTGTCCTTTTCTCTTTAATTATCTAATCACGTCTCTTTATATGTTGATTTCCTGTATAATATAATTTCTTATCTATGAAACTGAATTTTCCCCCTTTCTTTCTTAATTTCAAAATTTCAATACTACGTCACAATTTTACTTAGTTGTTACTCTGAGTAATGATCATAGATTCATAGACCATCCTAATTTCTAGGTTAGAACTACCTTTTATAGACGGAAAAACGTTCGGAATGAAAACCTCAACGTTGACCATCCCGTTTCAACGTTGGGTGACTGAATGCGCTCCACTTTCAGTCACGCAGAGCCGCCGTCGGTAAGCCGGCACCTTCGCCAACCATCCCGCCACATCAACTCGCCTTCCCCTGTGGCCGCACCATCCCCCCCCACCCACCAACCGCAGTACCATCTCAGCCGTCCATTCATAATGCCAAGTGCCCAGATCGACCCGTCTCACTCATCAACGTGCTCCTCTCCCACCACCTACCGCACCACACCCGCCTCAAATCCCCGGCTCGGAAACAACCACCGATTACACCACCACATTGCCGTCACCGTCACCGTCACCGCCGCTGCCGCCGCTTCCCAAGCTATCTCATGGCGGCCTCCTCGTCCTCCCTCCTTGCAGCCGCCGCATCCTCATCCTGCGCGGCCATATCTCCCCGGCTCCCTCGTGGAGCTCCGGCCGCCGCCTCCGTCCCCTCGCCGTCGCGTCACTCCTGCTATTCTCTCCGCGCTTCCCCTGCGAGGCGCCATCGGAGCTGCTTCGTAGCCAGCGCTGCTCCCACGATGCAGCCTCCGGCGGAGTCCAGGGTCTCCACAGTAGTCGATGTCGACCTCGGCGACCGTAGCTATCCGATCTACATCGGCGCAGGCCTCCTCGACGAGCCGGACCTGCTGCAGAGGTAGGCAAATTATACAATTTTTTTTTTACCTCGACTGTTAGACTGGAGTGCTCAGTCTGTGATCCTTATTTCTGTTTGCGCAGGCATGTTCATGGTAAGAGGGTTCTGGTGGTGACCAACACGACCGTCGCGCCGCTTTACCTGGAGAAGGTGACATGGGCACTCACCCACAACAACCCCAACGTGTCAGTGGAGAGCGTGATCCTGCCCGACGGCGAAAAGTACAAAGATATGGTGAGGTCGCTTGTGTTTTCCAGCGTTCTGTGAATGGGTTTGTTTTTCAGTTCGTATAGATTTAGCTGACTGCCTGGCTTTGATTGGCAGGACACGCTGATGAAGGTGTTTGACAAGGCAGTCGAGTCCCGGTTTGACCGCCGGTGCACATTTGTAGCACTGGGTGGTGGCGTCATTGGGGACATGTGTGGGTTTGCAGCTGCTGCATTCCTCCGGGGTGTCAATTTCATACAGATACCAACTACTCTGATGGCCCAGGTCATAAGCTTGATTTATGGTTCACTAAAGTTGAAGTTGGGTTACATATAAGTCTGGTTCTGATGTTGCTCGGCTGACTGCTTTAGGTGGATTCATCTGTTGGTGGGAAAACCGGGATTAACCACCCACTAGGGAAGAACATGATTGGGGCATTCTACCAGCCACAATGTGTTCTAATTGACACAGATACGCTGAACACATTGCCTGACAGGGAACTAGCTTCAGGCCTTGGCGAGATAGTAAAATATGGGCTCATAAGGGATGCACCATTCTTTGAGTGGCAAGAGAAGAACATGTCAAAATTGTTAGCAAGGTATTCAACTTGTTCCTGCGTGCATTAATGATATTGTATTTTTATTCATCGAGTTGTAGACACTAGACAGCAGTTTATAATTGTATTAGACTTGTGGTGCTTGTAGACACTGGTCCTAGAGTGCAAGGAATGTGTATAGCCACCTCAAGATCCAATCGCCCGTTCTATCTAATCTTGTTTGCAATTCTAGAACTTGTTGTCAGTTGTCATTTTCCACTTTGAAATATTATGAGGAATACCCTGTGTATTATATTTTCTAAAATGGCTGATTTGTGAGTGGTATGACCAAATGTAAGAACATGATTATCCAAATTTGTGAAGTTCCCCAACTTTTGAACAGACATCATGTGAAAAGTCAATTTTGTTGTTGTAGCTAAATAACTGTCAGTTTTGTTTTACTTTGCCCATGCTGCTTAGATTGATCTTGTTCTCTGTTACTCCTAGTAGCTGCGAAAGATGTTTAGCGAACTGCAATTAGGAAGAAATTTTGCAGTCTACTAGTAGTCTAGTTAGGCCCTTACAATAGCATTACATATAGCATAATTGCTGAACTTTCACTTGTTGAGAAAATGCATAATAGTTTTCTGTCATAAATTGAATGTTGTAATTAAATTTTCAGCTTGCTGTTAACCTTGAGCTTGAAATGTATATCTGTAGAGAACCAAATGCTTTGGCCTATGCTATCAAGAGATCATGTGAAAACAAAGCTGAAGTGGTTGCACAAGATGAGAAGGAAAGTGGTCTACGGGCAACACTAAACCTGGGTCACACATTTGGCCATGTATGTGTTATCATGATTGGATTTTATGTGTGATTAATTTTTACTGACATTGATAATTTTGAGCTGCGACAACCTCAAACACCTTTATCACATCAGAATTATCAGAATTTTAGCAACCTTATGTTATTGTAATGCACCAACCATATACTGATCCTCACAGTTGTTTGTCAGGCTATCGAGACTGGGACTGGATATGGAGCATGGTTCCATGGGGAGGCTATCGCAGCTGGAACAGTAAGTCAATCGAATATGATTATACAGCTTCTTAGTATTTTGTAGTGTTGTTTTCTTATCTTTTGCTTATGTTTCCGTGGTGGAACTACCGTAGGTTATGGCAGCTGATATGTCTTACCGCCTGGGGTGGATAGATGAGTCCTTAAAAAATCGTGTGGTTAACATACTAAAGCAAGCCAAGCTTCCCATTGCACCTCCAGAGACCATGACCGCGGAGAAGTTTAAAAACATCATGGCTGTAAGTACCTTGAGATTGCCAGCAGCATTTTAATTAGCACAAAGTTTTTCTGCAATTGCACAAAGTACCATGTTCTTGCGGACTTGCAAATTGTTAATCTGTGCTTCCGTTGCATTATTGTAGCGCACTTAGAATATCTCGGGTTTGCATTTTTTTTATATAAAAAAACACACTCTTACTGGATCCATGTATGACGCACCAGGTTGACAAGAAGGTAGCTGATGGTCTGTTGAGGCTCATCCTTCTGAAAGGACCACTAGGGTGCTGTGTCTTTACGGGGGATTATGACCAGAATGCACTCGATGAAACCCTTCATGCATTCTGTGACAACTGATCCATCTCAGTTTTGGACTTCACTTCTGTATGATATTACTAGGCTATGTATCAATCAGAGAGAAGATTGGGATGTGCATTATCTTCATTGTCTCATTGGTATATTTTTTTCAGAAATAATGGTATATAATTGTTTGTGTTGGTTTGAGTTTGTAGAGAATCATGGTTAATCAACTGTGATTAGTTGTTCTCTAGTAATAAAGAAGGTTCACTACATCTCTTTCTGTAGATTCTGTTACTGTCAGGTGACAATACTCAGTCAAACCTGTTTTTCTGACAATCAAATTATTACTACATCCCTTCTAAATTATGTCTCATTGGTATATTTTTATCAGAAATAATGGTATATAATTGTTTATGTGTTGGTTTGAGTTTGTAGAGAACCATGGTTAATCAACTGTGATTAGTTGTTCTCTAGTAATAAAGAAGGTTCACTAGATCCCTTTCTGTAGATTCTGTTACTGTCAGGTGACAATACTCTACATTCCTTCTAAATTATAATAGTTCACTTTGCTATTGTAGATGCTTATGCATTTTTTTTATAAATTAGGCCAAATTTAAATAAATTTGACGATGAAACCAAAATAAAATATTATTTAGAATGGAGAATGTACAGTGTACCTTCATGGTGCTGCATTTTATTAGAATTCAGTAACTTGCGCTTCACATCAGCAGCTGTGCTTTCATAGTTTGATTTGACTGAGATCATACCATTATTACATGTTGCCTGTTGCAATTTTGCACCTCTTTAGATCGTGTCAAGAACACTCCAGTTGCCTGTTGCAGCTTGTCTTTTTAATTAATAAAGAACTGGCTGGAGATCTGCAGATCTGACGCGCTTCATCTCCAGTCATTCATTCACTGTCTGTGAAGTGCTTAGTATATTGTACCACTAGGAAATGTGGAAATACAGTTCAGCGTATCGTTACTGCCAGCCGTGGCTAGGAAACACTGGTTCAGCTCATGACTTGATATGTTACGAGGCTTTTGTTTACATCTCTAGCGGTTTTGTAAATAGGTTTAATATTCTTGTTTTTGCAAAATATATAAAAAACTTTTATCCAACAGTTTGACAAATGAACTTGATATTTTTTAACTTGACAAACACTAGGTGATATTTGACATATATACCAAGCTATAGTTCGCTTGACAAACGCCTCACGCGCTCCTCTCGTAGGATATTTCTCCCTTGTACATATAATTTTTAGTTTTGCCAAGTGAATAATAGGAAACCGTTGGAGATTGATTTTTTTTTTACCTTTGCCATATTCATTTAGGACTTGGTAAATTTCTAATTTTGTCAAAAAAAAAAATACAAAACCGTTAGAGATACTCTTAGCTGCATTCTCTCCGATCCGTATTTATTAGAGTGAAAAACTAGTTAATTTTCCATCCTTATCCACCAAATACATTGAGGCTTTGTTAGTTAACTTTTCATCCTTATCCGTAAAATACATTGAGACTTTATTTGGATGCGCATGTCTACGTAGAAACCACGTAGATTGAAGTAAACATTAGTTTAAACACTCTCAACGGTAATTTGAGAAAGATAAATACGCATTTAAACAAGACCCGGATTGGAGTCAAATCCACCCCCAATCCAAATCCAAATATAGAGGGTGAAAAACTAGTTAAGTTTTCGTTTCGAATCTCAATAGTAAAGCAAATCAAGTGCCGAGACATCTCATACTGGAATGCTTTGTTCGTAACACAATACGGATTACTAAAATACAACTTGGGGATGACATCAGCATGCTTCGTTATAACCAGGCATGTTAAAACTACCCATGCACGAAGCTGGCTAGCTGGCCTCGCTATTGCGAGCGCCAGGAGTACGAGAAGAAGAGAACGGACAGTCCCACAGATCACATCTTTGTTGCAGCGTCGGAGCTAAAGCCTGAGGATCCGTCGGAGCTCGTCGGTGGCGCCGACATCCACGCCGCTGCCGGCGCCGGCCACTTCCACGGCGCAGGCTGTGGGCGCCTTCCTGGCCGCCGTGACCGTGAGCAGCAGGGACGTAGGCATCGGCACGCAGCTCGGCGGTGGGGACACCGAGTACAGCGAGTCCGCCGCTTCCGTCGTCCACTCCAGTAACTCCTCTTCCAGCCCGGTCGCCGGCGCCACCCGCTTCTTGTTCTTGGACGGTTCGGCGACGGCGATCGGCGCCGAGGCACCAGGCGCGGCGTGGTCGTAGCGGCGTGGCTTCTTGTTGGCACGCGGTGCCTGAGCCGGCCGGCTCACTGGCTGGAAGGAGTACAGCGGCGACGAGGCCTGAGCCGGCAGCGGCAGCAGCGGCGGCTGGGGTGGCGTCGCCGGCGGTCGTGGAAATGACGACGGCGCGTTCGTAGCGTGGCGGCCGGTGTAGCTGTTGGTGTTGTAGTACGGCTTGCATGCCATTGAGATCGAGATGAAGGATTCGAAAGTGCTACGGAGTCAGAGATCCAAGATCTAAGATCTAAAAAAGACAGTGTTTTTGTTCCGTGCGACGTGGGTGAGCTGATCTGAGCAAGCAATAGCACAGATCGAAGGAGCAGAGCTAAGGTAGAATCAAGCAGTTCCCTTAAAAAAGAAAAAAACAAGGTAGAATCAAGCAAAGAAAACCTCCAACCAGCAAAAAAAGAACAAGTGGAGATGTATCGAAGCAAAAGAACGAAGGAGCTTGCTCGCTGATCTTAATCAAATAAAACAGATCAAGATAATAGCAGCTTATGTAAATGCTAGTACAAACGAAAGGAAAAGAAGGTTAGTTGAAGTCCTGCTCCAGAAAAGAAAGGATGCTGAAGCGGCCTGGCCGTGTCGATGAATGCAGTGAGAGTCGTTAGTTCGTGTCCCCCTGACCTGGCCCGTGCCGCCCCGGGACCCCTAGCCTTATATAGCAGCAGGGCAGGGCGGGGGCCGGGCTGGCCGGTAGCACCACCCCAACGGGCAACGGCAACGGATAGTAGGCGTGAGTACGTTACCTACCGTGCTCGGAGGTTTCCGCCCCATTTCCTCGGCTGACGGAAACGACTTGTTTTTTTCTCGGCACGGCGCATACCGGCATATGGGAGGGAGGTCGCGTGCACGGTGCCGACAGGGTGCTGCGGCCTGTCAGACCCGAGAGGCTTGGGCGGCGGCCGGCCGAGCTGCGAGGCCCGTCGGATGGCCGCGGGCGTCGGGATGGCAGCTGCGCCGATCGGGCACGTGGAAAGACACGCCCCGACCCAACGCTTGATTTTTTTTTTTAACCCAGCCCGCTCCAGCGCCGCGCGCCCGCGCAACCTTTGCTTTGCGGTCTGCGGTGCGGTGTAGTACGCCACGTAGCTGTGGATTGTGATCCTTGGTGTGGGGTAGTACAGAACTCCTAGGATAAAGACTAGCAAATTTTGGTCACAGCGTACTGGGGCATCGTAATTTAAAACAGGTTTCCAGTATATTTATAACCTCTAACAAATAAAGTAGTTTTAACATAGTAGTTTGCCATTCTATTTCTTGGTACATGATCTTGGGTGAAAACATTTGAACTAGCTGCATTTGAATCCATATTTGACCATGAAAATATACTCAAATTTTAATGTGTTCACTATGTTATTGTTCTCCTATGTGGCTATGTATAAGATACAATTTTGATATTGACATTAGAGTTCGTTGTTAAGCAAAAATTGTTTGTTATGCTTTTATTCAAAATTTGAGACTTTATTTGAAACCTTTTTTTGACCAAAATTTGTTCCCTATGAAGCATATAACTTGTCCATCACTAGAACCAAAATTTTAAGAATGTGCTTTGTTAAGGAACTTTGGATTTCACTTGAACATATATGCTAGGAATTATATGAAATTTTGGAATTAGCTTTGGTGCTAAATAACTTAACAAAAACTCAGATATAGAATACTGAGAATTTTTTTAATCAAAACTATAAACACTATGATGCTAGATAAAAGCAAAATGTATCGCACTTTATTTTTTAGTACTTATCTACTCAAAAGATCACAACATATTGAGATCTTTATGTTCTTTGTTTTGGATTGATAAGAAAAAATAGCTTAGGTGAAAACTTAAATATAATCATTCCATAAAGAATTTTAATTTAAAACAATAAAATGCCAATTCCAAACAAAATAGGTTGTCTTTAATTTTTTTAAAGCATCTATAAAATTTTTTTTGAGATCTTTAGTTTCTTTATTTTAGATCGACAAGAAAAGTATAAAATATCTAGAGTTATTCACATCACAGATAGAGTGAATTCAGCTTCAAGTCGACGAGTTACATGGAAAGTTTCTTAGACGTGAGGTGTGTAACGAATCATACCAATGCATTAGGCATGACCGTACGCATGAGTCATGCCAACACATCTGATTGACTACGGATGCGTTTGGTAGGTTTGAGATTCTCGCAAAAGTGTTTCAGATCGAGATTCTTTTGAAAAACATTACAGATGATAAATCACTTCATGAGATCATTTGACTGATAGGAGTGGGGGAATAAAACTCATACCCTCATAGGAGGAACCGGGCCGATTATAGCTGACGGCCCATGACCCGAGTCCCAGGCGCGCATCTGGGACAGCCGTCGGGCGTGGCTTGCGACAACAGTAAGATCACGAAAGGAAAGCACAAAGACCTAGTCGGTCAGCCTGGGCATTCGGTATTTACCGAATCGATCGGTTCGGTACTTCGGTTCCCAGCTTAATTTGGTTCCTAGAAAATCGGTACCGATCGGTTCCATTTAAAAATCGGTATCGAGGAAATTCGGTTTTGGTATTTTCGGTTCGGTTTCGATATTTACCGAAAAGTACCGAATTGACCACATAGACATATAATAGCAAGTTCAAAAGTCATTTTTTTACATAATTTTGATATGATTTATAGAGAATCATAGTGTCAAATATGTACATATAAAAGTCCACAATAATATAAGAATAGAGTATCATAAATACATAATATAATACCCTACAATAGTACAATTAATAATATAAGAATACTCACATTTAGCACATTTCGGTAAATTCGGTAAACCGAGGTAAAGAACCGAATGTACCTCGGTAAATTCGGTTCCTGAGAATTAGGAACCGAACATGGTACCGAAAAATTCGGTTTCGGTATTTTCGGTTTGGTTCTCGGTATTTTCGGTTCGGTATTCGGTTCTCGGTAAATCATGCCCAGAGTGACTAGTCAGTTAGGAAAGCAATCGTATCGTATATAGTTATTCTAATGTAATCGGCTAGAGATTAAATTCAGATATGTAACCCTATATAAGGAGGACAGGGACCCCTAAAAACACACAATCTCAGATCAGTACAACCATCCTTGGCGCCGAACATGGGTAAAAATTCGTGTGTCTCCCACGAAATCATCGAGTTTGCCGTCTAGCGCACATTCACCGACTCTTCTTGTCGGGTACGAAGGTAAGGGTTACCCTAAACCCTTCGATAAATTAACGCTAAACATAGCAACCATTTTTAAGACAGAAACCAGCCCACTGCTCAAGTCAGTAAGGAAAGACCCATCACTCGAAGGCCCCCTGCACCGGCTATGGCAACCAGTCGCGGACCGGCCCACCTCGACGGAAAGAGACGGACGAGGGGCCGAACGAACGACCCCTCCGTCTCCACCTCGACGCCGAATGACGGACGAGGGGCCGAACAAACGACCCCACGGCCTCCACCTCGACGATAAATGACGGATCGAGGGTCGAACGAACGACCCCTCGGCTCCTACCTCGACACCGGGTGACGGACGAGGGGTCGGACGAACGACCCCACGGCCTCTACTTCGATCCCTCCGACTCCGCCTCTGCTCCGACCCCACCTCGACGCCGAGTGACGGACCAGGGGTCGAACGAACGAACCCCGGACGGGAGGCTCGATTAGCCCAACTGCTCCCGACATGGGTTAAAGTAAATCTGCCTAACACCATGGGCGCCCATGACCGCAGTCAAATCCAACAACTCTCCGCCATGTCCCTGACTCCTGTCAACTGTGTTGCTACTGCCGCCACAACGCGAGTACAGACTCCAGCAGCACCCCTCGGAACGTGAACAGTGCAGCCCTCGACGACGACTTCAGGGATACGACAAAGCCACGCGGGGCTCGACCCCCCCCTCGACCGAGGGGCTCGACCCCTCCCTCCAACAACTCCGGTATGGGGCCCGTCCCGTCCGCCCCGTCTCGCTTCAGCTGTGGGACTCGCGCCCGCCTGCGGAAGCTGTGCCGCGACGTGCCGCGGCGACTTCTACTGCCACCACGACCCGGAGCGACAGAAGGACGGGAAGGCCATGCCGCCACAGTGCTCGACGTCCCTTCACCAGCACTATGCTACGGACGCGCTGCCCATAGTACACAGTTAGGATCCTGTACCCTCGGACCTCCCCTTGGTCTATAAAAGGGGACGCCGAGGTAGAGGAAAGGGATGGACTTTTTCAGACTCCACTCTTCAGACGACTCCATACTCAACCCACATACACACCCCGCTGCTTGATCGACCCCTCGAGTAGCGAATCCACCTCCTAGGGTAGCCCTGCTAGCCTTAGGCATCAGCTCACTCTGAGCAATCCCGTGTAACTCAGCTTGTACCCCCTGTACGAGCCCTTTGGGTGCAAGATAATACAAGTCATCCTCCCCCACTGGACGTAGGGTCTTCTTTGCCCGAACCAGGATAAACCTTGTGTCCATCTTGCATCACATCTGGAAGAGGGGGCACGCAATATACAAATTTATTAGTTGGTGGTGTTGACCCCCGGGTCATAACAACGACACTTCCATCACCAAGGGCATATACCACTTTGTGGACTGTCGGCGATATTTTGTCGACGGTAGACTAGATTCGAATTCTCAAATAAATATTATTCTTATAAAAAATCATATATATAATAAAAAATATGGTTCACAAAATTCAAAAAAACTTGGAACAAGACCACCTTAAATACAGTTTATTTTAACTTGTCCCACTTTAAAAAGATTGACTGAAAAAAATACAATTATTAAAGTATAAAGGGGAGGGGAGAAACGAATCAGGCTAAACAGGTTTCCGACATTTCACGTTCGCAGGCAAAACTCACAGAACGTTTAGGGAGGTGTTTGTGTTTAGATAGAAAATAAGACTAGTTTTATGTGGCTAGGCGCCCCTCGTTAAACAATCCCTTACCCTGAATTTCTATCAGCTAGTTCAAATCCGACGTTATTTTCCAAAACTCGGCGAACCCTGCCGACGTGGACGAGTGTCACGAACATACTCTCTGCATGATTCAAGGGAGGCAGACAGCGCGAGGCCCAGTTTTTGTCTCGCATGAAGCGATGCGGACACTAGCATCCGATGCCAATGCGGACCATTCGTGGAAGAAGAGGAAATAAGAGAGGAAAATATAAAAAGAACATGTCATGTTTGTCTACATGGCTGATATGGATCTGCGGTAGGTGCACCATATAACAAGTTTTTAGACCAAAAAAATGTATCTTTAAAATTAATGACTTTGGCACCTCTTGCAAGTTTGAGGGCCCCTAATTTTTTTATTGTAGCTAAAAAATACTAAGTTTTTTAATCATAGAAGGTTCTAAACTAAATTAATAGAAACTAGCACGTTTATTCGTGTGCAAAAGTAGTGGCACAAGCGCAACTCACTGCTACATGATACATACATGGCGTGACTCATTGGGCGCACTGATATTGTCAAGAAACTTTTCATGGAAGTTGTCGATGTGGATTCGGAGCTAGAGTCATGTCCTCCATTCCTCCTCAACATTTTGGTCGATCCAAAACCAAGGAGCTAAGGGATTTTTAAAGATCTTGCATTTTTTACATAATGCTCAAAATTAGGTTTTAAATGTAAAATCGGATTTGAAAGAGTTCAAAACAAGCTCAAAAGTTTGAAAGATCATACCATGCTTTGCAGTGTCCCCATGACAAGAGTGAAGCTCTAAGTCACCTAAGCTAGAGAGTCATGACGACTAGCTTGTCATTCTATTTCTTGCATTGGTACATGTTCTTGGGTAAAAAAACAATTGAACGGGCTGCATTTGAACTCATATTTGACCAAATGTATTTAAACTTTGAAGTGTTCACTCAGTTATTGTTCTCCTGCGTGGCTATGTATAGAATGCAATTTAGATGTTGGCATTAGAGTATGTTGTTAAGCAAAAAAATGTAGAATGTGGTATGCCAATGTGTCAAAGTCAACCTCACTTAGTTTAGCAATCTAAGTGATGATTTATATTTTTAGTTCAAAAATCTCAGACTTTATTTGAAATCTTTTTGACCAAATTTTGTACTAAACTTTGTTCCCCTATGAAGTAAATAACCTGTCCATCATTAAAACCAAAGTTGTAAGGTTGCTTTGTTCCCCTATAGAACATTGAGAAGAATTTTAATCAAAACTACAAACACTATGATGCTATAATACCGAGAAGAATTTTAATAAAAAATACAAACACGACGTTGCTAGATAGAAAAAAAAATGAGTTGCACTTGATTTTTTAGATCTATACTCAAAAGATCACAAGATTTTGAGGTCTTTAGGTTCTTTGTTTTGGATCGATAAGAAAGACTAGCTTAAGTGAAAAGTTAAGTATAACATTTCATGAAGAATTAATTTTAAAACAATAAAATACCAATTTGAAACAAAATAGGCCGTCTTTGACTTTTCATAGTATCTATATAAATTCGGACCAACAAAAAAATGTATAAAATATCTGGAGTGATGAGATGACGTGACTCTAGCTCTATATGGGCGTTAGTGTGTGCAATGGACCATACCAATTGACCCTACTCTTGAGTCTTTTTTTTTTTTTGCGAAGACCCTACGCATGTGATTGACTAAAATGGCTAGTTCTAAAAATTTAGTTTGGGACATATTAATATTAATATATTAGTATTTCTTTGTTGAAATATAATTAAGTAAATAAGTAAATTCCTTAATAACCCTTGTGTTTAGAACTTTAGATAGATAGTAAGACTAATTTTATACTCAGTGGCTAATTAGCCCCTCGTTAAACAAGCCCTTATCCTGAATTTCTAGTAGGTACTCGTAGTTAAGATCCGACGTCATTTTCCAAGACTGGACCAACCCTGCCGACACTGGACGAATGGCAGGAACGTACTCCTACTCTCTGCATGATTCAAAGGGAGGTACAGTACTAGTAGTACTAGACAGCGAAGCCCAGGTTTTGTCTCGCATGTGAAGCGATGCGGATTGCGGACACCCCCCACTAAGCAATAGCATTAGCATCCAATGCGGACGCCACGCAGCGGGCAGAGGCAATTCCGTTAATTCCGTTGGGAAAACCTCAAGACTCTTCTCAACGACCACGACAACCCACGTTGCCCGCTGGCCAGGTCAGGCCATGCGTTGTCATCGTGCTGTGTGTAGTAACGCCTTGATTTGACTGGCAGATGAATGATGGATGCGTTACGCCCTTGCTGCTAACACTTAAAGCCATGCAATTGCAAAATGCACAGCCAGGTAGGTTTGGGGGCATCCCCCGTCCAACGGGGTTCCAAGGGAACGGGAAATCACAGCACGGACACCCCTGGCCCGCACGTCGGCGTCACGAAAACTTCAGCAGGGCCAGTGGAGAAGGAATATATTTTTTATCAGAGGAGAAGATCCACATCCACCACCCTCACACGCCCACGCGCTAGTTTAGTGACCTTAATTATAGCCATTTGCGCCCCACGGATTGTTGGTAACCCCACCTTGGATCGCGGCCGCCGTGCGCGTGAGCAGCGACGTGCGTGCCGACAGCCGAAGCGCCCGAGCGCCATCCTCCCCTCCTCCGCACCGCCTCCCAACCCACGGCCCAAACCCATTCATTCGATCCCTCCGCCCCGCCGGCCGAATCAAATTTCTCCGCCGCCGCGCCCCGGAGCGCCGACCCCCACCCCCGAGCGTTCCATTCCATGGACTCGCCTTCCGCATCGACGTACTAGCGAGCCTCGCCTCGCCGCGTCGCGCTGCCCCGCCCCGACGCCTGCCTCGCTGGTTCGTCCGTCTCGGTCCCCCACCCTCAGCGTTTGGTGCGATCCGTGCTTCTCCGTCGTTCGTTTCTCCACCTCGATTCTAGCGTAGAGTCCGCGGTCCGAATTCGTCGGGGTATTATTGCTCTTGAAGCTGCTTGCGTAGGTTCCATTCCACTTGGTTTTCTCGCGCTGGTGATTTCGATCCGCGTCGCCTCTCGGGAACAAAGTATAGGAGGAACAGTCGATGAAACTTGTAATTCGTTTGGTATATATATTTCGCTGCCTTCTCTGTTTTCAAAGTTTTGATGGGTCGATGGGATTACCAAGCCTGTGGTTTGTATGTTACTTTTTTTTTCCGGAGGCACTCTAACCTGATTCTTAACTCAGTGGATAAACCATATTTAGCCAGGACATGAATGATCAAATGTATAGGCTACCACTGCTTCGTTGTCCATTCAAACGATTTTTTTCCCTTAGCAGCACGAATTTTCTGTTTGAATTCACAGCGCACGTAAAAGACTATTGTAATCCTGAATCATGTTTCCGTTCCTTCAGCTGGACTTTTAACATGTTTTTTTCTGAAACGTACTCGCTTTTTGTTTGAGCCTAAAAGTACTTCTTTCGGTTATATTGATTTTTCGCCTGAACACATACTCATATCTTTATTCCATCAGACCAACACTATTGATTTGATCCAATCTAAAATCTCCCACAAAAGCAAAGATTAAAGCACCAACCCGACCCGCAAGCAAGAGCAATTATTAAAGATGCCGTGTGCCACCCTTGATTTCCTTTTCCTCCACTGTTCGTATCCACTTTTTGTCTACATAACTAATATTTAATAGCATACAGTAACGTGATGCCACTACACATTATTCTAAAACCCAGCATGATCGGGTTGAAAGTTACAAGTATTATCCTTGGCCCAAGGTCCTATAGGGCTATAGTTGTGTTATCGAACCAATTGGCATTAGTTGTTCATGCTCTGTTGGTATGATTTTATTATCGGCTACCTGCCTGTCGCTTTTACTAATTTTTTAAACACTTTAAATGCTATTCTTTTGTGACGTGGTCAAAAGCATAACTTTTGTACATAGTGTGAACCTTAATTGATGGGTCCCTCGAGTTTCTAACGTTGGAAATTGCCTTTTCCTGCTGAGGACAATTCATATAAATGTTTTGACTAAGGATTTATGATCTTGGTGTTGATTTATTGTTGTGCAGTAAATTGAATAGGATCTTTGTGGTTTGTGCTAGAGCCTAGAAGATCAAGCTACTCTAGTTGTTTCCTTGCAATTTAGCAGAGTGAAATATTTTTGGTTTATAGTTTTTTCGTTAGTGCAAATTTGATTAATTATATCATTTTCTATAATGTTAGTTTTGCAACTTTTGGTTGAAAGCTGGCATTTCGTCTGAAGGTTTTGGAAGGAATCCAAGATGGGCGTAATCAGCACAGTGCTTGGTTTCTCTGGATTTGGCTTTGGGTTCTCTGCTGGCATTGTTATTGGCTACTTCCTCTTCATCTACGTACAGCCAACCGATGTCAAGGTGAGTACTTTCCTTTTGCTCTTCTATCTTTCTTACTGTATATAGTTTTTCTTCGCTGTTGTATAATGAATAGTTGGATTGTTAACAACTGTTTTGCTAATATATCTCCAAAAAAAAAAGTGATCTGTAGACAACTTGAGACTCTGAAGTTAAAACAACAAAGACGAGCTGGCCATTTTTGAATACATTTACTTGTTTCTGTTGTGTGTCACATTATTATTACACAGTCTGATCAGCATTGTTGACATAAGCCATGTTATGTTGTTCAGTTGTGTGTTTGCTATAGACCTCTCTACATATACATCCGCAATTTGCTTTTCATGCCTTTTATACTGATCGAGCACTCTTGGGGAAAGGGGGCGGGGCTTACCATGGTGTTTCTGTTTACCTCCTAACTTAATGTGTTGCTTGGTGATGGCACATGTTGCACACACCCAGGTAAGGGCCATTTCATGAAGGAAATGCACACTCCTAACTTAATATGACTCTTTACTTCTTTGCACAGTGTTTAGTTTAGAGTGTTTTCGTTATATTTTGCAGTCTGGTTTACATAATACTTGCAAGTATTTGAGTCAAGTTGTTTAATATGCTGAATGCAACTTGCCATATGTTTTTTTCACTTACCTCTATAATATATGGAGTTATGGGAATGATTTTCTTCCTCCCTACTTTTCTGTCAGGATGTCAAGGTTCGCCCGCTTGTGGAATATGATTCAAAATCCTTGGAGAGCATCCTTCCCGAAATTCCTTTGTGGGTCAAGAATCCTGACTATGATAGAGTATGTTCCTTCGATGAACTAGCCAGAAACTATGATCATTATATTAGTGCTTTTAGATTCTCATTTTCTTCCTCGTCTCTAGATTGATTGGCTGAACAGGTTCTTGGAGTTGATGTGGCCTTATCTTAACAAGGTACTCTTATCTTGTCATTTGCTCTGAGACAGCGCAAGATCATTATCTCTGGTTGACACTGAATTTGCCATGCTTTGTGTTTTGTTTTTATCCTTTAGGCTATCTGCAGAACTGCACAGGATATCGCAAAGCCAATTATTGCTGAGAATACTGCAAAGTATAAGATAGACTCTGTTGAGTTTGAAACACTTACTTTGGGTAGTTTACCACCCACCTTTCAAGGTCAGCAGTGTTGCATTCCTATGTTTCCCTTATAAGCATGCACATGTATTTCACATGGTTACTAGGCCTTTGAACTATAATATTCATTCCTTAGTGATAGGTCATAATCACCAGTTCACCACGCCTTTTGCTTGGCTATGTACAACTGGTGAAGTTTATACATCAACGTCCCTATTTATAGCATAGCGAACTCTGCACACAAGCTTATGTTAAGTTTGCCTATATGTGATGCTATTTTTTAAAATGCTATTGAAAATCTGTATTTTGAAGCAATTCATGTCTTTTCCTCCCAGGGATGAAAGTCTACGTCACAGAGGAGCAAGAGCTGATAATGGAACCATCTCTTAAATGGGCTGCAAACCCAAATATTACTGTCGTTGTAAAAGCCTACGGTTTGAAAGCTACTATCCAGGTATGCAATATTTGGTCGTAAGCTGGATTTGTAATTGATATTCACTTCATCACTTGTTGAGTTGAGTCGAGCTCGAGCCAACTGAAATATGCTTTTTTGAGATATTTCAGATTGTGGATCTACAAGTCTTTGCATCACCTCGTATTACTCTGAAGCCATTGGTGCCTACATTTCCCTGCTTTGCAAAAATCTTTGTCTCGCTCATGGAGAAGGTATCGCAACTGATTACTCCTTTGAATTATTCTGGTGTTTGTGTTTGAATAATCCTGGTCCACCATTTGTTTGCTAATTGTGATTGGTTTTGCAGCCACATGTTGACTTTGGGCTAAAACTTTTTGGAGCAGATGTAATGGCTATTCCTGGTCTTTACAGTTTTGTTCAGGTATTTGTGACTACTGTTTCAAACATTCTCATGTGAGCTAAATGTTAAAGTTCCATTAAGATTTATGAATATACTAATGGTTTTTGTTCCACTGTAATTAATTGTTCATATTCTATACTTTGTTGTGAGCAATGTTGAAATTCCATTATGTTTTCTGAACATAGTAATGGTTTTTGTGGCACTGTCATGAATGGTTTTATTTTAAAAAGAAATCATGAATATATGATTATTTCCCTTTTAATGGTCACATCATACTGTTAATATGATTATCTGGCCTGTTCCTGTTATTGTCCTGCATTTCTTTAAGCACATGCATTTGTGTACCGAAAGCAGCATTTCTATACTTTGATGGTTGATCACCTGGATTTAAACCTTAATTGTTAATTTGTTATTCTTATGTAGTGTCTAGTTTGCTCTCATTTTTGTAATGATATCTTTCCTGCATTTACAGGATACCATCAAGAAACAAGTAGCGAGCATGTATTTGTGGCCGAAGACGCTAGAAGTACCTATAATGGATCCCTCAAAGTAAATTTTTAGTACCTCTTCTATTTTCGTTATGTACATCAAAACCTGTATCTGATGAGAAAGGAGTCAATGGTTTTGATATTCCCAGAGCATCAAAAAGGCCCGTTGGAATTCTACTTGTGAAGGTTCTAAGAGCCCAAAATCTGCGGAAGAAGGATCTGCTGGGTAAATCTGACCCATATGTGAAACTTAAGATGTCAGATGATAAACTTCCATCCAAGAAGACAACTGTAAAGCGCAGCAATCTCAATCCAGAGTGGAATGAAGAATTCAAATTTGTTGTGACAGATCCAGAAAACCAGGCTCTTGAAGTTAATGTCTTCGACTGGGAACAGGCATGGCTTCCGTTCCTATTTAAAGACTGCTGTAGTTTTTCTGCCAACATAATTACCAAATAATATGCAGTATTTGTTTTTTGTTATTTATAGGTTGGGAAACATGAAAAGATGGGAATGAACATGATCCTACTTAGAGAACTCCCACCAGAGGAGACTAAAGTTACTACCCTCAACTTGCTTAAGACCATGGACCCAAATGATGTACAAAATGAGAAGTCTCGTGGTGAGCTTACTCTAGAGCTCACATACAAACCTTTCAAGGAAGAAGATATGGAGAACGAAGATACAGAGGGTGCTGATGTGATAGAGAAAGCTCCAGATGGTACTCCAGCTGGTGGTGGCTTGCTTTATGTTATTGTTCATGAAGCCCAAGATCTTGAGGGGAAGCACCATACAAACCCATATGCAAAAATAATTTTCAAAGGCGAGGAGAAGAAAACAAAGGTATTATGTAAACAAATTATATTTATATCTTCATGAAATGGCCATGACTTATCTGTCTCTTTATTTACTCTTCATCCACTACACTAGGTCATCAAGAAGAATAGGGATCCAAGATGGGAGGATGAATTTGAGTTCGTGTGTGAGGAGCCTCCTGCAAATGATAAACTGCATGTTGAAGTCATAAGCAAAGCCCCGAAGAAAGGGCTGATACATGGCAAGGTAGAATGGAATTCTTACCCTCCATTTAATTTACTAATCTACTACATCCTCCTGGTTGCCCTGTCGTCACTAGATGATTGGAGAATGGTTGATATTTACTCCTGGCATTACGAGTCACGACTACCAGTTGTTGCACTAGCTTTTTTGGCACCTCTGCTAGCCTGTAGCATACAATATAGAAATAGAATCCGAAGAGGCAAATATCAAATGTCTTGTATCCTGATACCTGTATTTATTGGTCCAGGAAACTTTGGGTTACATTGATATTAGCCTTGCGGACGTGATCAGCAACAAACGGATTAATGAGAAGTACCATCTCATAGACTCAAAAAATGGTCAGATTCAAATCGAGTTGCAGTGGAGAACTTCCTAGGCTGGAAAGAGCCAGAATGCCTGAATGCAGTACATATGAATGTTCCTACGACCTATATTCAGTTTGCGGATATCTGTGATTGAGATTGAGCTCATGTAGATATTTCCTTTGTTTATAGACATCTGCTGTTCAGATCTCTTAATTGCTCAAGTTTCCGAGAACTATGTAGTCATCATGTTATATACCCTGGAAATTGAACTCAGCATTCTGGCATACTGAGAATTTATAACATGCTCCATCTTATACGAACATTTAGCTTGTGGCATGCCTACCGAAATGTTTCAGTCCTCTCGATGAACTTCAAAGTTGCAAAGCCCCAATTAGAATACTACAAATATAATTTAGGCGCGGGAAAACAACAATTGCTACAAGGGGCATTTCTGAATTGCAGTCTACTGTTATCAGTCAATCAGTCATCATCGAAGTCTCACTGCTCATGACATAAAGTTTAAACCTTCTGATTAAAAAACCAGAGCTGAGCCTTTTCCAACCTGCATCCGAGCAAGAGAATCTCTGCCAAAAAAAAAGAAGGAAAAGAAAGCCTCAAGTTCAGTTACTTGGTGTAAGTGAACTTGACGGGATTTTTGCGCCTACTATATAGTGCCATTAGAACCTGATAACAGCCACACAAAAGGTTGCAAGGATTATTGTTACTAGAAATCTAGGACTGTATACATTTTATACAGTGGGGCAACACTGCTTCAGGTCAGCAGCCTCTTCACGTCGAGGATCCGGTCTGAGCTTCGCTTGAAGTTGTACACCAACTCAAATGCCTCCATGCAGACGCTGGCGAAGCCCGTCATCGCCTGGAAAACGTTAGGGAAGCCAGTCTGCAGGTTATTCAAGGTCATTGCTCTTGTGACCCCAATGCTCTTCTCATACTTGCTCTTCTCCTCATCGGCGTGGCTCCTCAGAGCCTCAACCTTTGCCCGCTTGTCAGCTACTGGTGATTTTCGTGACATTTCTCTGTAACCTTCAGCACCAATATATGACCCATATTTTGACTCTAGGGATCTCAGCTCCTCTGCCTTCTTCTCAAATTCTTTGAATGCAGACTCTGACCTCTTCTTCTGCTTCTGTTCCTCAGCTTGTTGAATGACAACAGCATGGATCACTGTTAGGAGAGTCTTGATCCCTTCCGAGGCCACCTTATCTGGGATTCGGTCGATGGCTAGCTGCCATTCTTCACACAAGCTATAGATATCAGAATTCTGAGCTTTAGTCAGTGGGTCGTGATGGCAGAACAGTGATAAGCGAAGCCAGCCGGTCAGTGAGTAGACATAGTCTCTCTGGGATTTCACCAGACTACAGAAGGCTGAATACCACCTGTCAACCTCTATCTCAAGCTGAAGAGCTGCTTGCCGGTGGACATTGGAAGTTGGGTTAGTATTCCGAGCATTGTTGAGGTACTCCAGCTGCTGCACAATGTGGGTCTGAACTTGATGACACTCGTACATACCCTCCACATGCTCATTAAGCTGCACTTCACAAAACAAGCACACATGAGAATGGCAAAAACAAAAATCAAACTTCTCAAGAAAGGAGAGCTACAGCCTGAGTTCAATGGATTTGATATATTTACTGTATCAAAAGGTTTGCTGATATTTAATGGGAGGCGTTGGAGGTGAGAACTAGTTGCAAACAATCAACACCCCTCTTTAAGGTTCTAACATCACCGATGCCCAAGGCTTGATCAGGTCATGTGCCTGGCAGCCTGAGATCAATGATCAGAAGATTCAGTCAGAACAGTCAAAACTCCAAGCCTCCACTACCTCAGCATACTACTTTAAAGGTTTGTTCAAATGAATAAAATTGTTCAAATGAATAAAAGGTACCTTGCACAGTGATAAAACTACTTCTACAAAGCCGAAAACAAAAACGCAATATGGTGTGAGGCAGTGGCTAAAACGTCATTACAATCTTACATAGCTAGCTAGTAGCTTACACTTGAGCATGGGTAGAAGAACGTACTACTGATAGGTAGCTAACACTTGAGCATGGGTAGAAGACCGTACACCGTGGACCATATGTCCCACCTTACTCTCATGCTCATATGCAATGCAAAACGACAGGTACAAGTGGAAGTAGCTAACATGTGAAGCACCCTAGAATATTACTACTACTAGATGCAGCCGAGAAGGATGATGAAAGGAGATTGTACTAACCCAGCAACCAGCTCAAGAAGCTGGGGAAATAGCTCGGATTCTCTGAGCCTGATTATCTCAGAAGTGGTGGTTTCGATGGACTGGTTGGCAACCAGCATCTTGGACTCCAAGCTCTCAATCTCCATCTTGTTCTTCTCCATCTTCAAGTAATCCACACCCTTCACCTCTTGCTTCCTCAACAGACTCACCTTCTTATCATGCTCCTGCTTATACCCTCGTAACTCTGTTTGCAGTTAAAAGGAAAAAAGTCATCATTCTATGAAAAGGCGCACAAAGATGCTATCTTCAAAGTAGTATATAAAGCTACAATAACATGATTGCTTAAAAGATGTGAATATGTGATCAGAGCAGTACAAAAATCCATCTTCATCATGACAGAAAATAGGCAATCAGAATTCAGAACTCATCTGAGTAAGTATTATAGATAGCAAAATGGTTATCAACAAAATACAGTTGAACATGAATCTTCACAACCCCGTTCAGATTCAGCCTAACATGTTTGTACAGTGTACAGTAAGGATAAAATAACCATGACGGCGATCTACTGAGCTTTCTACTTGGAAGAATCCAAAAGCATGCTGGGTTTCATCTTTGAAGAAGCTCCTGACAGGGGAGAGAAATAAAATACCGACAGTGCAAGCAACATCCACGTGCATTGCACACTACACGTCCTTGTGTGTCCACTACCTTTCTTGTTTCCTAAGACAAAACCAATTGCCACCACAGCTGAATCATTGCTAGCAGCATTCCCCATCACAGGCCATAGGCCAACAGATCAAACTACGAGCAACAAAACAAAAGGACCCCTCAAAAGCACTTCGCCACTCACTCACTCACACTCCTTTAGATCTGAAGAATCAGGCAGTATGTTTCGATCATTCTGTATGTTGATGCTAATACTAAATGAGAAAGAAAAGGTTAAATCCACTGTCACTACTAAAGCTAAAGAGCAAAGACGGAACTAGAGTACTCTTACCTTGACCTCAAGAAACAACTTCTTCTCCCACGCGTAGAGCTTCTCCACGGTGGATGAATGACTGAGCATTCCACCACCTCCGCCATTGCCGTCTCCTCTCCCAAACCTTGTGAACCCATTGCTACCTTTCCCATACCCTCCACCGCCGCCGCCGCCCCAGGTCCATCCGAAGCTCTTGCTGTAACTCAGTACCTTCCCTGCAGCAGAAGTAAAGAAAAGGATTCGTCGTCGGCAATAAGCAAAGGGAATGTGGTCCAGAACAAACAATCTATTGAATTTGTTGAAGAAAAGGCATGCCTGGTAGGCTGCTGTTGTTGGTGGTGGTCTCGGGGGGCTCGCAGACGGGGGCCTCGAGTAGTGCAGCAACGCGGGCGCCGGCGTCGGCTGCCTTGAGGAAGTACTCATCAAGCTCCGTGGCGATCTCCGCGAGGTCCTTGTTCCCGGCGCCGGCGCGGGGCACCGCGACGACGGTGAGCTCGCTGGGAGTGGTGGAGGTGGTGGTAGCGGTGACGATGGAAGGGGGCGCGGGGGCCACCGCCGCAGCGGCCGTGACGATGGGAGGCGCGGCGGCGGCGATGGGTGCGTCGACGACGGTGGTGGCGGCGTCGTCCCAGTCGGCGTCCTCGGTGGCGGAGCGGGAGGAGGAGGGCGCGAAGGGGTCCCAGAAGTCCCAGCTGGACGGCATTGGCGGCGGCGGCGGAGGGGGCAAGATCGCGGACGCGGAGATCGAGGAGGAATTCGTCGTCCAGGACCTGGTGGTCGGGGACGGGCTGAGCGGCGGCAGCGGCGGCGGCGGTGGGGGAGTAGGCGGGGGCGGCGTCGCGGGCGGCGGCGGGGACGGCGGCGGCTGGTGGCGGTGGCGGTGGTGGTGTGCCGCGGAGGTGTGGGGGTGCGGGTGCTCGGACTCGGCGCTGGCGAAGTGCAGCAGCGAGGCGCCGGTGGCACGGAGCGCGCGCAGGTAGAGCGCGTGCGCCGCCGCCATGTCCCGCCGCGCCTGCACCAGGTGCTTGGTGTACCGCCGCCGCGCCTTGCACCGCGACACCGCCTCCAGCCGCTCCAGCCGCGACTGGCAGCAGCCCATCGCCGCTCCGGTTCCTTCCGGTGGCGCTCTCTGATCACCACCACACCGCAGCACGGTACCACACCAGCTCTTCCTTCAATCCTCCCCCCTGGCCCCCTCACTCTCCCAAACCCTGAGCAACGCAGGCAGTAACCGTTGAGGAGGCGAGCAGACCAGAGCAAGAGGGCTCTACTGCTAGAGCACTAGTACTCAATCTCTCTTCTTCACATCTCACGCAGTCCTCGCTCCTCCTTTTACCGTCTTGCCATTTCTGCTGCTGGAGCACACTAGTACGAGTAGAAGAGGAGTGAGGAGTGAGGACTGAGGAGTGAGTGCCGAGAGATCCTTTGTACGCGTGTTGCCTGTGGCAACAGGTGTGCGGCAGCCCTGCACGGCACACCGGTGGCGGTGAGGTGGTCCACCAGAGTCCAGAGTAACCGATCGAATGCGGAGCGAAGGCATGAGGTTTCGGGCAGTGTGCGCGCGACCTTGGTCTTTATCGGGCGGGCTCCCCAGATCCCTGAACCACCCCTGCCTTTGCACGCGCCCGTCGGCCAGACCGGGGGGCAGCGTGGGGAAATCCGCGGCTCCAACGGTCGCGCCGCGCGGCAGGGTGGGCTTCGGTCGTGCGGCCGGGGCCGGTTTCCGCTCGGCGGCGTCTGGGTGTGGACTGTGAAGCGGACCGACCGGGTGTGCTGTGCCTGCCGTGCCGCTCCCGCGCCTCGGTGGACGGCGGGCTTTTTGGTGGGCCGCACCGCACGCATCGGCGTTCTGGCCTTCTGGGGCTCGGTTTTGCTGTTTTTGAGCCGCGGCACGCGTCTTTCCTTTGCAGAAAGCAATTCGAAAGAGACGACGGGCCGTGGTGTGGTGGTCTGTTCTGTTGGATTGGAGGAGGCTGGGAGCGGAGTGAGACAGAGTATTCAATGCCCTGCCCTGATCGCGATTGGCAGTTCCTTGCGGTGGGTGCGCTCGCACAGCAGAGGCTGCCTGCGCGCTTCGGGGTGGCGACGGCTTTTGATGATTGACCGCCAGTCGGCCACCGTTGCGATTTCAACCTTGGGGGAACGCGCTGCTGATTTGGTTCGGGTTCGGTCTCGCGGACGGCCTCCGCACTACGGACACTTGAGCCATCCTAGGTCTACCAGAGCGTGTTTGGTTCCTCACACAAGATGCCACACCGAAGCTTAGGTGGTGTCATAGATAAAAGTAACGTGTTTGATAGGTTTACAATAACGGTTTTTCATAGTTAATTTTGAGTGTGACGACCAAAATAATCACCACATCTTAAACGGTCACGGTGGCATGCTCTGGCTGGCAACCAAGCACATCCTAAGTTTTAATCTATAACTAGAATTTTACTACATCAAACATATTCTTTTTTAGGAAAAGTACTACAGCAAACATTTGGAGACCAAAGACAAACTAACAAACATTATAAGCACTAACTTTTTTTAAAAAAAACATATAGAAGTAGAGAATTACTTACCTACTAGATACGGAGATGTAACCTATCACTAAAAAAAATATAACGTCATTAAACTGAAAAATACAGGCACTCGCATACACTCTCACATATTAGGAACTTCAACCCAATAACCCTCGTTGATTCTATCAATTTTCACTCTGTCAGCGTTAATACTTGCTTAGCGTGTGGCGTGCCACTCTCCAGTATTTTTCTTGACATTTGGTGCAGTTCCTGCAAACTATAACATTGAAACGAAGTTTGGCGTGGCAGAACAATATGCCATGTAAGCTTAATGTCGATCTTCAGAGAAAGGAAGACGAGTTGGCTCACGTGAAAAAGAAGATCTTGAGAGAAAGGAAGACGAGTTGACTCACGTGAAAAAGAAGTTCGGACAAATAGGCAGGCTGGTGTGGTGAGTGAGCTGGAGAGCACGGTCTAGAGCTCTGTCACTTCATGCTAATCTCGATGATCTGAGAAGAAGATGATTTCCTTCAAAGAGTTCGAGAACGCAAATCGCATGGACTGCGAAATAGCTTGGAAAAACAAGGGGTCTGTGTTCAAAGAGCTTAGGGCCAGCTTGATGAGTGTTGGGTTTGACTGCACCGAACTTGATTTATGGTCTGTGAATGTTGGAATTAACCATCTTCGGCTGTCTCCGTCACGAGATATTCCATCTTCAAGAAGTGTCTAGCCTCACGAACAACTTTTCTTCTGCGATTGCGCTCAGAACACTTTTGCGAAGTGCTCTGCGGGGCAAAATGCGACCACATTCAGGATTTGGCAGTGCGTGAACTCGATTCCTATGATAAAATGTCTTCTGAGGCCATCAAATCTGTGCGGAAGTTTTATGAGGTCATGTGGTTGACTGTTGGAAAAGAAATCACCGTTCAAAAGGTTGCCTGCATTATTACGAAGGTTGATTTCTTTCAGTATATCTGATGATTTGATGTTGAATATTGACTATGTCACCTTGATTTTTGTTACATCTCCTGTCTTGTGTTGGTCCTTTGTTTTGACAAGAACTCGGGAACCTTAGGGCCTGTTTGGATGGTCTACAAGACTACAACTAAAGTTTAAATGAACTAAAATATATAAGCTAAAGTTTATGTAGATTAAAAGTGAGCTAAGAGCTAAAAAAAAACCTAGACATAGACTCGTGAACAGGTTTTAGTCAATTCACATTTGTCAGATAGTGGAATAATGGCTAGTTAGAGTTCTAGGAACTAAAGTTTAGTCCATTTTTAGTTCACATGCTTGATACATATGAACTAAAGTTTAGGTGACTAAAGTTTAATTGGAACTGACCATTTTAGAAACAATTTATCACTTGCAATTTGCATGGAATCTTTCCAATACTAGTGGTGTCAATTGACACATTAATGACATTTTTAATTTGGGGATTATGGAGCTTTAAATGGCACATGTAGCATTGACCTTTTTTTTTGCGACGATGCAACATAGAGTTTGAAATGAAACATTTCTGTAAAACCAAAATATGTTTAAGTTTTAGCTTAAGCACTCTCCATAAAAATGGACCGGTATCCATTTAAATCGTGGGATGGCAACCTTAAGCATACTACCATCAAAACGCTCATGTCTCTTGGGAAGCCTTGATATTGCATTAGTAGATTGCTAGCACAAAACAACACAACTACTATAAGACACAACTTATTAGGTTAAGTCCTCAGGTGAACAATAACGAATAATAAACTGTTCAAACATCATGGTTACTCTTTTTCATATTATTTAATTTGTAATACTAATATTCTCTCCATCCTTAAATAAATTATTTTTTAGCTATTTAGTTTAGACGAAACACTTGAGTAAGAAGTTGGCTTATTTTCGGACGGAGTACACCTGCTATTTTCTTCCAACACTTATTTGAGAATATCAAAGATTCATCATATTTTCCCACTACAAATCTAACACTAAGGTTTATGCGTTTTTCCTTGAGATTTTCTCATGTGAGTTTACTAACTGAAATAACTATTCTCTCCATATTTTTGGACAAGGTTGGAGGTTCCGTGGTATACTCTCCAATTTTTTCCACATGGTTTTCAGAGATATCAACGGGTTACTGAAGAAGCTAGAATCGATCTAGGGGGTGTTAGAAATAAAATGAACTTACTATGTCTCATGGATATTTTAGAGTTATTAGGCAGTGGACTGTGGTTTTCAATGATAAATTTCCAATTCCATTGATTAATGTTTGAATAAAAACTTGCTCCGTAATTTCACGGACGAAGAACAGGAAGAATGCACAGCATACACGATTGCATGAAAGTCAAAACAACAGATGAGCCACCGGATAAGCACAAAAGAACTTTGTTATTATTTCAAAAGAAACGAAATTAGAACAAGAGTCCACTTCTATTACAAGGAGAGCCTTGTGGCAGAGGAAGCACACGCTTCCTAAAGTGTCAAGCTGAAGAAGCGAACAAAATAATCAGCTGTTATTTTGGTGTGTCAATAAATTGAATTAAAATCAGCATCAAACTAAAATCGAATCGAATCGAATCCCTGATTAATTTAGTTGCCAGACAGGAGCTCCCAGGAGAACAAGCCCTTTCTCCTTCTCTGTATCGCCACCTCAAGCCTGCCTGTTGTGAGTAAAAACCAAAAACGAATCAGAAATTGTTCACTGTCTGCGTGATGTCCTGGAAGATCCTCAGCCTCTTGCCGATCTTTTCCTTCACCGCAGGGCTCGTGTCGCAGCTCGCCGGCAGCTTGCCGTGGCCGTTCCCTTCAGCAGCTGCTGGTTCGTCGTCGAACACTGGGCCCAGGACAGCCGCGACGAGGGCCTCGTCGAACGCGCTGTGGTCGGGGAGCTCTGGCCATCTGTCCTCAGCTGAGAGCGACTTCCTTCTGCCGCTGTTCTCGTCGATGCTCTGCTCCTTGTCCACCACTGCTGCTGTTGCCTTGTCCATGCAATTACCGGACCGTGTCCTCTTCAGGTTGCCCAAGGGATCATGGACAGGAGCTAGCTGCTGCGGCTGCTGCTGAGGCTTCGCTGCAAGCGGCGGCACCCTCAGAGAGTAGAAGAAGGGCTGCGCGTCCACATTAAGCATGTTCGCCTGGAGCGCCGCTAGCTTCTTGCTGACACTGGCGTTTTCATCGGCGAAGCGGTCGCGCGGCGCCGGGGCTGGTGTTGGTGCTGGAGCCGAAGCCGGAGGTGGCAGCAAGTGGTCGATGCAGGGCTGCGGCTGCCAGATGCTTGAGGAGGATCCCAGAAGCAGCGCATCGAAGAGCCAGTTGGTGTCGAGCTGGTCAGCGCGCGGGCGGCCGACGAGCTTGGTCTCGAGGTCCCGCAGCATCTCCTGCGAGCGCTCGTAGGCCTTGAGGTGAGAGTCGGCGCCGCGCAGACCGTCGACCGCCGCGGGGCGAACCTGCTTGAGCACATCCTTGGCCTCGAGCACGCGGCCCTGCTTCATGAGGCAGATGCCCAGATTGCACATCTTGTTGTTGTCCGGCCCGATGAGCAGCGCCCGACGGTACGCCCCCTCCGCCTCCGTGTAGTTCTCCTTCTGCATCAGCGCCCATCCCAGGTTACCCTGCACAGTAACATTGGCAAGATTGATCATTTGTGTTGAAGCTAAAGACATGGAGTGATTGAGTGTTTGAGCTATAGATAGATTGAAGAAATCACGAGAAACGTGTGCACTTACAAGGAGCCTGGTGGCTTCTTGCTCGAGGGTGACCTGGAACTTGCGGCCCTGAGATCGAGCCGTTTTGGTCCGCTTGCCGTTGAAGGCGTGGCCCTGGTGGATCAGCTGCAGCTTGTGCTTGAGCAACGAGATCTGGTCGTCCAGCCGCCCGCATCTCTGCGCATCAGGACAACAGCATTCAGTACCGTCTGAGATGCATGATTGGATGAACAAAGTGTAGTCGACGCGTGGGAGGCGAAGAAGAACCGGACGAGCACGAACCTTGTAGAGATCGAGGAGGATGTTGTCGAGGGACTCCTGCGCCTGGTCGGAGCATCGGCTGCGCAGCGACTTGATGGCCTCGATGGCCTCCTCGGCACGGTTCTGCTGCTTCATCACGATGGCCATGTCCTTGAGCGCGCTGTCGACGCGGTCGCCGGCGTTGATCGCGCTCCAGAACAGCGCGATCGCCTTCTCCGGATCCTTGTCCACCAGCTGCAGCGGAAACCCCAATCAGATCGAATCGAACCCGTCCCCGGGAAGAAATGAAGAAACACGCGCGCGCGCGCATACACGTACCTGGACGCGCTTGGCTCGCACGTAGGGCGTGTCGCCGACGGGCACCTTGTGCGCGACGTGGAAGGAGTCGGAGTGGGTCCGCAGCATGGCCGGCGGCGGCGGCTTGATGGGCGAGCAGGGCGCTGACTTCGTCGGCCGGAGGAGCCCCACGGCGGCGGCGTTCCACGGCTCCTTCTGCATCTGCTGCATCATCTTGGACGAGGCGATTGCTGTGCAGCAGAGCAACAGGGAGATGATGGGAAAGCGGAGTACGCTGGTAGCAGGAGGCATTGGATTCCGCAGGAGATAGATATATGATATGAATCTGCTTGGGGTCGTCCGACCGTTGGAGAGCTAGCCGTTTGGGCGAACTAGCCGTTGGGATGTCATGGGCCTCTCCTTGACCCATTCTGTTCAGACCTCACCACTTGTTACAGCCCACCAGCTCTTTGTGAACCCGGCCCGGCCCGGCACGTAATGGGCCGAGCTTTTATCGACTCGTGGCTTTGTTGCCGAATGATCCCGTGCCGTTGTTGTCGCATTGCTTTCCTCTTGGCGGTTGCCTTGCCGGGCGCCGCCGCGGCCGGAGCTGCTGGGTTCGGTTGACGCGGCCCCGTTATTCGGGTTGCGGCGAACCTTTCTTAATGGTAGGGGCGGTCGAGGTTCTGGACGCATGCCACCAGGTGCTGTCACGTCGCATCTGTCGTGTGGTGGCGCGCGCGTCCGTGGCGGTGGCCGGCGTGGTGTTCGACGAAATGCCGGAGCCCTGCTGAACAAAAAGGCTGCGGCGATGCGTCCAGTTTCTTCGTCGGTAACCTATACGAAGCCACGAACGGGGACGATTGGCAAAAGGGCACCAACAACACCAGGGTGTTAAGCTCACAGCGGCCGTAAGTTGTCGAAATGCAAATATCGGCGATGCTTACATCTCTCGTTCCATTGGAGGCAATAGGCAAGTAGTTCTTATGTTGCATTCGTATATGCTGTTAACTTGTCACAAGGTTAGATGAACTGCAGCTCTCTTTGGAAGTGCACATTATTTACATCATTTTACTCTCCTAATCGATCCTATATGTTATAATATTTTGCCCACTATACAATGTTTCCCACATAATGCTATGCTGTAGCTATTTATAAGATGGGATTGTTATGCTTTCTAGAAAGCAAAGGTTAATCCTCCTTTTTAAAAATAATAAGATGGCATTATCACTATTCTGAACACACATTTATGATACAGACATAGAGTGGTAGTTTGAGGCATACATGTGTGAGCCAAAATTTCTGAGCAAGTTTCATGTTTTGTGGTTATCTTGTAGTTGTATGTCAACATGACTCATTTAATATAGATGGCAACTCTATGCAATGCCAAATAACCTAGTAGGTAGCTTACGGTTATGACATACAGCCTTTTTGAAACAGGTTGATTAGCATTCATTACGTATGTATAGAATGCTGTTTTTTTACTTTAGTTTCTTCACATGTTTGCATTTATTGGTATAATACACTTTCATAATACCATTGTACCTTTACTGAACATCATGCCAAATAATGAGAAACATATCAATGCTTTTTTTTTTCTGTATTGCCAATCACCTTAATTTTTTTGAAAACTTTTTTACTTTCTTTCTGGATTGCTATCTGATAGAATAACTGATGTAAGACTCAATGACAACACCTTTGACACCCAGGATCACTATTGCTGCCCCTTAGAGAAATTAGAGAGATGTCGTAGACCAAAATTTCTGATACAAGGAGGATATTTCAGGTTTATTAAAGTCTCTCAAAGCCAGTGCTACCCGTATTGAGATTGGCATGGGCATCAGACCGAATGGATTAATCACTCATTCCTATGTGAATCATAACAGGGATGATTGGTAAAAGGTACTAACATGATGATGTTCAGTTCACACCATTGTAAGTGGTCCAAATTCAAACCTTAGTGCTGCTTGCACTCTGCTTTCCTGTATGCAGTGACATTATGGGTTGAATAGTGTTTGGTCCTGACTCCACAGCCATTATTCTCTCTCAAGTACTGCTTATGCAAAGTTGCAGACCTTATGTTCCCATAGATATTTGGGCCAACTCAAGTGGCCACCTTTGACCTCCCATTAATATGGTGGGCATATTAGGGAAGCCCGAATGTGAAGAAAGAATTACACTTGCCTCTGGCTTGAATTTAGATGTAAAGGCTCTAAGATCATCATAGCTAAACCTGAGAAGTTTGTTCAGGAATGACATTTGTTAACATGAGCATAGCTCTTTGTTTGTCCATCTTTGTTGGTGGTGTATGCAAATTGTTTGATGATAATTATGGGGATACTTTTAGACAATTATGTTGGAATATGTTATAAAACAAAACTAATAAGGAAATAATGTGTGATTCTGCATTCCTGGGGTTTCCTTTGGTTATTCTTCGGGCATTCCATTGTTTAACTGTTAATCACATATGCAACTGAAGGAAATAATGTGCATTTAATTTTATTTGAACGCCCATTTGTAAACTAACGAGGAGCTGGTCTATTGGCAGTTAAAAGAGGGCCAATTACATTCAAATGAATGGTAAATGTCATTGATATTAGTTTGCCAAGGGATCAATCTGACCAAACATCCATACCTAGATAAATTTGTATGTTGGGTCATATTTCAGTTTAGGTTGGTTGTGATAATTTATCGAGTTGATGGAGTTGTAAAACTTGATCCTCTTCAGCAGACCAAACAACACATCCAATTAGTCAGTAACTCAGTATCAGCGAAGGGTATTGTATTTACAGAAAAAGCATCCCATGGGAAAACTAGATGTGTCTATTAGGTTGTATTTCAGTTTCGGTTGATAATCTATTAACACCACATCCAAATATCCAATTAGTCAGTAAGACAATACCTCAGTATAAGCCGAAAGTGATGTATTTACATAAACTAAATCTCTTGGTAAACTAAATGTGTGTGTTGTGTTATATTTTAATTTTGGTGATAACCTATCAAGTTGATGGAGTAGTACAACTTGACCTCTCTTCAGCAAACCAAATAACACAACATCCAATCAGCCATTAACTCAGTATCAGCCAAAGGTGTTGTATTACAGAAATTGCATCCCCTGGTAAACTAAATATGTTTTGTTTCAATTTGAAGGTAATTCTTTGAGAAAAACTGAAGTAGGGTACACAGTATAATCTTGATTCACTCTCTTGCAGAAATCCACTGGTTCACAGATTCAGACAGAGTCAAAGGAGCACATGAAAGGTTTTTATGTCATCTTTTGGTGGACGTGGATGCACTAAGAAAAGGAGCTCATGGGACAGGGTAAGGATGATATTGTGATGGATGTGAGCACTACTTTGAAACTTGAGTGTTGAGTCTTATATGGTAACTATGTAGACCTTGTGCACAGAGTGCTTCTAATACGGAAACCAAAAATGTTAAGTGAACAAGAGCAACAAGCAACAAGCATTTTGAGTCCAGGATGCTAAAAAATATAACTACTGCAGAAATACAAAAATATTATCACGTTCACACAACAAATTAAGTCTTTTTTAAATAGACTGAACTTTATTTTTTAAGAAAAAAGAAAATAAATAAAACTTTTGAACATGTAGAATGCCAAATTTTTAGAACGCATCTTTTCTTTAATGTGTCCAGATTCATGCAGTTCTTTATCTCTTATGTCTTCATTCTGAATTTCCGATGATGAAGGATTGTGTGTATTGATTCCCGATTGAACTCTGATTTGGAATTATATGAATAGGTATAGGACATAGGTTTCTATTTGACCTCAAGTCAAAGTCTTCGGTTGTCAGGCAGTGTACTAGCGTTGAAGGTTTTCTAGTCATCCTAGAATCCGAATGAAAGACTGCAATAGTGACTGTTGAAGCTGAAACAGCACTGACGTTAATTTTGGCAGTAAGTTTATAAATTGAAACTCCCAGACCTAGTTCTTGCACTTTGGTATGCTTATTATTTACATTACTCGGGAAGCAACAGTAGGACTTGGTATGAAATTTGAATTTATGGCCAGAAAATGGAAACTGTTAGCTGATGAAATTGGATTGGGACTACCACACCTAATCCAATAATAGTCAATTGCACTAAACAATGCGAGAACTGGTAGGTAGAGAGAAGATTAAGGGTGAAAAGAATGATGCCTGCAGGGAGTTGGGAGCTTTATGCAGGCCTATAAGGGGCATGTAGGCAGGGGCAGCAAAGAGTGAGTTGGGACAGACAGGAGTTAGGGATAAGTGCCATTCGTGCTAGTGCCTTTGCCGTGTCGTGGGGATGGCAATTTTGGCCGTGACTTTCCTGAAGAGACGGCAGCAAACCCCTAGACCTACCTCTCTCCTTACCTTTTTTTCTCCTCCCCCCTAACCAAAAACAGCCCATCTTGCACAAGGAGGCTTGCACCACAAGTGTGTGGCTGAGAAGTGGAAGGTAGAACTAATGCACATAACCAACACCACATCTCAACTACAAACCATTTCCCTACCCTCCTCTTGCCTGACTTCATGCTTTCTAAAACTAGTGCCTACCATTTAACTACCAAAAAGTTATGATGCTAGCACACCGTTCAGTGATTGCACTCCTTTTAGTAATCAGATAGTGATAAGGTACATCCGAAGTGGTTTACTAGCTATAGCTAAGTGCACCAAACAAAAGAGGGGCTATTAAAAATGTATCAAATCAGACGGTAACAAACTAACAGGACTTAAGCTCGATTTGTAGCTAACTAGCTTGTTGTTGCTTAGAAATAACAACTAAGATTACATGCATGTTTGGTTTTCGCCACAAATTTTCATCATATGCCAAAAAAAATTCGCCACACTTATCTAAGGTTAGGTGCTCAAAATCATAGCTTAATCAGCCTAAGAGTCTTGTTACACTTTTTGAGTCATTGACGTGTGGGGTGACTGGGGTCCAATTTAATGGAAGTGAATCTTGCCACACTTTGTGGTGGAAACCAAAGTATAATCATAGAAAATTGGGGCCAAAGGCATCGACCCTCAACCCAAGAACATCGTCACGAACTAGGTACGTGGGGTCATTTTTGACCTTGCAGTGTTAAAACCTGTACCACTTTCCCTGACTCCGTCGACCCACGAACTCTGTGACTATGAACAAAACAACAATCAAAGTTGGTCAAACTCGCATAACCTCAAATGTCTCAGTTGTGGCTAACAATCAAACACTCTTTACTCCCTCTATTTTCTCCTTGCCCACAGCACACCATGCACACATATCAAGGCAACACTAGTTGCAGGAAAAAAAACAATGTAAAATGACCATCAATACCCTTATTAAATCTGATAATATAGTCACTTCTGTTTAACCAGAGCATTTAATCAGGGTAAGGAGTGGAATGCTAGAATAACTGTACCATTGACATTCTCAGTGGACAAGTATTATAAAACATTTTCCCCAGGGTCATGCACAAATATTGGAGAACGGAGTGGTAAAGCAGTTTGATATCTTACAATCTGGCTCGCGATTGTTGGATTGCTTGGTTTTGAAATACTCCTCTTGTCGTATATGTTGCATTTCCTTGTAGGCTTGTACTGTCAAAAGTTATAAACTGTTCGTCTATCTGTTTTTTTCCCCCTTTGAATCGTACTGTTCATCTATCTGTTCGGAAATGCTCTGTTTTTCATTGTTTTTTTTACCTAAATAGACCCATCCTCATGTCTCAAATCAGCTAGAAATCTAGGTATAAAATCAAAGTCATCCTTCCCATCCACAAAACACGAACAAACTTTGGAGTTAGATCTGGAGCTATGATCTCTCAATGACAAGAGGAAAGAAATAAGTGAGACACCAGAAATATAAACAGTGCATATGGAGGACCATTGTGGAGTGTGGAGTCCCAATCATTCTAGCCCCAACTAAAACTAAATGGTTTTGGGATATTGCCTGTCCTTGCACACCCAACCAACTATGGTCCATAGTTTGGCAACCATCCCAAAACGAATATATTAGGTAGGCAGATAGTATATGTAACCCCAGCTGGGTTTTGTCACGGATATGTAAGTTTCTCCTAACAAGTAACACCAGCTGGGTTTTTAATGGTCCACCTGGCAAGAGTCATAATTTCATCTGCTTCCCCATTTTTCACACAATCCGATGCTTTCAGCAGCGCAGAAAATATCCTAACTTTTTTGGTAAGAAATTATAGGCCTGGATAAATTCGGTATTTGTATTAATAGTCAGTGAGCAATACTGCAATAGAATGCACATGTTTAAGGAGTGGAGAAGGACCTGATCATAGTAGGTGTATTATTAAGGATCACAGATAATGTTCAATTATTATCGCCATGTTGATTGGCCCCCGCATATAAATACGTATCCATACGATCTGCCTTGTTGCGAAAAGATAGGCGATACAGATGCTGTAGTAATGTGTTTGGTGAATTTTTAATTTATGGTTGACCAAACAGATGAGCTAACCTAACTATATGAGAGTAGTACTACTATAAAACAAATGCTCCACATGGAAGTAGGTTGATGAGAATGTGACAATATCTATGATTCTGGAAACAACATTATTTTGGGGAAAATAGGCTAAACAATGCGGTGGGTGGCCAATAACATTCATTTATTTAAGGGTGCCAGATGCGAATTCCGAATGACCCTATTTTATTCATTCAGGAATAAACAAGCAACGAAGTCCATGATCAGGGTTCCCTTAGTTTAGGACCCTGTCCTGTTTTTTTTTAGTGCAGGTATCAGCATATGGGGGGGGGGGGGGGGGGGGGGTTGTGGGTACACCAAAAACTTTACTAGCCTTGTTGTTTAAACAAAGAGGGTGATGGTGTCAAGATGAGTAGAGCTGGTGAGATCAGTCTGTTTTTTTAATTAATTAAATAAAAAAAGTGCATGAATGACGACCCGTATACAACAACCACTACTACGCTGTCTTAGTGTACTACATCAGAAATCATTTTCATGTCGACACAGTAAAAACTGCCTGCGGATCTGACCAAACCGCACTGAATCTGGTGTCATTACCGGATCACTCTCTCCTTCAGGAGTTGAGTTGAGACCCATGCGTGGTGTAATTCTCTCATGTTTACCTCCTGTGTTTCACGAGGGCGGGGGCCGGTGGAGGGCCTGGCAAATCGGCATCAGCGACAGGAAAAGGGCGACGAACCTAATCCATCCATCAGCAACAGGTTTTGCGTCAGGGGCGGGGCCGGTGGCGGTGCGGTTAGTTAAGGCTTCCCTAATACATGTTTTTTTTTTACTTATAGCCTCAAGTGGCATATAGGTTTAGAAAAAAAAAGTAGGTGTTCTAAACTTGTCATATTGTCTTTGTGAAGACACATATGTTTAAGGAGAGAGAAAGTGGTCTATTCAAAAAAAAAGAAGAGAAAGGGAAAATAAAGATGTGACATAATAAAAGAAAAAAAATCACTTTAGAAGCTACAAGTAGTGGTAGTTTGCATTGTGTACATAATAGCATCAACATTTATTAGCCTATGTGGATCATTTTATTTATACCGAAAAATTACTGGTAGTATTAACCTCCGCCTAGCGTGGTGGTGGCGCTGGTAAAGTGGAAAGAGAGAGAGAGGAGGGAGGCATCCATCGGCACCCCCATCCGTCCATGTCCACCCACACACACACGGTTGGCGCGCGCGCGTCGCTTACCTCACTTTACACCTACCTGCCGGACACGGACCACGGCCCCCGTGGCCGCTTCGTGAATGAAACTGGTAGTAAACCAGTGGCAGTGATGAGATCATGACCGGCCTTTCCTGGGGAAGAGCAGAGCGGAGGCCTCTACGCCTACCGCTACCGGCCGGCGGCCTAACCTTTTTGGCACCAACTCATCAGCCCGGCGGGCCTCTAGAAGACCGGACCTCCCGCCGCGATCCAGTCAAGTGCCTATAAAACCCAGCCTCGCTTCACCTTCACCCACCCTTGGGCCTTCCTTGGCTGTTGGTTGGCTCGCACTCGCAGCAGCAGCAGCAGCAACCAACCAACGCAGCCGAGAGGAGACGCGAGGCGACGGCAAGAAAGCGGCGGCGAAAGGACGCCAAGCATCGGTGGCCGATGGGGAGGTCGCCGTGCTGCGAGAAGGCGCACACCAACAAGGGCGCGTGGACCAAGGAGGAGGACGACCGCCTGGTGGCGTACATCAAGGCGCACGGCGAGGGTTGCTGGCGCTCGCTGCCCAAGGCCGCCGGCCTACTGCGCTGCGGCAAGAGCTGCCGCCTCCGGTGGATCAACTACCTCCGCCCCGACCTCAAGCGCGGCAACTTCACGGAGGAGGAGGACGAGCTCATCATCAAGCTCCACAGCCTTCTCGGCAACAAGTAATCATCCCTCCCTCCTCCGTCACCTGCAACATTCAACACACCACTCATTCATTCATCCATTTCCTAAATAAAAAAAAAAAACTGTTGGGTTCAGATGGTCCCTGATCGCTGGAAGGCTGCCGGGCAGGACGGACAACGAGATCAAGAACTACTGGAACACGCACATCCGGAGGAAGCTGCTGAGCAGGGGGATCGACCCGGTGACCCACCGCCCAATCAACGAGCACACCTCCAACATAACCATATCGTTCGAGGCAGCGGCAGCGGCAGCGGCAGCCCGTGACCGTGACGAGAACAAGGGCGCCGTCTTCCGGCTGGAGGAGCACAACAAGGCGGCGGCGGCGGCGGCAGCGGCGATCGGCCGCGATCCTCAGACGAAGAACCACCACCCCGGCGAGTGGGGCCAGGGGAAGCCGCTCAAGTGCCCCGACCTCAACCTGGACCTCTGCATCAGCCCGCCGTGCCAGGAGGAGGCCATGGCCATGGTGATGAAGCCCGTGAAGCGGGAGGCCGCCGGCCTCTGCTTCAGCTGCAGCCTGGGCCTCCCCAAGACCAGCAGCGCCGACTGCAAGTGCAGCAACTTCCTCGGCCTCAGGACCGCCATGCTCGACTTCAGAAGCCTCGAGATGAAATGAACGTTTCTCTCTTTTCTCTCTCTGTAATCTCCCCCCTTCTTCGTTTTGTTTTTGTCACCTCACCTGGATGATACGTACGTATTTGGTTAGTTTCTTAGGTGAAAATACGTCGTAGTGAGTGAGTGAAAGAGAGAGAAGGAAAAAAAAGTGAGGATTTGTGCCCTGGGTCTTCCTGCTGCTCTCTCTTTCTCGTTGCTCCATTTTGTCTCCTCTCTCTCTGTAATTACCATCAACACAACTGATCATGGGCAATAATACTTGCTGCTTATACTTCCTACAGTAGCCAGCAGGTCTGTGGAAATTGACATTAATCCCGTCGTTTCCAGGAGGTCTAGGTTCAGTGCCTCGTGTGGTATCAGGAGGAACAAACGCTGGAGCTGGACCATGTGCTGAGGCCTAAGCCAGATCTTTACGTTTACCAAACCACTACTACTAGACCAGCATAGCATGTGACCATCGCCTAACCGTGCAGTCCCGATAAAGCGGCTCGTGAGTTAGACCACGCTTTTTCCAATCTGACCCGCTTTTTTCCTTTTTCTTTTCTTTTCTTTTTTTACATTATACACACGACACACAGCACAAAAGTACAGGTCGTCATAGGTGGTGTGTGCCTCCTTCTACCGGTATGCGCCACTGTGGCACTGTGCCACTGGGTAGTAGCATAGCAGCCAGCAGCATGCGTACACAGTTCGCGTCGCCCTCGATGAGAAAAGGCGGCCGGCCCGGGGCGACGCCGGCTTCCTCTTTTCCGTGCTGCTGCTGCTGCTGCTTATCCTTACCGATAAAAAGGCGCTTACCACTGCTGGTAATGGAGGAGTAACCAAGCGTAGAAGGCAGGCAGGCAGGTGAGGTCATGTAATAAAGGGCGAGACAGGGCACGACCACCATTTGTTTAGGGGTTTATGGTGCTTGTTAGGTAAGAGGTGCTTGCCGCGCCTTTCCGGAGCCCGCCCGTCGCCGGCGTCGCGTCCCCCGGCGATGCGATGGGGGCGGGGGCGCGCGGGTGGGTGGTGGGCGGCAGCCGCCAATCCGCCAGGCCTGCGGGAAAAGGCAGCGGGTTTTGGAAGGATCCCGCGCAAGGCAACTTGCCTTGCCCCCGCCCGCGCGCGCGGGGCTGTGCTGTGCCTGTGTGTGCCCTCGGCTCGGCGTCATGACTCATGAATGGATCGGGTTGGGTTTCTGGTGGGTGGGTTGGTTGCGGGCAACGATTCAGCCTGAGCCTCAGCCGGCCATGGACGACCGTGCGTTGGATTGGATCCGCTGTTTCGTCATTCTCGCGCGCGAGATTGCGGCGGTGGGCGGGCGGGCGACGCGACTCCGCCGGCTGTGGCGTGCTTGCTTCTGCGTGCCCGGTGGTACCGCGCGCGGTGCGGGGTGTAGCGTCTGGCGGCAAAAGCGTCGTCCGTGACTTGTACACTGCGTATAACACAGCATCGAGCTGACGTACGTAGGAGTATACTGTGGTTTCCAGAAACACACCACGCGTCCCACAGAAATTATATTGCAGCCATGGCCGTCCACGGCGACGGCGGCGGCGGCGGCGGCGGCGGCCATAATAAAATGATAAAACAAGGTTCTGCTGATAACTGATATTAAACAAATTAGTGCTAGCTTAATTACTGACCTGCTATGAACTAATCTCATAGTATCTGTTAACACACGATTAGATTGCTACAGAGAAACTACAAGGGCCACGCACGCATGTGCTGAGCCAATGCCTGTTAAAAAGATCATTATCGCTTCGTCTAGTTCCAGCATGCATCACACGATTTGGAAGCGTATACGAAGGTCCAAACCCTGACCTATGACGATCCACGTACATGGACGACGGCGAAATTATCGCCATTGTAAAACATCTACTAGCTAGCTACTGTCACCATGCTGTTTAGTTACCGCGCAGTTTAGTTTACTCCCAACCACACACTGATGTACTGTAAAAGCGACACTTTTTTTTTTGTCATGTTCTCATCATATATATCGTGAATTCCCACTCGATCGCACGTCACAGCCGGGAACCGCCCGCCGGCGGTTTGGCGGTATCCGCTCCAAACCGTCCCAAATTCGAACGGTTCGCATTTTGAATTCAAACGGCGTAGTTCAAACGGTTTGGGACCGGTAACCGGTCGGTTAGGGCCGGTTACCGACCGGTTTGGGCGGTTACCCCCCAAACCAAATTTCAAATTTGAAAAAAAAAATCGAAAATGCTGAAAAAATTCCTAAAAATAGTTCATGATTTGTAGAGTCGAATGGTGCAATTTTTTTTTTCAAATTGGAGTTCGTTTGCTATTTATTTTGACGCGTACAAGTTTGGAAAAAAAATAGAAAAGATCATTTTTCTTTTTTTTTCAAACTTGTACACATCAAAATAAATAGCAAACGAACTCCAATTTGAAAAATTTGTACACCATTCGACTCTATAAATCATGAACTATTTTTAGGAATTTTTTCAGCATTTTTGATTTTTTTTTCAAATTTGAAATTTAAATTCAAACCGGAACCGAAACCGAACCGCCCGGGAGCGGTTTGTCGGTAACCGGCTAGCCCAAACTGATAAACAAAAAAAATATCGAGCTACAGTGCCTTGGTAAAAAAAATCTTGGAGGTTTTGATTGTACCCCCGTCTTATCTTTCGTCGCTAGCGTCTAATCGCTATCACTTTCCACCGAAAGCAAACCGCCAATGCCTGCCTAACATTGCATGCGCTAAGGTCTTATACGGTTAATGTGGCCGCGGTCACATTCCTTCTCTTGCAGCTGCTGCCTGCCAAGCGAGATCGATTAATAAACAAACATAGTAAATCTTATTCAGTCTCTTTCTTTTTCTTTCTTTTCCTAATAACCCGAACAGAATAATGATTTCTACTACTAATAAATGGACTCACTGGCTGTGTTTAGATGCCAGAAAAAAATGAAAAGTTATTGAAAAAAAGCGTTGTAGCATTTTTCGTTTGTATTTGACAATTAGTATCTAATCATGGACTAATTAGGTTTAAAAGATTTGTTTCGCAAAGCTAAAGCAAACTGTGCAATTAGTTTTTGATTTCATCTATATTTAATACTCCATACATATATCGTAAGTTTGATGTGATGAAGAATCTTCTTTTTACATAGTGCCAAAGTTTGGGAATTTTGGGGAACTAAACACACCGAAACGAACGGACCAAAGATGCAAACAGCAAAATCTCACTGACAGAAACCTGAAATATTACTGCGGAAGACATAGGTGCGCAACGATTGGCTGATTCAGATAATAAACAGGACTTTCATGCAAGTGCCAACACTGTCAGAAAGTTTGGGAATTTTGGGAAACTAAACACAGCCGGTGAAACGAACGGATCAAAGATGCAAACAACAAAATCTCACTGACAGAAACCTGAAACATTACTGCGGAAGGCATAGGTGCGTAACGATTGGCTGATTCAGATAATAAACAGTACTTTCATGCAAGTGCCAACACTGTCAGAGGTGAGAGAGCGACACGCTTTCACAGGCAGGGCAGGACACAGGATGGGCAGCATCAGCTGCAGTTGGCACGCGGCCACGCACAGGTGAGCGAGCACATCATGATCATGGTCATGTCGCTGTGGACCGGACGTACGGGGAGATCGGTCGGGTTGAATGCACGGGCGTGATAGCGCGGAGCAATGGCGGCAGGGGTAGGTGGCCAATCCCCATTTATTAACTGCCGACATGGATGCATCCTCCTGTCCTGTTATGGCTGGGGCTGGCTAGCTAGCTAGAGCCTAGATGCATGATCCCCCGTTTTACTCCTGCTAATCAATGGATTATCCTGATCGAGCTGTTTGGCTGGGGACAGTCGTCTTTATGAGGTTAGATTAGTCTAGTAGTTCCGCATTAAACAATGACTTGCGCCGGGGCACTACCAAAATCTAAAACTTCTTCTAGTGAGGTGGAGTTCTCCTAGTGTTTTTCTATTGAAAATTTAGTACAAATTTTTTCTAGTAAATATCTCCTAGTAAGAATTCTCATGTGCTATGACTAATGATAGTGTTTTACTACTAATTAAAAACACTAGAAGAAATCCACATTTTTGGTAATGGGGGTTGATATAGATGGGACCAATTCGGCAGCTACCCACTGAACTGATGGCTTTCCTATATAGTATGACAGCAAACTGTTCATGAAACTCCTGTTTGGGAAAAAGCCGATCTCTAAAAGTTCTTAGGACAAACTCCTTTACTAAGAGGTTATGAGAATATTAATTGGGCAAGTTTACATGTATGAGGTCATTGTGATTCCAATCTTATATACTCTCTATGTAAGTTTTAGTCAAATATTGAAAATATAAATCATGAATAACTTTTAAATTGTTGAGGTTAAAAATTGTCAAAATCGTATCAATAGATTTATCTTGAAAAATACTTTCATAAAAATATACATATATTATATTTCAATAAATATTTGTTTTAAAAAATAAGCTACATTTTAGAGACCGTGTTGTTTTCTAAAACAAAAGTGTTTTTTTGAGTATGGAGGGAATACACTTTGGTGTCCCGCTCTCAGATACAGTATACAGTAATATAGTAATGACTTTCTAGCGTTCCTTGTTGTCACAGCCTCACAAGTAGCCATACCATTAACAAAGTGCGAGCTACTTCTTCATCTGAGGTCCAAACTGTTACAACGGCTCATATATCCTTACTTCAAATCCCTTTTTTTTTTCCCTGTATATCCACATGTGTCGTTCTCCCATTGTTGTAGGTGGCCAGGTGGGCACTGACATCAACCAGTCCAAGAGAGGACATAATATGTTGCATTGTTTGAATGACTGCATGTGATTTTTCCTACTACGAATGGATCAAGCTTGCCTTTTTAATGTACTTGTACCCTTTACACCTCTCCTTTACATTTTATAGTGTCTTATTTTACATCAAGATTCAAACCATACATTTTATCTCTTATAAATGCGCATAGGATGCAACAAACTTAATAAAGCACTTGCCTTTGTTTTAAAAAATGGTAATTGTGAGTAGTACATAAGTAGGGATCGGAATGCTTCTGTCAATTACTCCATATATTTGTTTCTAATAGGCGTATTAGGATTTAGAGAAGTCTTTATTGACCATTAATTACTCTTATAACATGCTACCATTAATTAACCGTTGCAAAATTAGTTTCTATCTATAAAAAAGACAAGGAATTGAATCTATTGATACAATTTTTTGTGTACAAATTATGCATATATTTTGAGTATTGTTTTGTTAACATTTTTCCAGTGGTCTCGCAACATCACACAACCGAGTGGTCTTCCTCTTGAGAGCGCCTGAAGGAAACCTAGAAGAATTTGGCTAAGTTCTCTTTTGGCGAAAGGGTCAAAGCATGTAGTACTAAACATTTGTTCGGATGTGAAGCCCACAAGCCTGAGCATGTTGCCCATACGAGACATAGGGCACAACATGCCCCGATCAATTGCGCCCCCGTGCCGCATAAGGAAATAAACAAGCCTTACCCTCCAATATTGGAACAATGTCTCTACCACCTGATGATCGGTGCAAGCGTGGGGGAGCCAGCCCCATGTGTTCTCCACCGCAGTCATTTGTTTGACCCAAAGGATGTTATTGTTATCCATGCGAACACTAAACACCATGAGTAATGCACATATGTCGATACAAAATTCAAATGTTTTTTTGGTGCAATACAATTCAAAAATTCCGTGAATGAAAAACGATTTCAGAAGGCATTGCCTGTCATGCCGCCCACCCCCCCAAAAAAGTATTTTTTCTTGATTCATTTAGAGTTGGTGTTTATTGGACTCAAGGCTCCTCCAATAATGGCATTGATCCTTTGATAAGATATGCACATCATTCTCCAAAATATTTCAATAATGGCGAATCTCATAGTACTAAGCAGATCCAAATCAATCAGAGACACTGTAGTATTCGTATACCCCGGCTACTATGCATACGTACGGACGAGCAGTTAAAAAAATAACGTGGCTTTGATAACGGGGGAAAACATAATAATACAGTGTGTTCATACCCAACAGAAGCTATTGGAGGCAGGCAGGTGAGTAGGAAGTACAAGGCAGCACATGGAGAAAAATACAAAAATAAAACTACAAGCGACAAGTCATTTTCCGGTGGCTAGCTACCTACCAATACATCACCCGGAGTCGTCAATTTTGGGCAAGTTCTCGGTAGGTTGCGGATCAAAGCAACCCCCCACACGTTGCCTTGCGCTCTTTTCAATTCCATTCCATCTCTCTTGCTTACGCACTTCTTTATTATCTTTTCCAGCAGTATGTACTCGCAGCTATACTAAAAAAATACGCGTACACACGCGTCATGGTATGGTATCTACGGTGGTTGATGGGTATGAAGCTATTAAATGGATAGTGGATAAAGAGAAAGATATAAAGATACTACGTGTATACGCATAGCCGTCAGAATCGCTGTCATGACATAACGGTGAAACAATAATCAAGAGAGTGTTGGTATCTGCCTTCGTGTCAAGTACTTACTACTACTCATTATGTTGTTATATTACTTTCTTAGTACCTATATTAATTATCGTCAAACATTGAGAATGTAAATCATGAATAATTTTTAAGTTGTTGAGTTTGGAAAAAATAAAAATCGTATCAATAAATTTGTCTTGAAATATATTATTTCAATGATTTTTTTTTATAAAAAATTAACAGTTAAAGTTATGATTTGGAGACCGTGTCGTTGTCTAAAACGCTAACTAATATGAGTACAGAGGGAGTAGTAATCAAGAGAGTAGGCGATAAACAAATGACATAACATGCATGACCGATCGACCACTGATTTGAAGGCTTTCACATCATCACCCCGGCCGTATTTTCCTATGCCACTAAACGTCCCTGTGATACATAGCGTGATGCGCGTGCGTGCGTGCATGCTTGCATTGTATTTTGGTAGTTGCAGAAATTGAATGGCAGCAAATAACTCTGCGGCCGACCTGACCTCAAGTGTGTCGATGGTGACACACACCAGGCCGTCCTCCTAGCTCCTCGAGCGATCGAATCCTTTGGTAGGTGCCAAACAAAGCTCCCAACTGTTGGAGTACCATTCGGTTTTATGACCCGTGCTTGGTATTTGGTGTTTGTTGTGTGTGGCCGTGTTGTTGGGGTGTTATTCCATCCTCTCCTCCTCTCTTGCCCACAACCTCCTCTTCGTTGTTGGAGTACGTACTATGCATGATGATCTATTTGTTCAAATGTTCATCCGTATCGGTTTTATGGCTGTTTTGTTGGTCGTCAATAACTAGCCAGCCGACGGAGAATACAACCCCGTGCGCCAGCGTATGTGTATATCTTGTTTATTTATGCGGATGATGTGAACCACTAGCCAACCAACTGATGGCCGGATGATATCCAACCCGTGAGACAAACCTGTGCACCTTCTCTTCTTATTCTTGTTCTTTTTCTTTTTGTGCTATATATATAGTGGTAGGGAATAATTGAATTGTGTTTAAGTTTAGCAGAAATAATATGAGCTGTTGGTTCTGATCGTACACCAACCAACCAACCATAAGTGACGAGACAAGAGTGGTGTTGCATTTAAAATGCGCAGGGTGGAGCCGCCCAATGGGGAAACGGATAGGGAGGTCTAATCGGACGGGGCCAGGTCAGCTGCCATGCCCATGGTGGAGTAGGCATGGATCGCCGATGCAGCTGTTGGCAATTGGCAGAAAGCAAAAATCCAGTGCTCCAGGTCACATGCCATTTCATCATCATCATCTTCTTCTTTCCCTCGTCGGAACGGCCGGACGGGTGGAAAGGAGAGGAGAGGGACATTCTCACTGCTCTTTTTGTCACAGGGTCAGCACTGTTCCTGTCAGTGAGCTACGAGAGCGTGACAGTGTGGAGGAGAAACCTGGAAGATGCGTGCATGAAACTTTGAACGTTGCCAATCATTCATTTTCGATGGATCCGGGGGACAAGCCCAGCATGGCATGCGTTGAATGCTCTGCTCCTTGGAACTTGGACACTGGGCTAGTAGCTTCAGCAGAATCTTTTAATCTTTCACGCAGCACGTTCACGTTCACACCCGAATTTGTGATCGAGCAGCAGCACATAACATCACCACCATCACCTCTGGATGGAGATTAGTACTGGAGTACTCTATTCAGATTTCAGGACGAAGAATTAGCGGAGATATTTTGAGATAAACACGTATAATTGGTATACCCTCCATCCTAAATGGTAAGTTATTCCAAAAATTTTAGAGAGTCAAAACATCTCAAGTTTAATCAAGAATTGTAAACAAAACTATAAAATTTTATAACATCAAATAGGTATACTATGAAAATATAATTGATAACGTATCTAATGATACTTATTTGACATCATAAATATTATTATATTGTTATATAAGTTTGGTCAAACTTGAGAAACTTTGATTCTTCAAGATTTTTAGAATAACTTACAATTTGGAATGGAGGGAGTAGTAGAAAGAAGTGTTGAGTAGTACTCTGTACTTGACCGCCAACAACACAGGTTCAGAACAGTGACTCGTGAAAGCCGATGGATCGTATGGATTAGATCAGCTCGCCGCGGGTTAACATCAGAGATGAGAAACATCAGTGCTCTCTGAATTGCAGGAAGAAAAGGGAGCAAAGAAGAAGAATTGAGTGGCGCCGGCGCCGGTGGCGGGGCCTGCAAGGCCACCCGCAGGAGGGCTCAACAAAATATCTACCCATCTCGCACTCGCAGAGGAAAAGCGCGGTAGTAGTATCTACGTAGGGTGCAATTTGTGCATTTTGGCAAGGGGAAAAAAAGTTGGCGCGGCAGCGACGTGTTGTGCTGCTCGGCGCCAGTCCGTGCTCGCTTGGCAAAAGAAAAAAGAGAAAAAAAAAAAAAGCTCAAGCCAGCCAGCCAGCCATCCACCACGCACGGCACGGACATCCACTTCTGGATCGATCGCGCTCGCCGTCAACCACCACCCATCAGGCGTGCGCGTATACGTACGTGCGCTGCGCTGCGCACAATCACTCCGCTCCGGCACGTCGGTCGGCGGCGCTGGTAAATAGTCTCCGTGCCGCCCAGCCCTGCCGGTCTTATCCCTCGCTACATGGAACGGAACAGAACGGCCGCCGGGGGCCGAGGCCGGAAAACGACCGCTCCGTCGTGCGGTCTCCCCCCTCTCGTGGCCTCGTCACGCCACCTGACCGGCCGTAAAGGCGCCCGCCGGTGTTTTCGCCCCTCCGACGCCGACGCCGACGCCGATCCGCCCCCCGGTAGTTTTGCTTCTCCGTCCGCGAGGCAAATGATGCGCGACTGACTGCGGCAGCGGCTCGGCATGCGCGGGACTGGGAATCTTGACGAAATCCGCGCGATATTTGCCCCGCTGCCTCCTGCCTGCCGCGCACGTAACGTAACGTAACGTAACGTACGTGATGTCGTCGTTGGTTGTGCAGTGCACTTGTGCTCGTGGAAGCTCCCACCCTTCGTTTTCGTTATTTTCTCCATCGCCTTATCGAGTAGAGTACTACTAGCTACGGGCTTTACTGCCCAACACGATCGATTGACAGTAGCTTCCAGCTTTCGACATCTACTGGATCGTGAGAGTGATCGATCCAAGGGGATGATCGGATGAGCCTAGTAGATGGATTCAGATCATTTCTGCTGACTTTCACCGCGCTGCTACGCCTGCGCCTGCGTGCATGTCGTCGATCTACAAGGCCGACGGCAAGTCAGGGTCAGAAGAGCTACAACAAGTTGAGAGTTGAGGAACATGCATGCATCGGCATGGATGGCCATGCATGGCCTTTTGCCGAACTTGCTGGCAAGTGCGTGCGTGTGACCGTGACCACCCATACCATACCATACCATGCCATATCATATCATATCGCTGTCCTCTCCAGGTAGGCGATAGCGAAGCGCCATTGGACGAGCCTAGATTAGATTAGATTAGGTGGTTGGTACTCCTCCGTTGGATTACCCCGTTACCCATGCGGCCATGCCCCAGCGCTGGTGGGACCGGGCCCCGCCGCCGCTGCCAAAGCCCAACCAAAGCCCCCCTCCTCGTCCTCGCTCTTATCCGAAACCAAACTATGAGCTCCACCCTTTTCCTGATTTGGCAAAACTGTCATTCGCTCCGGCACCTGCTAATCAGCACGGATTAACCTGAACGAAAACATTAAACAAAAGGTCGGCGCCCATTCGATCGCATGAAGAATATATAAAAAAAACATATATAAATGGGGCACACATCCTTCCCCACTGCATGCTGACGTACTGCTCCCATATGTTATGTGTGATCCATCCATGGGCCTCCTGGTCAACTCTAGTTGGTTGGGCTCCAACGTGGGGAGGAGACCTGAGATCAGTGGTCTCTTACTCTCTTTTCAGATTGCTTTATCCGCCAATTGGCCAGCCTAAGAATGAATGTGTGGTGTGTGTGTGTGATGTCACGGTGGCAAAAAGCTACGTGCCAAGGCATCCAATCGGTGCTGGTATGAACGCGGTTTTTTTTTCTAAGGGCACATGCTCCCACACCATGGGTCATTAGATTCGCTCTGAGATTCGTGTACAGCTGGAGAGAGACAATAAAAAATTATCTCTCTAGCTATGCACGAATCTCGAAACGAATCTAACGGCACATGTCCTCGTTAGGGGGTAAATTTAACTTTACCGTGCTGGTATCTGCTCATGCGTTTCTAGAAAAGTGGTGGCAGGGTTAAATCGTGCATGGTGAGTAGGTGGTCACAGCGCAGCAGGAGGAGGAGGAGGAGGAGGAGGAGCCGGTGCCGGTCATGTCGATATGATAGTAGTGTAAGGCCCGAGTAGTGCCCAGCAGATAGCTACGGCCCAACCTCGCCAACTGCAGGCACAGTGCAGGCGTAGGGTATGTTCCTTCGTCCTGCACATGTGCTAATCCACTCGCTAACAACCAATAAAAGGTTCCATAATGAGAGCTTTTATGGAACCCAGGGGTGTTTCAGAAAATATAGGGGTTTGTTATTTTTTTCTTGACACCAGGCAGAAGAAATATTACTACTTATTGCTCCGTTCCAACTTCCAAACAGGGGTGTAACTGCCTGTTATTTTTTTTATAAAACAAGGAGTACGTCAACCCTTACTGATTTGTATATTAACTTTAAAAAAATCTTAGATATTATCACCGAGACGCACTAAGATTTACAGTACCATGGTTCTTCATCACATCACAGCAGGGGTTCAGAGATTCAGAACATGCATATCCAGGATATTCAGTCTCTCTGCTGATTCAGAGATCACATCTTACGTTCGACTTTTTGCTCTTCGAAACAATTAAACAAAACCCCAAATCCCCTGCCGGTTTCACGTTAGAAAGTTGACTCACACATCGAAGAGTCTCAGGTCTTCTTCATACATTCATCGTGGACTCGATGATGAGCCGGTTACACTTGAAACGTGTGTGTCCAGACTCAACCTCCAGCTCTAGTACATGGCTGACGCTCGGCTAGTGTTTGTGTGCACGCCTGGTGTACATAATACTAACATGCGAGCGCATACCTCCAAAGCAGTTAGCCGCTCATGCCTGCATGTTTGTATTTGGGCACGTCAGGTTTGTGATATCCATCTTTGAAAAACAGCAGGCCACGTTTGACAGTCGATGATGCCCCGAGCCCGCCGCCCCTGACGCCTCATCTGATCTGACGTGCTAATAATAATAAGTAAACGAAGAGAGTCCACTGCTGCCTGACGGAGCCCAGCTTGCAGCTCAGTTCGTTGCTTCTTGCATCATAACTTCATAATAACAGGCAGGGAAAGGGTACGGTAGGGAAATTCATTACTTTTTTTTCTTGTGGTTCTAGAATCCACAGTGATGTAAACTTGAAGAACACTGCAAATTTGCTCTTTTGTTACTGTTTCTTAATTAACAGTGATGTAAACTGGAGAAGAATAGGGTACCCTGACGTGTAGCGGAGCAAAGTCGCCAGTGATTTCTGTGAATCAGGTTTTTGTTCGTGCTGTATGATGAGAGGAGCAAGAGACTACAGCTCGCAACTAGGAGTAGTTGATTGACTCTCGAGGGTAAACACGACGTAAAGGTAGAAGAAAGCAGCAGCCAGCAGCATTATCGCTTCAAATGAAAATATTGTGAGGCAGTGTGACATTACCGAAAGCACCATCGTTATCATCTGAGATTATCAACAACCGAAATTGATGACACCCCCAGAATGAGTACAAGGAACCATGGTGTCATCCTGTTTAAACATTTCGTGCCAGATGCGTATATGACTCAGCCAGATAAAACCGGCTCCAAGTGATACCGTGGAATCACAGCGCCGCTGAAAAAGTAAGCAAAAGTCGCAAAAACAAAGGCCACCCTATTCTTTCAACCTCATCAGACAATCTCGGGCCGCAATACTTACACAGCCCACAGGCCCGAACAAGTCATGGTCGTGATAAGGAATCATCAGGTAAAAACCGTTTGAACTGTTACTGTCTATAAATAGATGACACAGTAGACGAAATTGGGAACTTCCAGAGAAGGCATGTAGATGAGCACATTGTACATCATTTGAGCCACAGACATATAAGCATAGTTTCACCTAAAGATCTAGCATCCTTCTAAAACAGTTAAGATGGTGCTGTGGAACATAAAAACGAGGCACACAAAGTGTTTTAGCGAGGCGCATAGCACAAGACAGGAATTAGGTGTCCTTCGGGGCACCCTTCTTTGCAGCCTCGGCTGCAGCCTTCTCTGCCTCAATCTCGGCAACATATTCATCAATCTCAGCCTCCTCGAGTTCCCGGAGACCATCCTTCTTTGTCATCACTGCAACCTCAATGTTCTTCCCACCACTTTCAACAACCTAACAGGATTGTAACTCAGTCAATATCACGGAACTAAAGAAACAAGTCGTAGCATAATGACAAGAGAAATATTAACAAATTCTGAAGAAAGATCAACAAGCTCCCCTGAGAGATTCCTCATTGCAAAGGAATACTTGTATTGTATTAAAAATATTGATGCAGAAAGTAAATACCATCCCAGGATTTGAAAATGTTCTAATCATAGAATACTAAAATCAGTCATTGTGAGGTATCGTAATTTCTTGACCTGATGAAGAGTTGAAGACACTATCATTATTGCACACCTCAACCCACAAGTTCATATCATCATATGCATAAGAGCACCTGACTGAGTATGTTTAACAAACTTCATTTGTACAAGCTGAGGAAGCACAGCAAAGCTCCCCCTGTCCTAGCACACTGAAAACGTTTTTAAACCTACCTATTGACAGCATTCTGGAGATTTCAGGTCCCCCATTATATCCCCTACCATCTTGAATGGTGTAAAATTATAAATCACAGTTTGGTATTTTGAAAAGGCCCTGAATGAGGTTTTCATCATTTACCAAGCAGGGAGTGGACCAAATTAGTAACAATCCATCCTTTGCCTAAACAAGGGGAATTTCCTATCTTTTTCAATAAAATCTAGAATGGTGGAGTCCTAATTAAGTTTACTTTTATAACTGTTAAAGGAGTGAAGTAGATTAAGAAAAATCTTTCACAAGAGAGAGAGAGAGAGCTGAATTTGCTGATAGGGACAAGATACATATCAGGAGGGAGCTGAATTGCTCCGAGGGGCCAGGTAGATATCAGGGAGAGGCTAAAATCACCTTAGTACACACCCAATGCTAATTATAATAATCGAACATCATGCCATCTAATTTGCAAATGATGGTGAGTACGACAAACACAAACTGACACAGGAAATCCTTAACTCAACAGTTGCCGTGAACATTTATCAAACATCTTGGACGTATATAAAATATCCTCTGCAATCAGCACAGATGAAAAATGTGGTGAAACATTATTCAGTTCTTCCATGTTTTTACCTAGTTTTTCAAAGGAGGCACTCATGGATCTGATTCCAGTTTTGCGTTAAGTTTTCTTTTTTTGCATGATTCAATGAAAACATAATCTGCAGGACAGACTACTCCATTAAAGGAAACCTGGCATTACTAAGGCTAATATCTTATTGGACATGAATAAAATACCTGAAGCGAAGTCAATGCCCAGAATAACAAATCCAGAGATACCTCAAGCAACTCATGCAATAATAAACAACTCGAGTCAGGAACAGATTTATCATTTTGATAAATTATTGCTCCAAGAGCTTGCTATGATTGCCAGCACCAAACATAATTAAAGCGGAAACTACATGACCTGATAGGCAGTGAACAAAGATGGATTATAGTTGCCACAAAAAGTTGCTTGGTTTACTCTAGGCTTAGGCAGAAAAGTAACACATTTGGTTATCCCTGCTCATGGTAATCGTGCTCTACAACTGCTATATTGTGTTCCTTAAACAGAAAAACATTCGAAGCGAATCAAAACATCGGCAAAACCTAGACATCATTATGTTTATAGCCTGTTGTGTAATTAGCAGGAAATTTAAAACTGAATTTATTTATGATATACCTCTAGAAGTGCACGGATAGCAAGCTTGATAGTCTCCTTGCCGGAGGTCTCCTTGTAGTTCTTCTCCAGGAACTCACGCATAGAGTTGGAGTTCCTTCCAGTGGCGTTGGCTTTCCAAGCAGAGAAGGTACCGGATGGATCGGTCTGGTACAGCGCTGGCTTGTCGGTGTAGGGGTCGAAGCCGACGATGAGAGTGGAGAGGCCGAAGGGGCGGACTCCACCACTCTGTGTATACTTCTGCTGTAGCCCAGCAATGTAGCGGGTGATGTACTCGACGGTGACGGGATCCTCAACGGTGAGTCGGTGGCTCTGGCACTCGACCCGCGCGCGGTTGATGAGCACGCGCGCGTCCGCCTTCAGCCCCGCGCACGCCAGCGCGATGTGGGTGTCCAGGCACGCGATCTTGCGCACGGACCTGGGAATACAGAAATTCGGGTCAGAGAGAATAGTTTGAGGCCGGGATCGCGAGATCTGGTGGGAGGATCTAAGGCAGTGAGGGAGGGTTTGCTACCTGGAGTCCTGGAGCTTTGGGGTGGACTTCTTCTCCACGCCGAGGACGACGGTGTCGGTGCCGCGGACGCCGACGGCGGCGTTTCCCTTGCGGACGGCCTCGAGGGCGTACTCGACCTGGAAGAGGTGGCCGTCGGGGGAGAAGACGGTAATCGCGCGGTCGTAGCGGGCCATCGTGCTGTCGTCGCCGGCGGTTAGGGTTTGAGGTTGCTTCCCCCGGCCGGCGGTGGTGGTCGTGCCTTTGCTGGTTTGCTGAATTTTATCTGGGCCTTCAGGGCGTTTGGGAGGGAGTCTGTTTCTACTTGGGCTTCGTGTTTCTTTTGGGTTTGTGTCCCGTCTTGCCTGCGGTTTGGTGGGTTGGGCTGATAATCGGCTGCGAAAGCCCGTGGTATAAACCGCGCAGAACTGCGGGCAATATGTCGGATGGCGAACTCGGGAAGAGACGAAGTTACAAAGAGCAAGGGCAGTAGTGGCACGGGATGGTGTTGGGCCGTTGGGGCCTTTAGAGATTAGGGGTACGGCAAAGGATATTTGAGCTGGTGGGCTGTATTGGACCCAGAGGAAATGGACTGTAAATGGGGATTCCCGTGGGGAAATCGGGACGAGGGACTGAGGCCTTGAAAATTCCAAAATATTTCTAGTCACATCAAATCTTTGAACGTACCAGTGAACGTGCACGTATCATGAAAATATTTATTGTATATATTTTAAAACGGTTTGGCCATAAAAATATGGAGCAAAGATGTTTTTTTGGATCTAGAGTTGTGGCTCTCGCACAACCACTTTGACCTCCGCTAATCAACCTTCAAATCAAAACACTCAAATAATTTTAATATTTTTAATTAGATATATTGCATTGATTCAACAGATCCAAATCAAATATAAATATAAATTTCTTTAATTATATATATATATATATATATATATATATATATATATACACACACACTCCCATGCACGTGCGACACGCACATGTCTAAAAAAAAATTATGATCAAAGGAATAATAATGTCATTTTTTACAACTCTTTGTCTTCATTTTCATAACTCATACCATGTTCATCTTCATACATGTACTAAAGTCCATCACATATTTCCTGGGTTAATGACCTTAGCTCTAGAGTCACTCTCGTAACTCTCTTCTTGTTGAATCAGCAGATCACTGTCATCTATTTGACAATTCCATCCGCTGATTTTCTTTGAGGTATGGAGAAAACTTTTCTCTTAAAAATTCAGCATCGCGTAAATGTTGAGATGGACGTAAATAAACAATCTGGTTCCGTATTTTTCACATGCTCTTGATTCCTATTTGAAGCTGAAATTATTCAGATTTTTTAGTTTTTAGAACCTAGTAGCACCAACTCACGTTATTATCCCTATTATTACTTACAATGATAGTGTCGGATATTTAATTTAACGGTACATTTTCAAAAATAATCAACAACCATATGAGGGGGAACGAGAAGCCCATCTGACGCAAACCATCACGGCCCATCGGCCCGCAGACGAAAAGCGCGGGGTCGCCACCTAGTCGGCCCACGAAGGCAGGCGTGCCCCGGGCAGACGTGCCCTAAGCAGACATGCCTTGGGCGGGCTCGACTCCGCCTCGCCCGACGTCCTGAGGGAAGACGTGCCCGTATCTCCCTCCACGTCGGCACTCCCCGGCTTAAACCAATCCGTGCCTTCACAGCAAGACTGTTGGTTCCAGGGGACGTGTCAACAGTAGAGGAAAGACCTCTTTACCCCTATACGAAGGGATAAGGTCGCTAGTCCTTAGCTGCCGACGTCGCACCCTCTATAAGATAAGAACGAAGGTACAGAACCACATAGAATCGTACACCACGTATAATCCGGGGCTCATGATAACACCCTGGCTCCTGCACAAACGAAGACATGTCAAGTTCCCCAATCGGGACGGGACGAAGCAAGGAACCTGGACAGGACGGAATCATGCCTCTCGCGAGGCGGAGACAGCCTCACACATCCCCGGCCCCTACAGGAGCTCATCGAACGAGAGTACAACGGGTACAGTGGGACCCTCAGAATAACGGAGTCCATTGGCCAAGCGTGGAGGAATCTCACCGTACGCAAAAAGAATGGGGGAAAGGTACAAACGGTGTACCAGCCGACGGAGCTGTAGGCATCCATGCCTCTATCCACTACGGGCTTAACCGGAAACCCCCCGTATTCTTCGGCGAAGCGGTGGAAGGCCGACACGACACCCAGCCTCCGACCAAGTACGAAGATAATAAGAATATAGTATTACGAGTACTCCGCATCCTTCTCGAAGAAGGCAAGGGCACCACCTCTTAGGATATGCTCCTCGGTGCACACTTGTAACTTCCCCACCCTCCTTGCTACTATAAAAGGAGGGTGGGGGGGGGGGGGACGACGCCGGGGCAAGCAACCGACGATCAGACAACCGAACAATCGAAGAACAACAAACATAGAGCTAGAACACACTCATACATCAATGCACTCAGAGACTTGGGGCTCATACCACCTCTCTCGACTAAGCTTGTAACCCCCTCCAAGCAGAGATAAGGAACACGAGTAGCTACACACTGGACATAGGGATTTCTTGCCCGAACCAATATAATCCTTTTGTCTCTTTGTCTCACCATTCGGAACCCGACACACGTATAAATTTACTTGTTGGTAGTTTCTAAACACCGACAGTTGGCGCGCTAGGTAGGGGGCATCGCGTGTCGCGATGTTTTAGTGGTTCCGAATGGCCACCTCCAACTCCGACAACCCTGGGCTCTCCGTCATCCGCTTTGGGAGCCTGGAGTTCGCTTGCTCCGCGGACGGAAGCATCACCCGTGTGCTGCCTTCGCCGAACCAGGTCGTCAACGCCCTGGCACGGTCGAACGAGGACCACCCTGCTCCCCGCAGGGACGCACCGGTTGAGGCCCTAGGGCCACGGGTCCCTGGAGCCAACCCCATCGAACTTGGGGAAGAAACCCCTAAGGACGACAGCAGAGGGCTCCACCCGCTCGAGGCGTTCATGAGCGGCGCGGGGAACTCTGACGACGACGACCACGAAGTTGACTGCGCGGCCAAACATGTCGTGTTGCGTTTCGTGCGCTCCCAGTATGACTACCTCCTGGACTCAGACCTCAGCTCCGACGGCGACGAAACGCCAATGTATGACAGTTGCCTGGGAGCCGTCACCGCGACGGAGGAGGTCCACCAGGACGCTGAGAAATGCGCCGACGACCCCTTCCCCGACCATGGTGTGGGGAAGAAACTTGCCACGGGACGGATGACGTACTACACCTCGAATGAACAGTCCTTCGAAGATAGCGACTGTCCGCTCCTTCGCAGATGCAGGCCTCGCCGGCGTACCAAGGCCTGCACGACACCACGACCCTCACCGAGTCGCGCGCTAAGACAGGCACTCTCTCACGTCGACACGGACATCCAAATCGAAGGAGGTGCGCCGTTGGAGGAGGGCGTCCCAGTAACATACCCGTTCGACCTTGTCAGCGCCGCATCCATCCTCGAGCGGCTCATCGCTTTGAGGGTGACCGACACTCCCGGCGACGAATTTGTGGGAACCATCGAGTCGTTTCACGACTTCCTGACCGATGAAGACCTGGCTCTCTCCAGCCTGCGAAACACGCCACCCCTCGAGAACTCTACTCGACAGAGACCGAGGCAGATCCCCGCAAGAGACCAGGCTCCGGTCAGACGGCACCCCGGCTTTGGAGCACGTTTCCTGGGCAACAACCGCAGGCAGAATGACAACGATGGACAGACGCGATGCCCACACGAGGGCGGACGACGTGAGCCCAGCGAGGACCGAGTTTTGAACCCAGAGCCCACTGGACCGCTTTTTTTTCTCCGCGAATACATGCCGCACGAATCCCGATATGGTTCCGGCCACCAACTTACCTCCGGAAGTACGCCGGGCTCTCCGACTCCGGATTCTGGCTGGAGGACTATCGTTTCGCCTACAAGGTGGGCGGGGCGGAAGACGAAGACTTCATAATTCGTCACCTACCGCTTTACCTCTCAGACGCCGCGCGCGTGTGGCTGGAGCACCTTCCGAAGGGAAAAATCCGGAACTGGGGAGACCTGAAAGAGTCCTTCATCAGGAATTTCCGAGGAACCTACATCCGACCTGAGCGCCCCGAGCGCCTCCAGAGACAAACAAAAACAGGACGAGACTCTCCGCGAGTATGTTCGCCGTCCTACCCAACGATGCCATGAACTCCCAGGAGCAGCCGGCGACAACATCACTTCCGCGTTCCTATCAGGGGCGACCCGCGAGTCTTCAATCCGTAAAATGTGGCGAAAAGAGCCCAAGATGACGAGGGGCTCGCTCGACGCCATCGCAAACCACACCTCGAGCGGGAAGGCGACCGACATCACTACCTGAGGCGTGGATCGCCGCCCCAAAGAGGGACCCTCACCTCGTCTTCAGAAGGAGGAACGAGAATAGTCACGACACGACTCGTCATCCGCTATGACGACAAAGGGAATTACGTGGGAAAAGAACGGGCAGGTTAACAACCACTTTGAGAAAATGATGGAACAATCCTGTCCGAACCATGCAACTCCTGTAAACCACCTCCTCAAGGACTGCAACCTCATGAAGAGGTTCCTTAACGGGGGCTAAAGAAGAAGAGATGGGTGGAAAAGAGAAGTGACGACGTGAGAAACGCCGGAGGAAGGAGCGATGACATCGCCCCAGCAAGCGAGACGTTGGCCGTCCTCGGCGACACGGCGGCATGCGACCCCGGGCATCAGTAAACGGGCGTCCGACAAAGAGGTACATGCAGCCACTCCCACCATTCCCCTCTTCTCCGGGTGGTCAAACTCTACGGACACGTTTGATAGGCAATCGCCACGACCGTCTCTCCTATTTTTAAACGACACCTATGAATTGTTAATCACGTCGCTAGCTTAAAACGCCTCACCGAAATCCTCAGAGATAGTAAAAGCACGCCTGATTTCCCTACAATGGAGTCGCACAACACATGGGAAATATAAAACATCCAACATAGGAAACATGTTCAAAAGTCTGTAACGACCGTTCCGACGCAAATACAAGCCATTTAAAGGCTCAGACCAAGCAAGTAGTAACGAAAAACGAAGACGAGGAAGGCGCGTACCCTCAAGCTCCTCCGCAAGACGAACTAAGCGGTCGGCGGCCTCCATCAGCGACCGGATCTGGGCCTCCAGTCAACCGATCTCCCCTCACTCGTGCCGCAACTCGGCATCAAGGGTGGAAACGAAGTAACGATGCTTGTCCCTTTCCTCCTCAGCTTGACGATGGTCTCTCTTCTCCACTTCCGCCCGATCAAGGGCCAGCTTCCGAGCATGATCCAGGTACTTCACGTGCTCCTCGGTGTCCTTCAGCTTCTCCTCTGCGGCCTTGCAAGCGGGCACCTAAGCCTCGAACCCCCGACGCATATTTTCCTCGGCTTGACGCGCGTCGCGAGCCTGCCCTCGAGCCCCAGCCAATTCGGTCTCCAAGACGGCGATTCGTTGACGGCTCTCAGCAACAGCAGGCTAGACCCCGAATTGCCCGCGGAGGAAAGCCGACTTGAGGATATTGCTCTCACATATCGCCTGTAGAAAAGAGAGCGTAAGAAAGGCATCACAAACAAAGAACGACCGAATCAAGAGTCAGGGCAAATCACCTCTACGTTAGGAGCCACAATGTCCTCCCAGATCCTCGTCATATATTGTACACCTTGATGAACCGCCTGCCGATGAGAATTCTCGAGCCGATCATCCAGTACAAACACAACTCTTGAGTCACCCTGGCGGGTCCAAACGATGGGATGGCCAGGCCGGTTCCGAGGCCTCGCAGCCACCTCCCCGGGGGCCATTTGGAAGGGAGGAAGGACTTCAATCATCTCTGGCGCCTCAACGAGGCCGACCCCAACACCCGGACGGGACTCGAATGGAGACGAAGTTGGGACCCTGGGCACAAACATGCGAATCTGGAACGAAACGGCTCTAGTGACCGGCGAAGGGGACAGCGGCGGAAAGACCGCCGGGGCAGCTTCCGGCGAAGGGACTCCCACCAAGGGGAACCAGCATCAGGAACGCTGACCTCGGACGAAGTAGCCGCATCTGCACTGTTCCCAGCGTCACTCGGGCCTGCGGGCACGACGGCGCCACCCGATGGGTGGGTTTCCGCATTCCCGGGCGGACCTATGGGACGCGAGATTGCTAACCTTTTCACTGGAGCTAAGGTCGGGCGGCCCATGCTGCGACTGCGGAGAAGGCGCAATGACACAGGAGACAAAAAGCTCTCTGAAGGGTAAAGTGAATCACATTGGGCTTACCTTGGTGCCAGCGCCAGACGCTTCGGCCGAGCATCCGACAACATCGAGCCCAGAAACGATGGCCTACGCTTGCAGGAGGAAGCCCTCAGCGTAGGCCGACCCCCGCGATTGGCCTCCAATGCCTGTTTTGCAACTTCGGATACCGAAGCGGCCGGCGGCGTCGGAACAGAGACGACCTTGGGAGGCAGTACGGAGGACGTGGCCACGGGCGCGTCACCCGGTATCGACGCAGCAGGATCAGCTGGAACGAACCCCGAGCCCGGCGCCGCAACGTCGCCCATAACCTCCACCGTCTCGGGCAAACTTGCACCCAGAGGAGATCCCGAGGGGACAGACTGCGATGACGGACCGCCCGCCTCCTGAGGGAGAAAACACTCGGGGTCCGAAGAATCGCCGTCCTCATCATCAGTGTCTTCCGACATCGATGAAACTTCCTCCCCTTTCTCCTCTCTGGTCTTCCGGTTCTAATTCCGAATGTGACGAGCGCTCCTGCGGGATCTCCGTGATTGAACTTCCTCGTTACGTTCCTCGTTCGCCCGCCTCGACGCGACGGTAAGAAGAGGAGGACGACTAGGACGGACATCCACGCGACCAACCTACAAAAACTCCCCCCAATCGATCAATGGTAGAAAGACGATACTCCATCAATAAAGAAAAGAAGGGAAGATATAAAATACCAAGGTCTTCGTTTTCGGATCAGGGAGCATCCTGGGAATACCGTCAACAGGGTAAGACGCATCGGTCGTACCGGTGACAAGCCGAATGCGCGCCACCATGGCGTTCGTATCCGCCGCCTCCAGAGCCGTCACCGTCCCGTCAGGAGACGCGTCTTCGGTCATCTGGAACAGCATCAGCGCTCGCTGACGCAAAGGCACCACCCCCTTGGAGAAGTAGCCACCGGTCACATCACGCAAACACACACCGACTCCCTTTAGGACTTTAATGGCGCGGAAGGCATCCTCCAGCCACCTCAAGGCCCTCTCATCGACCCCATGATAAAAAATGGGGAGGCGGGTATCAAGGGGTGCCCCAGTATAGCGAGGAAACGGGGCGTTTTTATCGCTCCGGAGATAAAACCACGACGTATGCCAACCTTTGTTCGCCGACCGGGTAGGCACGGCGATGAAATCTCCAGCGTGTCCAGGCCGGAGCTTTACTCCGGCGCAACCCATGGGCTGTCCCTTTATGAAGTCCACAGAGAATAGCCGCCGCAATAGGTTGAAATGGGGCTCGATCCCCAAATACCACTCATAGAAAGCCACGAAGGTCGAGATCTGCTGGACACCGTTGGGGTTAAGATGGTGAAGCTCGAGCTTATAGTAGTCAAGCAAACCTCTGAAGAAGGGATCGGGGGCACACCCAGCCCACACTGATGAAACTCGACGAAAGAGACAACATAGCCATCAAGAGGACTGGGAGAAAGCTCGTCTCCAGGCACCAATTCCAGCAGCTGGGTCTGGAGCACGGCGGAGCGCAACCAAGGCACCATTGTCGACAAAAGAGGTGAGAACAATCGGTAAGCTCGCCCACCCGATGAAATTTCGTTCAGGATGTCGTATTTCCCGTGTCTAGAATGCAGGGTAGGCGGCGGCGGCGGTGAGTTTTAGTAGCAAATAGGCAACTCGCACCGTCCGCTACAGTCACGCAAAAAACCTAATGGGCCGCTGGTGCCCAGAACCACCTCGACACAAACTCAGGTAAACCCACCAGGCCGAGGGATCTTGGGCTGGCCCAACTCTGAGGGTTCGATAGCCTCCCTGACCGAAAAACGAAGAGTGAGGGACGTTGCTAAGTGGTCCCTAGCGGTCGGAACGTAGACGTCTTCACGTCGAACGCACTTGGTAAACGTGTTTAGGCTTCAACAAATAACAGAATATGTGGTAGACCCCATGAGGGGTGGCATCGAGCCCTCGGATCCTAGCGAATGGGTCTGGGTATTATACGTATCGACTGTTGGGAATGGAGATCGGTCCACGATGGACTTCCGCCGGTGCGTGCCTCCACGGTTGAGGACCCGGGGTCTCCCCTAAATTACCCGTTCGTAGCTCGTCGAGCGCTCGATCTCGTCCATCGAGGAAAGACACGAGGCCGCTCACTTCCACATCCTAGATCATGGGGGTGCGAGGAAGGAATACGGGGGTCGCGCGACGACAGTCCCCACAACGCATGATTCCATAACACACCATGGGCAACGAACCAAAAGCCCAAGGAACGGAAACAAAAACCAAAGTAGCAATTACAAGAGATTAAGATGGGGGCCCGATGGACCCATATCACGCTAAACGCAGCACGCCCCACTTAGTGGGAACACCAGTAGTCACGGGATCTCCGTCCTTGGGCGCACCGCTAGGATCTCCTCTACAAGCACGATGTCGACGACGGCCTCCGCCACGCCCGAGAGTCGTTCGATGAGGTCAGAATACTGCTCCACGCGCTGCCCCTGCGGGAACCCGGCGACATCCGCCATGTAGAGGAGATCACAACCACGGCGAAGGCCACACCGGCCCCACGAAAGATAGCACGTGCAACGACGTTATGGACACACGCAGGGATGACTCAAAGATGCCCGACCATGGTACCTCCAGGCGCATAGAGAAGGCCAGTAACGTTGGCTGCAGCATTATGAAGCACTTGTAACTCCTCTTCCAACGCCACGAGTATAAAAGAAGTGACGAATAGGGTAGGACGAAACAAAACGCGAGAGAAAGCAATAATCGCTTACTGATAACATGACTGTCGGCCTTGGCCAACTGATCCTCAAGACGAGAGCCTGCCTGCACGGACACTAAAAGGCTTTGACGGAACCCCTCAATCATCCGATAAAGCAGCTCCGTATCCTGCACCCGGCGAAGGTTCCACATCGGACGACTGAGGAGTTCCTCAAGCAAAAAGCGATCCCTGTGTGAGGAGGGGTCCGAACACGCACGAGGCGCCAGACGAGTCGGCATCAAAGCATCAGACGGCGCTGCCCACGCCCGAAAACCGCGCGGGAGGGAAGCGTCGTGGGTCGACGATGGCCTCTCGATCACAAAACACAACTCAATAAAACACAGAAATAGGGAGAGGAAGTTAGGGGAGAAACGATACGAAACCATCCCGCTTCTATCACCCGACGATAGAGATCTCGAGCGTCGGACGCATCCCCCCCACAAATCGCCTTCCGTGGAGCGCTGCCCGTGATTCATGGCCCGAGGAGCTCAAGGAAGGACTTGGGCAAAGAACGAAGGGGAAAAGAAAGACGCGACTGCTTGACCAAGCGGAAAGAAAAATCAACGGGACGGAAGTCGCCACTGGGTCCCACCGAAATCACTTCTGTCTGCTAGGCGATAAAGAGGACGTAGTGATAAATCTTGACACGACGAGACGGACCAGGAGCACCTAGCGCGCTGCGGGCTTAACACGTGCAAGCACCAGCAGGTTCTGCGAAGTTAAGAAACGTTATCAGTCCTCCTATCCCTAGTGCCTGACACAGCAGTACTCCATCACTGACAAGACGCTACCGCGATTCCGACCCAGGTTCGGGCACAATCTGATCTGTGTGGCCCGACCAAAAGGCATCGGCGCACGCCCGGGGGCTTCTGTGCCGCAGAAAATCACCATACGCAAAGGGCTCGTTAATGGGCGCGTGGAGAAGCGTGATAGCCATCCCGCTGTGTCTAATCACGACAGACAAGCCGACGCAGCAACAGCAGGAGCGTACGATACGTGGCGACGAGCAAGAGGCGAACAAGTTTCAAGGCTGGGTGGCAAGTGGTAAACAGCATCATGACCAAACAGTGCGAGCAGCGGCAGTAGACTGACCAAATCCGATCCAACCTGAGAAACACACGCCATCGAAAGATCACGATTCTACGCAATCAAAGCATACCCAACGTCCGCGATCGGAGCATCGAGATCAACACGAATCAAAAGCCTGCGCAAGAACTACGCTCTCACCCAGGCTCGGGGGCTACACCCGGCGGGTGCGCTCGCGCGCACCCTCTTGGCGGAGGATAAAAAAAATAACCCGTCAAAGCATGCAAAGCCTCAGCAAGGTAATCAAAAACCCTTCCTAAGGCTCAGGGTTACTTTCGGGTACTTAATTTAATGGTACGTTTTCAAAAATAATCAACAACCATCTGAGGGGGAACGAGAAGCCCATCTGACGCAAATCGTCACGGCCCATCGGCCCGTAGGACGAAAAGCGCGAGGTCACCACGTAGTCGGCCCACGAAGGCAGGCGTGCCCCGGGCAGACGTGCCGTAGGCAGACGTGCCTTGGGCGGGCTCGACTCCGCCTCGCCCGACGTCCTGAGGAAGACGTGCCCATATCTCCCTCCACGTCGGCACTCCCTGGCTTAAACCAATCCGTGCCTTCACGACAAGGCCGTTGGTTCCAGGGGACGTATCAACAGTAGAGGAAAGACCTCTTTACCCCTATACGAAGGGATAAGGTCGCTAGTCCTTAGCTGCCGACGTCGCGCCCTCTATAAGATAAGAACGGAGGTACAGAACCACGTAGAATCGTACACCCCGTATAATCCGGGGCTCATGATAACACCTTGGCTCCTGCCCAAACAAAGACATGTCAAGTTCCCAATCGGGACGGGACGAAGCAAGGCACCTGGACAGGACAGAATCATGCCTCTCGCGAGGCAGAGATAGCCTCACACATCCCCGGCCCCTACAGGAGCTCATCGAACGAGAGTACAATGGGTACAGTGGGACCCTCAGAATAACGGAGTCCATTGGCCAAGCGTGGAGGAATCTCACCGTACGCAAAAAGAATGGGGGAAGGTACAAACGGTGTACCAGCAGACGGAGCTGTAGGCATCCATGCCTCTATCCACTATGGGCTTAACCGGACCCCCCCCCCCCCCGTATTCTCCGACGAAGCGGTGGAAGGCCGACACGACACCCAACCTCCGACCAAGTACGAAGATAATAAGAATATAGTATTATGAGTACTCCGCATCCTTCTTGAAGAAGGCAAGGGCACCGCCTCTTAGGATATGATCCTCGGTGCACACTTGTAACTCCCCCACCCTCCTTGCTACTATAAAAGGAGGGTGAGGGGGGACGACGCCGGGGCAAGCAACAGACGATCAGACAACCGAACAATCGAAGAACAGCAAGCATAGAGCTAGAACACACTCATACACCAACGCACTCAGAGACTTGGGGCTCATACCCCCTCTCTCGACTAAGCTTGTAACCCTCTCCAAGCAGAGATAAGGAACACGAGCAGCTACACACTGGACGTAGGGATTTCTTGCCCGATCCAGTATAATCCTCTTGTCTCTTTGTCTCACCATTCGGAACCCGACACACGTACAAATTTACGTGTTGGTAGTTTCTAAACACTGACAGATAGACAAACATAAAAAGTTAACCTTCCACCCACCTTTATGCAATTATCAATTCTCCCCAAAAAAGATGTAGCTAAAACCAAAGGAACACAAAGTCCAATACTATTTTCCAAATGGTATAAATGCTATGTTAATTGTCCAAGGAGCTAATCAATATATGTACATGCTTAACATGACAATAGTAATTTTTAGTCCACAAAACATAATCACGTATATTTTGAATAAGTGCATATATTGAAGTGAATAATAAGTCAAAAACTAAAGATAACAAGAGTTCAAAAATTTATGAACCAGTAACATATATTTCTCCAAAAATCTCAAATAACAGACATCCCACAAACACAATCATAAGAGTAAGCACAATAATTAAGGGATTGGGATGAAGCTACATTATAGATTCAGTTGCCTAAAGGATTCTTGAGTAGCATGATCCTTGACAATAATTAGATAAAGCTTTTGTACCTACGACAATTGCAGATAATGGGGTATATTAATTCTTGTTCCCCAAAATAACATGATTAAGCAAACCAATTTTTTATTATCTGGTGTAGAAAGACCTTCAGATGCTTCCACTGAAGGACCTCATGCCATCCCATCGGCACGAGCTCTTGGAGCTGCACTGTAAAAGTCCAGTGCTCTTCAATCTATTTGAATAGAATCTTCATCCGCTTAAACAACCTATATTGGTCATATATATTTTCCAATCAGCCAGAACATGCATCGATTTGATTCTAGACAAGGACCATTAGAATTATATATAAGAATTAACCAACAATCTACTTGCTAAGTGCATTTGCTTCAAATAATCCATAGATTTCCAAGGAGCACAAAGCATATTATTAATTCATAGCTAAAAGAAGGACATGTGAATGGTTTACTGACCGTATATGAGATTTACAATGGCTACGCAGCAACCCTTCTTGGCCAATTGCAAATCTCAACCGTTACGGTTGTGATGGTTGAATGATGGCAAAGTTGTCGATGGCTTGACGCTGGGCCAGAGCGGAAGGTTGTCGAACTGGATTTGCACCGGCTGTGGCGTCGTGGGCTGCAGTTTGTGTGGCCATTCTACACACCGTCAGCTCGTGTGCCTATCATCTTGCCGCCTCCCAACATCAAGTTACATCTACCAAATCGAGAATACAGTTACAGCCGGAAAAATCCACACAAACAAAAGGAAAGCAATAGCTAGCATGTCAAATCGATTAGCAAAGAAAAAAAAGATAAGCATTTATTCAATTTAAAATTCCATCAAGCATTATTTTTAATCATTATATAAATATTTATCAAGCTAAGCCAAGATTTCAAAAAATTCCATGCATGCCTTGATTCTTTTCCCATGTGAAACCAGTTCAAAGCTCAGTATCACTGCAGCATGAGAGATTAGTTATCATGACAACATGACATATATATAATTAGTATTATTGGAAAGATGTAGTTTTTTAATTAATTTATTTGGAGATCAAATGTTACACGTATTTTCTACAAATCTAGTTAAACTTGTGGCACGAACACATAAAACGACACTCTTTTCTGAGACGAAGTATTATTGTAATCATGGGTTATTAGATAGAACACGGCATGACACAGACTATAGAGAATTAACAAAACAAGGTTAATTAACTGAAAACAAAATGTATGGAAGATAGAAAGCAACGTGCATGCATGGAAGATAGAAAGCAACGACGTGCATGCATGGAAGATCGAAGGGACCTGCCCTGGAGCACGTCTTGCAGCTGTAGTTTGTATGTTCCTGGGTAGGCAACATCATTTTCCTAGCGGCAGCTTCTATACTATCCAGGCCTGCGGCAACTATCGCAAGCAGCAGCAAGGCATGGATGGCTGGCATGACGGACGGATCAGCAGAAAACGAACATGAGGCGCGAGTCAGAGAGACAAAGGGAAGATGCAGGAAGGCTCACCGACGACCGGACAACGGCAAGAGCAGCAGATGGACATTGTGGTCGGTTGGGTCTTCACGTGTGATGGCGCTCTCGATCTGGCTATATCTATGGCAGACACGATCTCGCTAGGACCGTGTTTTCCTTGTCACGGTGAGTTGCGCCGGCTTTCATCGGCAACGCGCGTCATGGTACATCAAAACTTCCTGGCCGTGTGAAGCATGTGGCGGCGTGTTGTTGCTTGCAGGTTGTCACGGCTTCATCATCTCGGACGCTGAACCGATGAGCAAAGAAGTGGTGGCCTGATCGGTCTCGCAGAAGATGCCGGCTCGGCTTCGTCAAGGAGGCACGCAACAAATACGGCGGCGGCGGGGGCAAGGGTCGGCTCGCCCTCCGCTAGGGAGACAGAAGGATGCAGAAGGAGACACTGATTGAGAAACAATCGGTGGCGGCGATTACACAGATTGGCAGATTGGATAGAATAATTTTTTCCCTAGCACATGTGGGTATAGGCGAGCGGCCATCTGCGTATATCATCAATTCATCGTCGCGTAGAAGCCTATGGTGGGTATACGAGGGGTATCTCGGTATAAAAAAACAGAGGTCAGAAGAGATGTTGAATGGGAACACGGGAAACACACATGTAAGTATGTGACTGGACCCATATATAAGGTTAATATCTATCGTTAGATGAAAAATCAAAATATATCCGGTGGAGGAGACCTTAGGTGGGTAGGAAATTTTTGGGTGACAGCTATTTTATAATTCTTTCGCTCTTTTATAGTATAGATAGATATATGAAATATTATATATAGATAAAAAATAATTAATTATATAGTTTATCTGTAATTTGCGAGATAAATTTTTTAAGTCTAATTACTATAATTGAATAATAATTGTCAAATATAAAGAAAAGTGTTATAGTATCGTTTTTTTCTAAAAGTTTTTACATCTAAACAGGCCTGAGAACCATCCCCGTCCTCGTCATAGCTGATGGGGATGAAACATTCCCTGTTTTCTTCCCTATGAAACAAAAAAAAAACTTTCCATCCACCGTATGCCGTAGGATTGCTTCCTATCCCTAACCATAGTACCGTGACTAGTAGTCATACAAATCGGTTTCATACAAATCACTTTGCTAGTTTGATATTTTCCCCTACAAAGGCAAGATCAAAGCCTTGACAAACTTCCTATGTCACATTAGATGGATGTCCGCCCAATATTATCTAATTGTGTAGGAGACTTCACCTTAAGATGCTTCTTCATTAGTTGCATGACGCACCCACAAATGCTAAATCCTTAGCTCATATCATATTTCGTTATGGATGGATGTGCCTTTGCGTGCCCACAATGGCTACCTTCATGCCCTCTACGTTACCGTCGCAATCATTACTGTCACAAGATTTGGTTTGCCATGTCGTCATCTATCATATTTTCACCTCGACATCAGTGGTGGGCTCAATATTTCCAAAACGTGTATTTAAAATTTCAATGTGAAAACCCTTCATGTTTTGGACTTAAAAGTTCATTCAAAGTGAAAACACTTCATGTTTTAGACTTAAAATTTCAAACCAATCTAGACACAATGACGTATGCTTCTTATAATTGGTTCCCACTATGTTGTATTATTATGAAAGTCAATGAACAATCAAGACAATTGTAAGACCATGACCATTTTAACAATTTGCTCAAGTCTCTAAGGCTTTATAACCAACTCAACCAAAAAAAAGTTGCTTCGCAGCACGTGAATGGGGCCTTATAAAATGATGGGAATCTACTAGGCTACCTGTTTGAATATATGCAAGTTATTTTCACAAATATACAAATTATATAATGTTTTTTTAGATAATGATATGAAACATATATACACTATATAAAGTCAATTTGTACAAAACCTAATGGGAAATCAACTGGATACCCATAAATTGAGTTGGTTATCCCTGGCCGACATGGACATCAGGACATGGGTGTGTGTCGCAATTCGCAGGGGTTTGTAGTGCAAGTGCCAATGACAATCTAATTTTGTGAAAAAAATCTTGACATATATTTTCATAAGCTCTATACGTTTTATCTGAGTTTCTTTTTTCTCAATTTATATATACGATTTTCTTTGATTTTTAGAAGCCTTGTGACGGCTTTTAGGTTTAAAAATTGTACCAGGAATTTATCGGGTTTTTTAACTATAAAATAATGAAACCACATTGAATGCTCACAAGGTAAAACGCGTGCCCCTCTCCTCCGCTTACCAAAGCCATGGAGTTGCCCGTGAACTTGGATTTTTTTTAAGAAGCAGGCGCTTATATACACGATCGTACATTTATCTTTATGAATGCCCGCATATACATCTCAGTAAATCTATATATACGTTCATGTATACGAGCTCAGATTCATCCATATGAAAGTATGCACGCACACTTTACCTCTATGGGTACCTCCGAAAAACCGAGTTAGACATGTAAATCTCGAGATTGACGAAGTCACTCACATACGCGAGCGCACGCTTACCTCTATGAACGCGCGCACGCACACTATACGCCTATGAGCACCTCCGAAAACCCGAGATGGATAGGTAAATCTCAGTTGCAAACGCAGACGCTCACATACACAAGCGCACACTCACCCTATAAAAGTAAGCACACACACTCTATCTTTATGAGCACATCCGAAAAATCAAGTTAGACTGACAAATCTCGAGATTGACAAAGTCACCACAGACGTATCGTTGTTGACGGGGACGTCGCCTACCACTGAAAGAATAGCGCCGTTAAATCCTGAATAAATCCAAAAAAATACGAGCACCCGTGTCAAATCGGAGATTTGAATCGAGTGGGTAGGTTCCACCACAAAAAACCCAACTAGCCAAGCTACACTCAATTTGCTGACATTGTTTGGATCTAATTCTAATTCTAATTTGATTTTAGATAGTAATTTAGAAATTCTAATTATAACAATGATGATTTTAGATTGTAATTTAGAATACGGATTATAGATAAAAAACATGAAGGGTGTTTGGATCTTATTATTCTCAGTTTGGTTATATTAGCTTTAATTATATAGTGAAAAATCTTTAAATGGTAGGTTTCAGGTTTCAATTAGATTAGAAGTTGTATTCTAAAATCTCATTCTAAAATCAAGTATTTGAATTCTATTTTCACTTTTCTGCCTCATTCTCATTTCCGCTAGGAAATATAAAAAGAGCCGCAGTAATGTCCGCTCGAGGACGAGGCTGATCGAGCCTCTCATGCCCCACAAGTCAAGCTGACGGTGACTATAAAGAATCACTCATGAATTCTCAACGTGGACGTACGCACACGCGGGCCCGGCAGAACGGTCGAGATCCATCGACGTGGTGGGGCCGCATGCGTGTCGTTTGGCACACGTTTTCAATCAGGTGGGCCCGGTCGGTAAGTGCCACGCCTCACGTCGCGTCGCACTGCAAAATACTCCAGGCTCCAGCGATATTTTTGTACTGTGGTGGTTGGTGCGGTGCGATGCGGCGCTGTGGTCGTTGCCTGCAGTGGTACGTACTAGTGATAATGGCGCGCCCATGCGCGCCGGTTGAAATACAAATGTGATTATAATTATAATTAAGCATGTAAAAGAATCGAAGCCACAAAGAGTAGATAAATAGCATACAATAGTCAACATAGTTACTAAATTGTAGCATACGATACATAGATCATACTACATAATTGTTCTGAGACAACCAAACCATAGAACACTAAGAATGTGGAGGTTAGACAAACCCTGATAGTTACCAACTATAGCATACGATACATAGACCATACATAATTGTTTTGAAACAACGAAACCATAGAAGACTCGGACAGCGGGGGTTAGACAAACCCCAAGAGATAGCAACATCATGCATAACGAAGGTGCCAGAAGGTGCCAGCTTCGATCGACTCCCAACCATCATCGAATCCTGATGTCGCTGACGAAGAAGCTACACAAACATTAGATAGTTAGCATCTGACACTTTGCAGTAAGCGTTCTAACAGCACAAGCATAGCTGAAGAGATGATTTACCCGAAGCATAGAGTGAATGGGGCTGAGGATCTAATGCTAACCGTTCGAGCTCTTGATTAGCTGCACAATATCAGTGAGAGCTTATATATGTGTTATGCTTTTAAAACTGTAAATGTATGTTACCTCTGTGCTGCCGCTCAGAAGCTTGATTAAGTACTTCTCTGTCCACTCCAAACTCATCCGCTAATAATAGATGACAAGGTAGGATTCTAGTACAGTGATCAGCGCTGAGCAAACTATATTATGATTGCACGGGTAATGAAAAAATTATCGCTATCCAGGGAAGACAGAGACATAGGTGAATCAGGCGGTGAAGAATCAGATCTAAATGGCGGTGCCTGATGACGAAGATATGTCTGCATTGTGACAGGGAAAGCCTTGTTGCATACCCCATTTTCCTAGGTATACTGAATAGCAACATGACCATGGCTGGGGGTTGAGGTACTAAGGGCAAAGCCAATAGCCCGGCAAGTTCCTGCCTGTTTGTTGAATTTAAAATTCAGGACCTTGCAGTTTGGTGAAAGCAATGGCTACAGTGAATGGGCATAGCATGCATGAGGAGGTAGGTCACTAACATCTATTGCTACCAGAGTCTGCCAAGAAACAGACGCTTCTGTAGTTCTGTAGTCCTTATTCCATGGGATGAGTATCATGTTGAAATTCCCACCGTTAAGGAATTCATGCGAGAGAACATGGTCTCGCTCTTGGAGAGTAGCAAACTGAATGACAAAGTCTATGTGGAAGCATGCAACATGGACTGGGCTAGTTTGGGAACCAAACTGGTTTCAAATGGCAGCATAGATATCTCTTATGGATGGCTTTGTTGTGCTAGGAACAATGTCAATAACAAAAACTGCATTTGCAAGATTCATCTCCACGATGTTCATCTCCGCATTTGGTTCAACAACCGAAAGCGACGGGGCACCTCCTGCATTCTGTATGAACATGTTTGTGTATAGAAGTTGCATGATCAATGAAATCCCAGTAGCAGTATTATATAAAGATTGAGACACATACCATTCTATACTGTGCTTCTGATACTCTCGAATCCAGCCGTGTGTTTCTATAACATAAGCAAGGTTGAGAGTTTGTTATTGCAGTGACGACATAACAGAGGAAAGTCTATGTACTAAAGTAGCTATAGTTGTGCTACTGTGAGATTTAAGTAGCTGCTAGCACATGTGACACTTTTAAATTAAACACTAAGATCCAGGACCATACGTATTTATTTATCAATCAGTCATCACTTTGTCTTAGCTCCCTACATTAACAAAAGACAGTACATGGTATAATCAATAGAAACCATTTTAAGCCCTGTCATGAAGGACATATATGGTATGTGTGAAGAGCACAAAGAAGTATAGGTCCAACATACTTCTTTGCTGATCTACTCGCCCGAGGACCAGAACCGATGACGCTGTAAGAAAAAGTAAGCAATGTCATAGATTCAGCATGCCCAGGTAGGCGAACGCGCATCAGGAAATTAAAAAAATCTAAGGAGGTCGCAGCATACATGATGCCTCATCATCATTCGCACGAGCAGCAACGCCACGCGACATTCCTACACCCATAGGTGCGCACCATTGTGAAAAGGCAAAAAAGATTGATAGTGAGGATGCACCAAGAACCATTTTATTGAAACGGTCAGAACAAACACAATAAACTAACCCTACCATCAAACAAGCCGACCCAACACAGAGAACTCCCTTAGGAAACCTTCATATTCAACCACTAAATCAGGCTTTGAAGCTAAATTGTTCCAAGTGGCATCAGAAACTAATCAAACCAACCCAGCAGCCCTGGCAGCAACAGAAAGCGCTGCCTGAGCAATGCTCCTATACAGAATTGCACCCTAAAAATTATAGTCTACAACAACAAACTCATATAGCCTTTGTAGGAAAGAAATAGCCTGAAGATCGGCCTGCTCATAAGCAGCACTGCAAGTGGCACCAGAAGGCGCCCAGAAAAACAATGTGTGTGTGCAATGTGTGCTCTGCGCAGAAGGTACCTCAACTTCAATCCCGTAAAGAACACTTTCATCTCCCGCCACCTCTGAAACGAGGGACAAGGTAAAGAGCACCTGACAGCCACAGCTTGCAGCACGGACAAATAGGATGTAGCAACCATAAACATCTCCCTCCCCTCTAACTGCTGATTGATAAGGCGACACAACAAAACTTTCTTCTATTTAAAAGGAAAAATAAATTTCCCCAAAAGTATTTTAACACACCAAGAAAAGCAATCCACCCAAAACACCAAAATCATGTCAGTTTCAGTAAGCAACTGCACGCAGTACATATATGAATGAACAAAACAACTGGAAGCTATCAATCACAGAGAGAAAGAAACGCGAGAAAGGCATACCGAAACAAGCCTAACAGCAGCCGAAGAAATCTTCCCTCGACAGTAGCCCACCTGAAAAACGCAACCATAAGAATGACAAACCATTAGAGCTCCCTCTCCTCTCACTACAAGACGAGACAACAAAACTTCCTTTTATCTAAAATGAAAAACAAATCTCCCCAAAAGTTTCTGAACACACTAAGAAAAGAAATCCACCCAAAAATCAAAAACATGTCAGTATCAGTAACCACAGCTGCATGCACTACATATATTAATGAATAAAACAAATAAATCACAGACAGGATGAAACGCGATAAAGGCATACCGAAACAAGCTTAGCAGCAGTACAAGATAGCCTACACTGACTGCAGCCCACCTGAAAAATGCAACCACAATAATCAGAAACCATTAGAGCCATTGACGTCGATCAGCTGCAATAGCTAAAGAAACAGAAACTGACGCAACACTGTTAGTCAATCTGGATGGCCTGTAACTGTACACACCAACACACACAGGTTCTTCCCCTGTGCACAGCCTCTCAAGCATTACCTCGAACACCTACCCGGCACCCAGCATTAGCAGAACCCTGCGGGCATTTTATCGAGCATCTGCCTTGCTGCACCCAGAGTAGACCCAAGCCTGGCCGCACCCCACCCAAACCCAAGCTGCGACAGGCCGCCGGTGAACCCACACGCAGCTGCCAAGTGGGCCACACGTCCGGCAGCCCCGCCCGTCAGCCTATCGCGTGCCCGAGAGCCGGAGCCCGTGGATTGGCCGGAACAGGCGCGCCGTTCGCGCCTCGCCGCTGCGTGCGGACGTGCGCTCGTCCTGCGCAGCCAATGGCCGCTCGACAACACCCCGCCGGGACAGGCACGCCGCACCGCTTCGACCGACCCAGGCAACCCACACGCAACTGCCAAGTGGGCCACACGGCTTCAGGCCCGCCCGTCAGCCAATCGCTTGCCTGAGAGCCGGAGGAGCCGGAACAGGCGCGCCGCTCGACCACAACAGGCGCGTCGCGTCGCTCGCCCACAACCGCCCCGCCTCGATCGTCCACCTCCGCCATGTGGTCCACAGGAATCCCGGACCACGAAACTACGTCTCCGCAGTATACGCCTGAAAATGGGTCCAGAACTGGGTCAGCCGTAGATAGTGGTGTATGTCAAAGTAGTGTTGAATTGTAATGGCACTGGCACAGTTAGCCGAATAGTAATAGCGTGCTTCAAAAACACTAAAATTATAATGACACAAAACCAATTAACCCTTTTTTTATTGCGCTCAGGCGAAGCTGGGTGCGGGTCGGAGCGGGGCGAAGGAGCTGTGGACGATTCCAGTATCGTCTTTTTAGGAGTAGAGATGCAGCAAACAGCTAGCTAGCGCTTGAGTGCGACGCCAACTTTGTGAGACCTCTCATCTAGGTAACGATTCATTGGATTTTGGTAGCCATAGCCATGCACTGTGCACGTCTATATTTACTTGCTTTAGAACCGCCGGCCTGGACGTGGCCTCAGCGTGGACGCGTCACCCGGAAAGTTGTTCGCCGCCTGATCAACCATCCGTGGCTGGCCGCTACGCCGTACCTCCGCCGTGTGTGGAGCGGTGCCTGCATCTACCTGCCGCAGAGGCTGTACGAAGGGCCCAGCTTTCCTATGGCCCACATGGCGGAGAGCAGTACGGGGAGGAGCGAGCAGTGCGAGCGGCGCGGGGCGGAGCGAGCGGCGCACAAAAACTCAGGCCTATCGGCGCTCCGCCGTACTGGGACATGCTCAGATTAAGAGCCTGAACTAGGGGAACAAAGTGTTGTGTTTTGGCAGTTCTGGTGTCTGACCAATTGTTATCTTATATTAATCAAGTATGTCTAACCTACGTACTTACCAAGTAGTGTATGCTTATGACATGCAAGTTAGTAATGCTACATAATTCTAAAATTATTGCATCCACGTGCAGATAAATCTCCACAGATTAATGGTACAAGTTAATTCTGCCTCCCTTATTTTCCTCATGGAAATTGTATTTTTATTGTAAACAAGATTAAATTGTATGTTTGTTTGATTGATTGATAGACTAAAAGTGTGATCCTTTTTCTTTGCTCGTCCTAAAGTATTTTTTTGTTGGTCTGAGCCATAAGTCCATAGGCCTTCATGTCGTGCAATGCATATATCATATCGTTGTGATAGGCAAATTGCCTTATTCACTATCACTGTACCCAATTTATTGAAGAGAGAAAAGGGCTACTTGTGATACGATAATGGACATTACTGCACTAGGTTTTGTTGAATGGGATGTACTAGACCAAGTTTGACGTCATCATTCCTTAGTCTGTGTCTTTGGCTATTCCATGATGCAATGGTTGCACGGTGTGCATTGTACGAGATGTCTGTGTTCTAAACTAATTATGCCAACAAAAGGTGGATGTTTTCCCTGGTTCTCATACCAACTGAGCAACTGGTATGCGTCAAATTTCATATATATATATATAGGTGTATCTTCTGGCTCTAATCGGAAGAAGATGGTAGATCCTTTGAACTTCATTTATCTCTCTGAGATAAATATCATATCTTTTACCTAAATAGCAAATTGATATTGCAAATCTAGAATGTTGTGCCTGTGCACGAGGGCGTGGTCGTCGGCCCACTCTTCAACCAGAATGCACTGAGTGAAAACAATCTTGAAGAAAATTCAAGTGACTGGTGAATTTTTATGACAAAATTGTGCAATGTATTTATTTTCAAGATTTTCCCCAGTGTGTAGTGTCTAATTAAGTGTCTCTCTCTTTGTAGGATGGTTTAAATTTAGGTGTCAATGACTGAAGGTTTGTTCTGAGTATTCTCTTGTCCTCAATTGTGGGCTTTCCAGTCTTGAGTGATGCCATCTCAAATTTTCATCTCACACAACATGTGTCCATTGCTGGCTGCAGGAAGCAAAACAAGGGAAACTGATGGAAGAGGATAAGGGCTAAATGAGCATCTTCAAGAAAAATTGCTTCAGGTGGACTGTAGATCAGCATTTCAAACCTTGATTGCCTACTATTACCACTCAATATCATTGCCCATCTTTCACCTGCTTGAGACCCTTTTGTCCTTAAAATTAATGAGCATGATCTCTAAGTTGTTGCCATTTTTTTCTCTCGGTTACTTTTCAGTTTTGTCTACGCCGGTGGATTCCTCTAGATGAAGTGACATTGGTTTTCCTAAAATTTTGGTTCGCATAGCAGTAGCCAGTAGAGCATCATGGGGAATCTGAAACAAAAATGGTTAACATAGTAGGCTCCCTAATCCTCAGAGTCTACAGCAATATCAAGGTTAGCGCACTACACATAGTAGGCTGCTGAATGCAACGGCAAGCAGTCAAGCACGCACAGAATCTGCTTGACTAAATGTCTCAATCGTCTAAAGCTTACTGACTAAAGAATTTGGTATTGGCCTGACATCTCAATTAATTATAGGTCTGGATTTCACTTGCTAATTATTTGACACCTTAACTGGTATATGCAACGAAGAACTTGAATGTGCTTCTCCAGACAATGATCATGTTTCCTATCTCCAAAAGCAGTTGCTTTACTTTTTCTGTAGATTATGTATTTTCTCCTTTTTAATTCTCGAAACTTCATTCTGTGTCGGTAAAATGGTTTGAGTTGCATCCTTTCTTATTATTGTCACTAATAAGATAGGCTGATGATGTTGTTTACACTGTTGGTGGTAACAGGTACTCTTTAGGCAGCTCTTGATTTGTTTATCTGATACAATATTTCTTATTACATGGAAGTTTGTTGCAAAATGACTTGTTCTAACATGGATCGATATCCACTGAATGATTTTGTTGCTAACTTAATGATATGAGCCTATAAAGCTTCATTGTAATTTTCCAAAAATAAAAAGAATAATGTGTTGCATTCCATAATGTCATATGATGTTCTGTTAATTGACACCAATCTCCCTTTTCCAAGGAATGACACCAGGGGTAGCTTGGATCTGAGTGGAGTTGAGTCAAAGATGAAGCTCAAGATAAAGATGGGCATGTAGCTTCACCTGGCACACCCAAGTAAGGCAAAAGAATGCTACATACCTAGCTTGCGTTTTTTCATGGGGGCCTTAGATATGGTCTTGTAGTTATACAAAACTATCCCAAATGTAGTAGTGTGACTGTTTTGGATGGCAAACCCTATGAGGCGATGAGTATTGTCAAACCATGTGTTCTGGCATTTCCAATTCTACTTGGTTCTATTAAAGGTAGTAGACTGGTTCCAACTCATTAAGGATGACAAAATAACTACGGAAGAACACATAAGGATGATCGACCTATTTGGTATACAATGGGAATTCATGGCGGTGTATGATTCTGATATCCGTACGAAAATATATTGGTCGCACTGTTATGCACCAATGACTGTGAAGGACCGAGAACGGCGACCAGAGTGGTGTGGTGGGGGGGGGGGGGGTGAATGGGAGCCTCAAATTTCTCTCGAAATATTCGGGCCACTCTTCCCAAAAACCAAACCCAGTTGTTGGGTGCTCAACCTCCCTCGAGCAACGCGAGCGGGGATTCAGACGAAATCGGAGAAATGAGAGCTCACCGGCAGTGGAGGACGACTCACCGGAAACCCCAAAATGTAGGTTCTCGACCCCTAGAGAAAAGAGGCAAGACCCTAGGAAAAACGGGCGAAAACAGCAAACCAACAGAGGCTCCGGACCAGTTCAGACTGGACCACCGGACCAATGACGAGTGGTCCGGTGGCTGGTCCGACGCTTTTACCAGCCGGGACCAAAACGAGCAGGGAGCACCCGACCTCTGGACGACCTTCTCCGGACTAGTCCGATGCCACCTCCGGACCAAGGAGAGTGGTACGATGCTCACCCTTCCCACTGCCAAAAACGAACAGTAAGTGCCCGACCTCCGGACTAGACCGTTGGACGGCACCGTCGGACTATGCACTCTGGTCCGACACATGGCCGACTCCCTCAGCAGAACCACCGGACCACTTGTCAATGGTCCGGAGCTCAAAAGCTGAGTAGTCCGGAGCTAGGTCCAACGCCCTTCGCTGCTTGACACGGCTGAGGTCAAGACCACCGGACCACTTGCTATGGTCCGGAGCTAGGGGAAAGTCGTCTGGAGCCTAGTCCGACGCTCACGAGCAGAAAGCTGTTCTTCGCGAAAACGGATTTCTCTCCGCCAAATCTTCCCAAAACTCAACCAAATGAACTCCAATTGCAACCAAACTTTGTAGGCATGATCCTTGTACAGTTGGGGAGCTATCCCGAAGAAATCATCGCTCAATTTGGAGAGAATAAAAGGGAACACACGGATTTGGGAGAGAAGAGGGCAAAACTAAGAACGCCACAAAGAAATCACCCGATCTACGCATTCGTGAGGTTTGAGGAGAATTCCTTCGGTGCAAAGATGCTTCTCACGAATACGAACAACTTGGTTCAAACGGATTTTGCAAAGCTACTCCCTACAAAGAGAAATCATCTCGGGAAAAAGAGAGATCAAAAGCAAAACGCGAAGAACACAAGCAAAACGGGGACACAATCAAGAAATCGAAGCCACCATGGCTTACGGAGGTTACGACCTCCGATTCCTCGTAACAAAGTCAAGTTCTTACAGAGGTTGGTGAAATCAACCTAGGGATCTCATGAACTAGAGAGAGGGTAGAGAAAGAAAGGGTTGAGGCAAAGTGATTAGGGTTTCAAGAGATAGAATGAGGGATACCCCTTCACGCTCTATTTATCGGGCTTTGGCTATTTCCCAAAGACCCCCCTAGATACATGAGTGAACTACCTAGCCTAAGCATTGCAGTTCAAACTCCGGAAAATATCTCCCGCATTTTGAAGGGACGGCCCCGCTTCCTGCCAGGAGTTGCCGTCGACTCGACGCAACCTCCAGGATTCCGCCACGTGCCATCCCCGCTTCCTCGGAAGCTCCACCCGGGTTTTGAGGCCCAAACCCGCGAAACCCGCCACCGGTAGCTTTCGGCTCAACTACCGAACCCCGAGTTTTGAGGCCCAAACTCGGAAACCGTCCTCCGGTGGTTTTGCGGCCCAAACCACCAAACCGCTCGACTCGAGCCACCTTGTCCTCGCCCGGTCGGACTCCGAGTCCCCTGAGCCTCCGCTCGACCCGCTCGTCCGCCGTCTTGACTCGGTCGACTCGGTCTACCTCCATGTCTTCTCGCACTCGCCGGTGCTAGGCACTAGCCACCACAGCTAGTCCGCCGGCGCCCATGGTCCCTCAGTCCGAGCCCCGCTTCCGCCCTTCACCGCTCTCAGTCCATCGGCACGGCAAGCCTCTACTCGACCTTCTCCACGCCATTGACCACTGTCACTAGACATAGTACCTGCACACCACAAGCCGATAGACAGGCATACACATTCTTTCGCAAGAGTTAATGATAAACGCTCAAACTGAAACACCCAAGTGTTGATCAATCACCCATCACAAAACTAAACATCATGGGCACATATCAACCATGTGTTCGCAATCTCCCCCTTGATGAGTGCATTGTCAACACAAGTGCATTTCAGATTTGAGCCACAAGGTAAAGCTCTCCAAATGACCTTAAAGCTAAGAAAGCCAAAACGGGGTCACTTGAGAGAAGCAAAGCGATTCCAAAGCTTGGTTCCCAAAGACATGGGCAACGGCTCGACACAACCAAGCAAAACGAAACTAGCCCTCAAGAAGAGGCAGAAAAAGGGCTCAATGCCGCTAGCAAGCCAAAGATACCAAATGCCTTTCGGCAAGAAACTCTTCAAGATACCAATTAACGCACATGAAACTCAAAATGCCAATCAAAACCTGTCGGAGCCAAAACACAAGCTAGACCCTCCAGAAGAGGCAAAGGCTCAACACATCTAGCAAAAGCTCCCCCTGGGCGAAAGCACACTCAAGATACCAAACGAGCGCCTTAGGGCAGAAGAAGCACAAAAACTCCCCCTTGACCAAAGAAGCTCTAAACCAATGAAACCAATGAGATGCACTCTCTCTCCCCCTTGGAAGTAGATGGCTGAAAATGGAATGAAATGCACATCTCTCCCCCTTGTTGACACATGTAGCTCATCAAACATCAACAACTCAAGATCCGACTACAACTGCCATGAAATGCAAAATGAGTGCAAAAGCTTCATACTTAGAGCTAAGACAATGAATAGATGCTCTAAGTGATGTGATCCTGTGAGAATAGGAAAAGCTCTACGTGCCCAACAAAGACTCAAGTTGAGCTTAAGATCACTTTAGAAGCTATTTTAGAGAAGATTACATGTGTGAGCAAGGAATGGGTATCACCTCCTAGAGACAACTAGACATGGCAAACAATATAGGATCTATCTCAAAGAAATCTCATGTATAGCAAGTAGAACTATCCCTAGCAAAGTTCATACAACAAGCCAATGACCCAACTGAATGAATTTATCAAGTTTCAGAGTTTTGCAGCCAAATTTTTAGTTTTAGGCACATTTAAGTTGTATGCGAGTGGTTGTAAGCAAAGTGATGCCACTGCTTACCAACCGGGCGAAGTCAAAGGACTTAACACACCGGTTTTGGTCATACACGACACCGCTCAAGTATCAACCCATATGGGAAGCAGTCTTGAACACACGGTGAAGTGCTCACAATGCAGACCCAACTCGATCTTTCCAATTCACAAAACAGAGAGCAATTACATTTTTAGTTGAGTTTAATCATGGTGCTCAATGGAAGTGAATGAAGTAATGAAGATCCATAGGTACAAGCTATATACAAAACAACCAAGAAGGATCTTCAAAAGCCTACACATGCTAGTGCCATTTCAGAGGTGACATGGGGAATTAAATTCAGTTTTAAAGCTTTTCTAACTTAGCTCTATTGCATATCAAGAGATCAAAGAGAGTCTAAGTTAGGCAACACCATAGACACATAAAGCACCTCAAACAGAGCACAGATTCATTATATCGGGTATAGGTATGAAGCTTAAAATGAACTAAGTCACAAATGCAAATGAGATGCAAAATATAATGACACCAATTAACAACTAAAAAGACACCAATAGAAAGAAAGAGAAAGAAAAGGCAAATGAGAACCAAAAGAACTATGATACACAAAGCTTTCCTCCTCCAAAAAGGAAAGCAAACACCCAACTCGCCCCGAAGACGAGAAAACGCAGCTTGATCGAGAGGTTTTGTGAGAATATCCGCAAGCTGGTTTTGGGTCTCGACATGCCGGAGGTCAATGTCGCCCTTCTCATAGTGGTCTCTCAGAAAATGAAATCGAACATCAATGTGCTTGGTCTTAGAATGGAGCACATGGTTTTTGACCACACTAATGGCACTCGTGCTATCACACAGCAGAGGCACTTTAGTAAGCTCAAGACCAAAATCCTTCAAAGTTGCAATCATCCAAAGCAACTGAGAGCAACAGCTAGCCGCGGCAACGTACTCAGCTTCGCACGTCGACTGTGCCACACTAGACTGTTTGCGAGAAGACCAAGACACAAGAGAAGACCCGAGAAACTGGCAAGTCCCAGAAGTGGACTTCCGATCAAGACGGCAACCGGCAAAGTCGGCATCAGAATAACCACAAAGCACAAGAGAGGAGGAGGCGGAAAACCAAAGACCAAATTCGGGAGTGAAGCGTAAGTACCTCATGATGTGTCTCACCGCCTACTTGTGCGAAGTTCGTGGGGACGCCTGAAAGCGCGCACACAAGCAGACGGTGAACTGAATGTCCGGCCGAGTCACTGTCAAGTACAGAAGCGACCCGATCATGCTTCGGTACTCCGTCTGATCCACCGCCTCTCCTTCCTCGTCCGCATCCAAGGCAGTCATGGTTGACATGGGCGTCGAGAGGGGCTTTGCCTCGCCCATGTCAAACTTCTTCAGGATGTCCTTCGTGTACTTGCCTTGGTGCACAAACGTCCCTTCCCGGGTTTGCTTGATTTGCAACCCGAGAAAGAAGGTCAGCTCTCCCATCATGGTCATCTCAAATTCCCTGCTCATAAGATCTGCAAACTTGGCAACAAGAGCATGAGAAGAACCACCAAAGATGATATCATCCTCGTAAATCTGGACTAGGAGAGTGTCTTTGCCTTGCTTGAGGAGAAAAAGTGTCTTATCTACCGATCCCATTTTAAAACCCTTAGCAAGCAAAAATGTTTTCATCCTATCATACCATGCTCTAGGGGCTTGTTTCAAACCATACAAGGCTTTGTGGAGTTTAAAAACATAGTTTGGAAACTTGGGATTTTCAAAACCGGGAGGTTGTCTAACATACACTTCCTCCTCTATGTAGCCGTTTAGGAAAGCACTTTTAACATCCATTTGAAAAAGTTTAAAACCCTTAAAAGCCGCAAAAGCTAGAAGGATTCTAATGGCTTCTAAACGAGCTATAGGAGCAAAGGTTTCCTCATAATCTATACCCTCCTTTTGACAAAAACCTTGTGCTACCAACCTAGCCTTGTTACGCACTACCACCTCATCCTCACTTTGTTTGTTCTTGAAAACCCACTTGGTTCCTATAGGGTGGCAACTTGGTGGTGGTGGCACTAAGACCCAAACGCGATTTCGCTCAAAGTTCTCTAACTCCTCATGCATGGAATTAACCCAATCCGGATCCATCAAAGCGTGTCCAACATCTCAGGCTCAAAAGACGCGACAAAAGCCGAATGAGCAAAGTGGGAGATACGATACAACCTGGAGCGTGTGGTACGCTCGTTGATGTCGCCAATCATAGTCTGAGGAGGGTGGCGATGCTGAATGTGTAGCGGCGCCACACATGAAGAAGTCGCCTCCCCCTCGACAGCAGCTAGAGCTCCCTCAGGTGCAACGGGCACCGATTGAGGAAGCTGCTCGAACGGCCCCCATGTCGAAGAAGTAGAAGGGTCAGGGCCATGAGCCGAAGTAGACGTCAAAGGGTCGACTGGGGCAGCCGGTGGAGTCGGCTCGGGATCACCCCAATCGGCGTCGTCCTGCTCCTCCTCCACAAAGATGCTGGTGTTCACCTCATCATCACCTGCAAGCTCAAAAGCAGTGGAACTACAAGGCATGGTCTCATCGAAAGTAATCTCACAAGTCTCCATCACTCGGTTAGTGTCAAGGTTAAGAGCACGATAAGCACGAGAGTGAGTAGAATAACCAAGAAAGATACCGTCAGAAGACCGTGATTCAAATTTGTCCAACTTACCGCCCTTTTTGAGGATGAAACACTTGCACCCAAACACCCGTAGGTGACTTACCTTGGGTGGTCTCCCAAATCGCAACTCATAAGAAGTATTCTTCTTGAAAGCTCGGAGAAAAATGTGATTGGAGACATAGCAAGCAGAATTAATGGCTTCGGCCCAATACCTCCTAGGAGTCCTATGCTCATCGAGCATCGTCCTAGCCATCTCAACAAGGGTCCGATTTTTGCGCTCAACAACACCATTCTGCTGGGGAGTGTAAGGAGAGAAAAATTGGTGATCCAAACCCAAAGAAGAGCAAAGAGATGCAAATTGAGCATTCTTGAATTCTATGCCATTGTCACTGCAAATAGCTCTCATGGCATGCTTAGGTAGCTCATTTTGCAATCTCAAAATCAGATCACGCACATGCATAAAAACTTCATCCTTACTCTCCAAAAAGAACACCCAAGAGTATCTCGAGTAGTCATCAACGACTACAACCACATACCACTTCCCTCCTTCCGACCTAACCCGAGCTGGACCAACTGTGTCCATGTGTAAGAGCTCGCCGGGTTGTGAGGTCATAATTTGAGTTACGGGAGGATGGGGAGCAGCAACCATCTTGCCATGTCTGCAAGGATGGCAAACCAAATCTTTCTCGAACTTCAGCTTTGGCAATCCTTGGATAAGGTCCATTGAGCTAAGCCTTGCAAGCAAGTCAAAACTCAAATGTCCTAATCTCCTATGCCACTTCCAAAGCTCGGAAGAAGAACTGGCAAGAAGACAACGAGAAGGTCCGGAAGAGAGAAAAATCCGCACAAAAAACCTTCCCGAAGGGTAAAATCCGGCAAATAAGCTCACCACGAGAGTCCAAAATCCGAGACAAGTTTGGCTTAAAGCTCACCTCAAAACTGTCTTCAAGGAGTTGCGAAACCGATAGAAGGTTAAAATGCAAATTCGCAACCAAAGCAACATCCTTGAGGACAAAAGACGAATTGACTCAGATGGACCCCCGGGAGACAACCTTACCTTTACTCTTGTCCCCGAAAGTGATGTACTTGTGTGGCACATGGGGTCGAGGATGGAGAACCACTTGGCAATTCCGGTCATATGGCGTGAACATCTGGAATCCACAAGCCAAGTCTACTCTAGTCCTCCTTCCTACATCAATAAAAAGACATAGGGTGAGCAAACGGACCAACACTGGGGTTAGTAAACTGTGAAGGATACCAGTGTTGTCCCAGTTGCCCAAAGAATGGGTTAGGAGAAAAACCAAACATCTTCTGCCCCACGGGGGAATAGCGATCACCACGATAAGGAAAACATGGTCCGCTAACGAAGGGAAGAGTAAAGCCACCGCCACGAGGCCCGTAGTCGTATGGATTACGACCGGTACCCTGCCGGGCATGACCACCGCGTGGTCTCGCCTCCTGAGGCCTAGCACCTTGAGGCATTGTACCTCTAGGCCTAGAAGTGCGCCTCTGAACTTCCAGTTCACGCACCCCAACTCATGGGTGGTACATGTCCCGGTTGTTCAACTCAACCTGCCTTCGATCATCTCTCTTCCTCCTAAAGCAAAACTCAGCCAAGTGCCCATCCCGCTCACAATACTCACAATGGTACCTCACCACACTCTTGGTAGGCACTCTCTTGTTGGGTTGGGTGGCTCTAGCTTTCTTAGGAAGGGGATCACTAGAGATATCTGACAGTGTGTCAAGTGGGTTGCGAAGGTGGTTCGATTTGGCAATCCACACTTGCTTCTGTGGAGTGGTTTTGGGTGGCTCTTCAAAACACACCATCTCTCATAGGAAACTTGGAGGGGTCGGTAGGCTTAGGTGGAGTGATCTTGGTAAGCTTGGGTGTTGTGGTGGGTTTCTCATTCTCGCTCAAACCACTGCACTCATCGATCTTACCTAACATGCTATCGTCCTTCTCACCTATAACAAAGCCTACTCCCGTGCTGCCAGCACACTTGCATTGGCTAAGCATCATCCCCAACTGCGGCTCTCGGCAAGACACCCAGCTCAAGATGGACCGAAGGTATGTGTTTTCTTCCTCGGTATGCATCTTGTCATGTCTGCACGACGCGATGTCAAGCTCCAAAGCCTCAGAATGCAAGCCTAAGCAAGACTTGCATGCACCAAGTAAGCTAGGCCTAGCCTTCAGCTCACTGACCACCTCAAATAGAGTGCCATACTTGTCCTGGAGAGTGACAAGATCAGACATGTGAATGGCACAAGCATCACACTCCACCTCCTCGGTAACCACCACTTGTGCCTTAGCAAACTCTAGCTCATGAAGTGTGCTAAGGTACTTTGCCTTGAAATCATTCCTCTCACAAGCAGCACGCTTGAGCAAAGCATCCTGACTAAGAAAAGTATCGTTCAGAGACTCAAGCTCGAGAAAGAGGGATTCGATGGTGGGTGATACCTCAGGTGTGTCGGAGTCGTAGTCGTAGTCGGGGTCATCCTTGCGCTTCCCGACCTTGCCTTCTTCAATCGCCATGGTGCAAAAGCCACCATGCTTGGCGTCAGCGTAGAAGCAGAGGCCATTGAGCTTGTCCTCAACCTTTCCCTTCGACTCATCGTCGCTCGAGGAAGAACCCCGTCGGAGGAGGCATCAATGTCGCTGAGGGAGGCAAGGAAGGCTCGGTGCTTGGCCTTCACCTTGTCAATCACCTTCTTCGAGGATCTCCGGTTGTAGCCGCCCTTGGCCTTGTGCTTGTCCTCGAAGTAGTGCTCGCGCTTGTCCTTGCGCTTGGTGAAGTCACCCGCAGCTTTCTTAGGGCAGTTTGCGATGAAGTGATCCTCATCACCGCAACGTTAGCATCCCTTGGCCGTGCCACCACGTCGCCGATTCAACCGGTTGTTGTGAAACCGTGAGAACTTTGTGATGACCAAGGCTAGCTCATCATCTCCAAGCGCCTCCACTTGTTCCTCTGTCACAGACATCAAAGACAAAGCGAACGAAGAGTGTGAAGGGTTAGAGGAAGAAGAAGACACCACCGGGGCCGGAAACCAACACCATGGATGGGTTCGACAGGTTCTCAAGCTTGGCTCCGGACTAGTCCTATGCCACCTCCAGACCAAGGAGAATGGTCCGATGCTCACCCTTCCCACTGCCGAAAACGAACAGTAAGTACCCGACCTCCAGACGAGACCGTCGGACGGCACTGTCGGACTATGCACTCTGGTCCGATGCGTGGCCGACTCCCTCAGCAGAACCACCGGACCACTTGTCAATGGTTCGGAGCTCAAAAGCTGAGTAGTCCGGAGCTAGGTCCAACACCCTTCGCTACTTGACACGGCTGAGGTCAAGACCACCGGACCACTTGCTATGGTCCGGAGCTAGGGGAAAGTCGTCCGGAGCCTAGTCCGACACTCACGAGCAGAAAGCTGTTCTTCGCAAAAACGGATTTCTCTCCGCCAAATCTTCCCAAAACTCAACCAAATGAACTCCAACTACAACCAAACTTTGTAGGCATGATCCTTGTACAGTTGGGGAGCTATCCCGAAGAAATCATCGCTCAATTTGGAGAGAATAAAAGGGAACACACGGATTTGAGGGAGAAGAGGGCAAAACTAAGAACGCCACAAAGAAATCACCCAATCTACGCATTCGTGAGGTTTGAGGAGAATTCCTTCGGTGCAAAGATGCTCCTCACGAATACGAACAACTTGGTTCAAACGGGTTTTGCAAAGCTACTCCCTACAAAGAGAAATCATCTCGGGAAAAAGAAAGAGCAAAAGCAAAACACGAAGAACACAAGCAAAACGGGGACACAATCAAGAAATCGAAGCCACCATGGCTTACGGAGGTTACGACCTCCGATTCCTCGCAACAAACTCAAGTTCTTACAGAGGTTGGTGAAATCAACCTAGGGATCTCATGAACTAGAGAGAGGGTAGAGAAATAAAGGGTTGGGGCAAAGTGATTAGGGTTTCAAGAGATAGAATGAGGGATACCCCTTCACGCTCTATTTATCGGGCTTTGGCTATTTCCCAAAGACCCCCCTAGATACATGAGTGAACTACCTAGCCTAAGCATTGCAGTTCAAACTCCGGAAAATATCTCCCGCATTTTGAAGGGACGACCCTGCTTCCTGCTAGGAGTTGTTGTCGACTCGACGCAACCTCCAGGATTCCGCCACGTGCCATCCCCGCTTCCTCGGAAGCTCCACTCGGGTTTTGAGGCCCAAACCCACGAAACCCGCCACCGGTAGCTTTCGGCTCAACTACGGAACCCTGAGTTTTGAGGCCCAAACTCGGAAACCGTCCTCCGGTGGTTTTGCGGCCCAAACCACCAAACCGCACGACTCGAGCCACCTTGTCCTGGCTCGGTCGGACTCCGAGTCCCCTGAGCCTCTGCTCGACCCGCTCGTCCGCCGTCTTGACTCGGTCGACTCGGTCTACCTCCATGTCTTCTCGCACTCACCGGTGCCAGGCACTAGCCACCACAGCTAGTCCGCCGGCGCCCATGGTCCCTCAGTCTGAGCCCCGCTTCCGCCCTTCACCGCTCTTAGTCCATCGGCACGGCAAGCCTCTACTCGACCTTCTCCACGCCATTGACCACTGTCACAAGGCATAGTACCTGCACACCACAAGTCGATAGACAGGCACACACATGCTTTCACAAGAGTTAATGCGAACACATGGTGGATAAGTACCCATGTATGTTCAGTTTTGTGATGAGTGATTGCTCAACACTTGAGCGTTTCAGTTTGAGTGGCTTTCTACTAACCTTTGCGAAAGCAAATGTGTGCCTATCTATCGACTTGTGGTGTGCAGGTACTATGCCTAGTGACAATGGTCAATGGCGTGGAGAAGGTCGAGTAGAGGCTTGCTGTGCCGATGGACTGAGAGCGGTGAAGGGCGGAAGCGGGGCTCGAACTGAGGGACCATGGGCGCCGGTGGACTAGCTGTGGTGGCTAGTACTTGGCACCGGCGAGTGCGAGAAGACATGGAAGTAGACCGAGTCGATCGAGTCAAGATGGCGGACGAGCGGGTCGAGCGGAGGCTCAGGGTACTCGGAGTCCGACCGGGCGAGGACAAGGTGGCTCGAGTCGAGCGGTTTGGTGGTTTGGGCCGCAAAACCACCGGAGGACGGTTTTCCGAGTTTGGGCCTCAAAACTCGGGGTTCGGTAGTTGAGCCGAAAGCTACCGGTGGCGGGTTTCGCGGGTTTGGACCTCAAAACCCGGGCGGAGCTTCCGAGGAAGCGGGGATGGCACGTGGCGGAATCCTGGAGGTTGCGTCGAGGCGACGACAACTCCTGGCAGGAAGCAGGGTCGTCCATTCAAATCGAGGGAGATATTTACCGGAGCTTGGACTGCAATGCTTAGGCTAGGTTGTTCACTCATTGTATCTAGGGGGATCTTTGGGAAATAGCCAAAGCCTCTAATAAATAGAGCGTGAAGGGGTATCCTCATCCTATCTCTTGAACCCTAATCATTTGCCCCAACTCTCTCTCTCTACCCTCTCTCTAGTTCATGAGATCCCTAGGTTGATTTCACCAACCTTTGTAAGAACTTGAGTTTGTTGCGAGGAATCGGAGGCCGTAACCTCCGTAAGCCATGGTGGCTTTGCTTTCTTGATCGTGTCCCCATTTTGCTTGTGTTCTTCGTGTTTTTTCTTTTGCTCCCTCTTTTTCCCGAGATGATTTCTCTTTGTGGGGAGTAGCTCTTGCAAATCCGTTTGAACCAAGTTGTTCGTATTCATGAGGAGCATCTTTGCACCGAAGGAATTTTCCTCACACCTCACGAGTGCGTAGATCGGGCAATTTCTTTGCAGCGTTCTTCGTTTTGCTCTCTTCTCCCCCAAATCCGAGTGTTCCCGTTTATCCTCTCCAAATTGAGCGATGATTTCCTCGGGATAGCTCCCCAACTGTACAAGGATCATGCCTACAAAGTTTGGTTGAAGTTGGAGTTCATTTGGTTGAGTTTTGGGAAGATTTGGCGGAGTGAAATCGGTTTTCGCGGGTTTTTTGCGCTCTGTTCGTGAGTGTCGGACCAAGCGTCGGACCACTTTGCACAGGCTCCGGACCATAACCCATTGGTCCGGTGGTCTGCCCAAATTCCAACAGAAAAGCCCTTAGCACCGAACCATACCACCGGACCATAGCGAGTGGTCCTGTGGTCTGGCCGAAAATTTGCAGGGAAGCACTTAGCACCGGACCATAGCACCGGACCATAGCAAGTGGTCCTGTGGTCTGGCCGAAAATTTGCAGGGAAGCACTTAGCACCGGACCATAGCACCGGACCATAGCGAGTGGTCCTATGGTCAGGCCGAAAATCTGCAGGGAAGCACTTAGCACTGGACCATACCACTGGACCACTCTGCATAGTCCTGTGGTACCTCCGGACCATACCACCGGACCACTCTGCATGGTCCTGTGGTCACTGACTGAAGTAGTCCTGTGCTCGTTTCTCTCTCGTCCGAACTCCGAATTAAGTTCCGTTTGTTGCGTTGGATTCGTATTCATGTAAGGAACATGACTAGGTACTTTTGAGACCAGTTCTCATAAGTATTTTTGGATGTGCTCTTGCCTCTTCTCTCTAGGGGTTGAGAGTACCGCTCTCGGTGTATCGGTTTCGAGTTCGTGTCTTCGATCGTTCTCCATCTTCTCCGACCACTCTGCTGCACCTTTAGGGGTCTTCCTAAGGTGTCCACCTACTTGTTAGGTCATGTGCGAATCGGCTCTTCCAAGGTCAAGTTTTGGGTGTGATTTTGGGACAAGAGCCAAGTCTTTGAGTTGATTTTATTTTGGCTCCCATTCACCCCCCCTTTGGTCGCCATTCTCGGTCCTTCAATTGGTATCAGAGCCGGTTAAGGATCATTCCACCTTACACGGTTCTTGATCCGCGAAGGCGACATGGAGCGAGGTGCTGGCAAACCTCCGTTCTTCGATGGAACAAATTTCGCCTATTGGAAGGTGCGCATGTCTGCTTACCTTCAAGGGCTTGATTCGAAGATTTGGGAGATTTGTGAGAATGAGGACTACGTGGTTCTTGGCGCTCGGATCACTGAACTCCAAGTTACGCAACATGCTTCAAACGCAGGAGCCCGTAGCATCCTCTTCTTGAGTTTGTCTCTTCCTGAGTTTGAGCGGGTTTCGAGTCTCACTACGGCACGAGAGATCTGGCAAACACTTGTGCGATATGATGAGGGAAACCCTCAGCTCAAGTCCAGACTCTTCGACACATACCGTAGGGAGTACAAGAACTTCGTTCAGTTGGCTGGCGAATCTGTTGACATGATGTTCACTTGCTTCCAATCTATCGTCAACAAGATGCGTGCTAATCGAGCCAACTTGCCTTATGATGATCATGAGATGGCTATCAAGCTTTTGCATGCTTTTGATTGGAAGGTGTGGGAGATGAAGGTGGCTGCCATCCAGGAGTCACCGGGCGGTGACGCCCTGACCGTGGACGAGCTATTCAGCAAGCTCAAGTCCTCGGAGATTGACCACCAGACCCGGGCCAAGCTTGAGAACTCGTCGAACCCTTCCATGGCGTTGGTTTCCAGCCCCGGCGGTGTGTCTTCTTCTTCCTCTAACCCTTCACACTCTTCGTTCGCTTTGTCTTTGATGTCTGTGATAGAGGAACAAGTGGAGGCGCTTGGAGATGATGAGTTGGCCTTGGTCATCACTAAGTTCTCACGGTTTCACAACAACCGTTTGAACCGACGACATGGTGGCTCGGCCAAGGGGTGCTACCGTTGCGGTGATGAGGATCACTTCATCGCAAACTGCCCCAAGAAAGCTACGGGTGACTTCACCAAGCGCAAGGACAAGCGCGAGCACCGCTTTGAGGACAAGCACAAGGCCAAGGGCGGCTACAACCGAAGGTCCTCCAAGAAGGTGATCGACAAGGTGAAGGCCAAGAACCGAGCCTTCCTCGCCTCCCTCAGCGACATCGATGCCTCCTCCGACGGGGGATCTTCCTCGCGCGACGATGAGTCGAAGGGAAAGGTTGAGGACAAGCTCAACGACCTTTGCTTCTACGCCGATGCCAAGCACGGTGGCTTTTGCACCATGGCGATTGAAGAAGGCAAGGTCGGGAAGCGCAAGGATGGCCCTGACTATGACTATGACTCCGACACACTCGAGGTATCACCCACCATCGAATCCCTCTCTCTCGAGCTTAAGTCTCTGAATGATACCTTGCTTAGTCAGGATGCTTTGCTCAAGCGTGCCGCTTGTGAGAGGAACGATTTCAAAGCAAAGTACCTTAGCACGCTTCATGAGCTGGAGTTTGCTAAGGCACAAGTGGTGGTTACCGAGGAGGTAGAGTGTGATGCTTGTGCCATCCACATGTCTGATCTTGTCACACTCCAGGACAAGTATGGCACTCTACTTGAGGAGATTAGTGAGCTGAAGGCTAGGCCTAGCTTACTTGGTGCATGCAAGTCTTGCTTAGGCTTGCGTTCTGAGCTGGCACAGAAGGATGCTAGGATCGCTGTGTTAGAGAAGGTCAGCTCAGATAGCACTAGAGAGTCAGATCGCTTTGAGGCTTTGGAGCTTGAGATCGCGTCGTGCAGACATGACAAGATGCGTACCGAGGAAGAAAACACATACCTTCGGTCCATCTTGAGCTGGGTGTCTTGCTGAGAGCCGCAGTTGGGGATGATGATTAGCCAATGCAAGCGAGCTGGTAGCATGGGAGTAGGCTTTGCTATAGGTGGGAAGGACGAGAGCATGTTCGGTAAGATCGGTGAGTGTAGTGGTTTGAGCGAGAATCAGAAACCCACCACAACACCCATGCTTACCAAGATCACTCCACCTAAGCCTACCGACCCCTCCAAGTTTCCTGTGAGAGATGGTGTGTTTGAAGAGCCACCCAAATCCACTCCACAAAAGCAAGTGTGGATTGCCAAACCGAACCACCTTCGCAACCCACTTGACACACTGCCAGACATCTCTAGGGATCCCCTTCCTAAGAAAGCTAGAGCCACCCAACCCAACAAGAGAGTGCCTACCAAGAGTGTGGTGAGGTACCATTGTGAGTATTGTGAGCGAGATGGGCACTTGGCTGAGTTTTGCTTTAGGAGGAAGAGAGATGATCGGAGGCAGGTTGAGTTGAACAACCGGGACATGTACCACCCACGAGTTGAGGTGCATGAACCGGAAGTTCAGAGGCGCACTTCTAGGCCTAGAGGTACGATGCCTCAAGGTGCTAGGCCTCAGGAGGCGAGACCACGTGGTGGTCGTGCCCGGCGGGGTACCGGTCGTGGTCCATACGACTACGGGCCTCGTGGCGGTGGCTTTACTCCACCCTTCTTTAGCGGACCACGTTTTCCCTATCGTGGTGATCGCTATCCTCCCGTTGGGCAGGAGATGTTTGGTTTTTCTCCTAACCCATTCTTTGGGCAAGTGGGACAACACTGGTATCCTTCACAGTTTACTAACCTCAGTGTTGGTCCATTTGCTCACCCTATGTCTTTTTATTGATGTAGGAAGGAGGACTGGAGGAGACTTGACTTGTGGATTCTGGATGCTCACGCCATATGACCGGAAGTGCCAAGTGGTTCTCCAGCCTCGACCCCGTGCACCACACCGAGTACATCACTTTCGTGGACAAGAGTAAAGGTAAGGTTGTCTCTCGGGGGTCCATCCGAGTCAATTCGTCTTTTGTCCTCAAGGATGTTGCTTTGGTTGCGAATTTGCATTTTAATCTTCTCTCGGTTTCGCAACTCCTTGAAGACGGTTTTGAAGTGAGCTTTAAGCCAAACTTGTCTCGGATTTTGGACTCTCGTGGTGAGCTTATTTGTCGGATTTTACCCTTCGGGAAGGTTTTTCGTGCGGATTTTTCTATCTCTTCCGGACCTTCTCGTTGTCTTCTCGCTGGCTCTTCTTCCGAGCTTTGGAAGTGGCATAGGAGATTGGGACATTTGAGTTTTGACTTGCTTGCAAGGCTTAGCTCAATGGACCTTATCCAAGGATTGCCAAAGCTAAAGTTCGAGAAGGATTTGGTCTGCCATCCTTGTAGACATGGCAAGATGGTTGCTGCTTCCCATCCTCTCGTAACTCAAATTATGACCTCACAACCCGGCGAGCTCTTACACATGGACACAGTTGGTCCAGCTCGGGTTAGGTCGGAAGGAGGGAAGTGGTATGTGGTTGTAGTCGTTGATGACTACTCGAGGTACTCTTGGGTGTTCTTTTTAGAGAGTAAGGATGAGGCTTTTATGCATGTGCCTGATCTGATTTTGAGATTGCAAAATGAGCTACCTAAGCATGCCATGAGAGCTATTCGCAGTGACAATGGCACAGAATTCAAGAATGCTCAATTTGCATCTCTTTGCTCTTCTTTGGGTTTGGATCACCAATTTTCCTCTCCTTACACTCCCCAGCAGAACGGTGTTGTTGAGCGCAAGAATCGAACCCTTGTTGAGATGGCCAGGACGATGCTCGATGAGCATAGGACTCCTAGGCGGTATTGGGCCGAAGCACTCAGTTCTGCTTGCTATGTTTCCAATCGCATTTTTCTTTGGGCTTTCAAGAAGAAGACATCTTATGAGTTGCGATTTGGGAGACCACCCAAGGTAAGTCACCTACGGGTGTTTGGGTGCAAGTGTTTCATCCTCAAAAAGGGCGGTAAGCTGGATAAATTTGAATCACGGTCTTCTGACGGTATCTTTCTTGGTTATTCTACTCACTCTCGTGCTTATCGTGCACTTAACCTTGAGACTAACCGTGTGATGGAGACTTGTGAGATTACTTTCGATGAGACCATGCCTTGTAGTTCCACTGCTTTTGAGCTTGCAGGTGATGATGAAGTGAACACCAGCATCTTTGTGGAGGAGGAGCAGGACGACGCCGATTGGGGTGATCCCGAGCCGACTCCACCGGTTGCCCCAGTCGACCCTGTGACGTCTACTTCGGCTCACGGCCCGGACCCTTCTACTTCCTCTACATGGGGGCCGTTCGAGCAGCTTCCTCAGTCGGTGCCTGTTGCACCTGAGGGAGCTCCAGCTGCTGTCGAGGGGAGGCGACTTCTTCACGTGAGGCACCACTACACATTCAGCATCGCCACCCTCCTCAGACTATGATCGGTGACATCAACGAGCGTACCACACGCTCCAGGTCATATCGTATCTCTCATTTTGCTCATTCGGCTTTTGTCGCGTCTTTTGAGCCCCGAGATGTTGGACACGCATTGATGGATCCGGATTGGGTTAATGCCATGCATGAGGAGTTAGAGAACTTTGAGTGAAACCGCATTTGGGTCTTAGTGCCACCACCACCAAGTTGCCACCCTATAGGAACCAAGTGGGTTTTCAAAAACAAACAAAGTGAGGATGGGGTGGTAGTGCGTAACAAGGCTAGGTTGGTAGCGCAAGGCTTTTGTCAAAAGGAGGGAATAGACTATGAGGAAACCTTTGCTCCCGTAGCTCGTTTAGAAGCCATTAGAATCCTTCTAGCTTTTGCAGCTTCTAAGAGTTTTAAACTCTTTCAAATGGACGTTAAAAGTGCTTTCTTAAACGGCTACATAGAGGAGGAAGTATATGTTAGACAACCTTCCGGTTTTGAAAATCCCAAGTTTCCAAACCATGTTTTTAAACTTCACTAAGCTTTGTATGGTTTGAAACAAGCCCCTAGAGCATGGTATGATAGATTGCGAACCTTCTTGCTTGCTAAGGGTTTTAAAATGGGATCGGTAGATAAGACGTTGTTTCTCCTCAAGCAAGGCAAAGACACTCTCCTTGTCCAAATTTACGTGGATGATATCATCTTTGGTGGTTCTTCTCATGCTCTTGTTGCCAAGTTTGCAGATCTTATGAGCAGGGAATTTGAGATGAGCATGATGGGAGAGTTGACTTTCTTTCTCCGGTTGCAAATCAAGCAAACCCGAGAAGGGACGTTTGTGCACCAAGGCAAGTACACGAAGGATATCTTGAAGAAGTTTGATATGGGCGAGGCAAAGCCCCTCTCGACGCCTATGTCAACTACTACTGCCTTGGATGCGGATGAGGAAGGAGAAGCGGTGGACTAGACAGAGTACCGCAGCATGATCGGGTCGCTTCTATACTTGACAGCGACTCGGCCGGACATTCAGTTCGCCGTCTGCTTGTGTGCACGCTTTCAGGCGTCTCCATGGACTTCGCACAAGCAGGCGGTGAAACGCATCATGAGGTACTTGCGCTTCACTCCAGAATTTGGACTTTGGTTTTTTGCCTCCTGCTCTCTTGTGCTTTGTGGTTATTCTGATGCCGACTTTGCCGGTTGCCGTCTTGATCGGAAGTCCACTTCTGGGACTTGCCAGTTTCTCGGATCTTCTCTGGTGTCTTGGTCTTCTCGCAAACAGTCTAGCGTGGCACAGTCAGCTGAGTACGTTGCCGCAGTTAGCTGTTGTTCGCAGTTTCTTTGGATGATTGCGACTTTGAAGGATTTTGGTCTTGAGCTTACTAAAGTGCCTCTGCTTTGCGATAGCACGAGTGCCATTAGTGTAGCCAAAAATCCCGTGCTTCACTCTAAGACCAAGCACATTGATATTCGCTTTCACTTCTTGAGAGATCACTATGAGAAGGACGACATTGTCCTCCGGCATGTCGAGATCCAAAACCAGCTTGCGGATATTCTCACAAAACCTCTCGATCAAACTGCGTTTTCTCGTCTTCGGGGTGAGTTGGGTGTTTGCTTTCCTTTTTAGAGGAGGAAAGCTTTGTGTATCTTAGTTCTTTTTGGTTCTTGTTTGACTTTTCTTTTTCTTCTTTTTTGGTGTGTTTAGCTTTCAATTGGTGTCATTGCATTTTGCATCTCATTTGCATTTGTGACATAGTTCATTTTAAGCTTCATACCTATAGCCGATATAATGAATCTATGCTCTGTTTGAGGTGCTTTATGTGTCTATGGTGTTGCCTAACTTAGACTCTCTTTGATCTCTTGATATGCAATAGAGCTAAGTTAGAAAAGCTTTAAAACTGAATTTAATTCCCCATGTCACCTCTGAAATGGCACTAGCATGTGTAGGCTTTTGAAGATCCTTCTTGGCTGCCTTATATATAGCTTGTAACTATGACTCTTCATTGTTTCATTCACTTCCATTGAGCACCATGCTTAAAATTGAACTAAAATTAAATTGCTCTATGTTATGTGAATTGGGAAGATCAAGTTGGGTTTGCATTGTGAGCACTTCACCGTGTGTTCGAGACTGCTTCCCATATGGGCTGATACTTGAGCGGTGTCATGTATGACCGAAACCGGTGTGTTAAGTCCTTTGACTTCGTCCGGTTGGTAAGCAGTGGCATCACTTTGCTTACAACCACTCGCATACAACTTAAATGTGCCTAACACTGAAATTTGGCTGCAAAACTCTGAAATTTGAAAAATTCATTCAGTTGGGTCATTGGCTTGTTGTATGAACTTTGCTAGAGATAGTTTTACTTGCTATACATGAGATTGCTTTGAGTTCGATCCTATCTTGTTGCCATGTCTAGTTGTCTCTAGGAGGTGATACTCATTCCTTGCTCACACATGTAATGCTCTCTAAAATAGCTTCTAAAGTGATCTTTAGCTCAACCTGACTGTGGCAGTACGGGCAGCGTGTCCGAGGCACAGTGTTGGCGGAGAGACGTTGAGCACTGTGGCAGCATGGCCTTCCCGTCCTTCTGGTGTCCCCGGTCGTGGCGGCAGTAGAAGTCGCCGCAGCACAGCGTCCGCAGGCGAGCACGAATCCCACGGCTGAAGCGGGACGGGGCGGATGGGACGGCCTCCATACTGGAGTTGTTGGAGAGTGGGGTCGAGCCCCCCGGTCGAGGGGGGGGGGTCGAGCCCTGCGTGGCTCTGTCGCATTCCCGAAATCGTCGTCGAGGGCCGCACTGTTCACTTTCCGAGGGGTACTGCTGGAGTCCGTACTCGCGTAGCGGCGACAGTGGCGGCACAGTTGACAGGAATCGGGGACTTGACGGGGAGTTGGCGGATTTGACAGCGGACGCGGGCGCCCATGTCATTAGGTGGTTTCACTTTAACCCATGCCGGGAGCAGTTGGGTTAATCGAGCCTCTCGTCCGGGGGTCGTCCGTTCGACCCCTGGTCGAGGTAGAGGTCGGAGCACCAGCGGGGTCGGAGAGGTCGAGGTAGAGGTCGAGGGATCGTTCGTTCGACCCCTCGTCCGTCCTTCGTTCGTCGAGGTAGGAGCCGGGGGATCGTTCGCTCGCCCCCTCGGTCCGTCATTTATCGTCGAGGTAGGAGCCGGGGGGTCGTTCGCTCGCCCCCTCGGTCCGTCATTTGACGTCGAGGTGGGGGCCGGGGGGTCGTTCGCTCGGCCCCTCGGTCCATCATTCGGCATCGAGGTGGGCCGACCCGTGACTTGTTGCCACAGCTGACGCAGAGGGGCCCTCGAGTGATGGGCCGTGCCTTACTGAGTAGTGGGCTGGTCCCTGCCTTAAAAATAGTTGCTATGTTTAGCGTTAATTTATCGAAGGGTTTAGGGTACCCCTTACCTTCGTACCCGACATACCTGTGCCGGAGCTCTCGAGGGAGACTATCGAACCCACGGACGGGCCAGCCTTTATCCCTTCGAGGCCGTGGAATGAACTGGAGTCGACGACCCGAGGCCTCGTCGGGCCTCGGGTACTCGAGGGGGGCTATCGAGCCCGTTCGTGGGCCGGCCTTTGTCCCCTCGAGATTTTGGGGTAGACCGAAGTCCTAACCCGAGGTCATTTCTGGCCTCGGGTACTCGAGGGTAGCTGTCGAACCCTCTTTCGAGGGCCAGCTCTCGCTGCCTCAAGATTCCTTACCCTCGAAGATAATGCTTCCGGCCGCGCGCCTTTTTAGGCGATGTCCGTTCGGCGCAACAGTGGCGGTTGCAGGGCGGAGTGCTGCGCGGAGCCCGATGATGGGACAGAACGCCTTATCCTGGAGGAATACGAGGAAGGGAGTACAGGCGAATTAAATGCGGAGATTCTCTTGCCTGTCTGCCGGATCCGTCCGTTGGCCTCCCGCGTATAAGTAGCGAAGGTGAGGAGTCGGGTGTTCTTTCCGCACACTTGCCTTCCTCGCCTCCTTGCCTTCGTCTTCCTTGCCTCTTTCTCCCCGCTACTGCCTTAGGCATCCCGCGAGCCGAAACTCTGCGCAAGCGAGAGAGAGAGAGAGAGAGATAGGGAACATACCGTCCGCCCCTAAGTCCGAGCAAACCACCATCCCCATGGACAAGTTCAACCTCGTCGGCCCTGATGACTGGCCCGCCTCCTTGGTGACCGCCTCGCACCTGACGGGGTTGGTGGAGAGTGGCCTTCTCCGGCCTGCTACCACGGCGGAGAGGCCGGAGTGGCTGCTTCCGGCGCCGGGCCACGCCGAGCCCAACCCGCCGGAGGGGTACGTGGTGTAATTCGAGATTTTCCACCGGGCGGGACTAGGCGCCCCGCCCAGCCGCTTCCTGCGAGCGCTCCTCCACCACTACGGCGTGGAGCTCCAGCACCTCACCCCCAATGGCGTCTGCCAGGCGGCGGTCTTCGCCGCGGTATGCGAAGGCTACCTTAGGATCGAGCCCCACGGGGAGCTGTGGCTCCACATCTTCAAGGCGGACATCTTCCATACATCGGTCGGCAAGGGTACCCGCAGGATGGTGAGGGCCGGGTGTTGCTGCATCTCCGTCAAGCGGCCGAAGTGTTGGATCCCGGGGAAGTTGTCCTCGAGCCATTCTGGATGGCACTCCGGGTGGTTCTACCTGAGGAACGACGACGATCTGCTACCGACGTACACCGGGAGGACACTCGACGCCCAACCCGACTGTTGGGGATATGGCGTCCCGACGAACAAGCAGGATCGCCTCGAAGGCTTGCTGGACGCGCTCGGGCGCCTGAAGATGGAGGGGCTCACGGCGGAGATCGCCGCGTCGGCGTTCCACCGGCGGCGGGTCGTGCCATTGATAGCTCGACCCCTCCGCATCGACGAGATGGGCCCGGGGGTCGATCTCTTGGGCTGTCGCCTTGCCAAAGACGAACTGGCCTCGGATAGGGTGGTCTGCCGCGTCCGCCGCTTCTTCGCGGGGTCGTTCGATGCCAAGAACGTCGCGAAGATCCCCATGAAGCCGGACGAGGGCTTCTTTGAGCTGGTAAGGTCCTCTCCTCTTGTCAGAGTCCTCGCGCTCGCCCTTTCCGTCCTCTTTGCCCGTGTTCTAACTGCCTCGCGTTCCGCAGGGGAATGTGTCCTTCTGACCCTCGCCCCCGCCGGTGAAGGAGGACCGGACCGCAAAGCAGGCGAGGCGCCTCTGTGCGGAGAAGCAGAAGGCCGACAAGGACAAAGCCAAGAAGGCCACGTCCAAGAGGGCCCAGGAGAGAGAGTCGAGAGAGCAGCGCCGGGCCCGTCAGAGGCGGGAGGGCCTTGACGAGGAGTTGTCGCCCTCGGAAGAGGAGGGCGAGGAGGAGGAGGTGAACTGGAGCGAGGTGGAGGAAGAGGAGACGACGCCTGAACAGGCGGCCGTTGTAACCGGTGGAGGGGAGGGGTCGACCTCGAGGTCGGCCCCTACCGTCGAAGCTGGGCCACGGGAGGAGCGCCCCGTGGCTTCGCAGGAAGAAGTGTCGCGGCAGACGCGCGCGTGGGCGTCGAGATACTCGTCGGGGGGTTGATCGAGCGAGCCCCTGACGCCTGCCGCGTCGAGCGCACGGGCGCCGGGCCCGTCGGCGCAGGTGGAGACCAGCAAGGGGACGACGGTGGCGCCGCCGGCCCCTGCCCAGGAGACGGTGCCGAGAGCCGCCTCGACCCCCGCCCCCGGGCGGTGGTGCTCAAGGGTTCGACAATCCCGATGGTCGCCGGGCCGAAGCACCGGGCTCCGAGGGGGTAAGTCGCTTTCACGGGCGTTGTCTGTATTTTTCTTTTTGTCGATAATGACCCATGCTTATCGTTGCACACGGGTTTCTTTTTCAGGTCGAAGCGCCCGCAGGGAGCCGTGCCCTTCGCCCCTGCCAAAAAGCTGAAGGCGGGGGCTGCGGTCCAAGCTGCCGCCGAGGTCAGTCCTGCCGCTCCGTCCCCTTCGACGCTCACCCCCGAGGCGGCATGGGCAGCCACGGCCCGGGAGGCGATGGAGCGGGGGAAAGCGCAGGGGAAGGTGCAGGGGGGCTTGGCGTCTGCTCAGACGGCGGAGGAGGCGAGCCCTCCAGTGGTGCCCGCTGAAGCGACGGTCGTGGCGCCCGTGCGGCCGTTGGAAGAAGTCGCACCTGGCGCCCCGGGGGCCGCGGGGCTTCCACCGACGGTGGCCGCCGAAGTGACGGTCGTGGCGCCCGCGCGGCCGTCGGAAGAAGTCGCACCTGGCGCCCTGGGGGGTGCGGGGCTTCCGCCGACGGTGGTCGCGACCGAGGAGGTGGGGGTGGCCGGGCCCCAGGCCCCCGTGATCGAGGGGGAGGCTCCGGCTCACCCGACGCCGGGGCGTTGGCCCGAGGGCCTTGCCGCCCTGGAAGCTCGACTTCAGCTCGAGCGCGAGGGCACGACTGCCGTCGCGCTCGAGGGCCCTTCGTCGATGCCGGGGCTCGAGGAGGAAGGTCAGGTCGAGCGACCCGACGCAACACCCGCGCCTGCGCAGGGCGGGATGTTGATGGAGTCCACCCCCGCCGAGGTGGACGAGATGGTGGCCGAGCTGGTGGGCTCGGCGGAGACGACCACCATCGCGGTCCCTCGGGCGGAGCCGGGGGCGGCTCGGCTTCCCCTTCGAGGCTGGGGGGTCGTCATTTCGAGGTAAGGCGTGCTTCGACTTACTCGAGACGCAACGAGTTTGCATTGCTGAGTACTAATTTCTTTGAGTCTTTCACCGCGCAAGGCTGTTCTACTGGCCGGGGTTTCCTTCGCCTGGTGGCGACGGCTCGGGAGGGCCGTCGACGTCCTCGCGGGGTGGCCCGGAGGAGTTCTCCCCTCTCCTCGCTTGGCGAGAGGAGGTCGAGCGGCGCGGGGGTCCCGCCGCCGTGCGCCAGGGCGTCACGCGGACGGTCGAAGAGAGGATCGCTGCCCGCAGCGTGGCCTGGGGCCAGGAGGTTCTCGAACTGGCGGACCCTCAAGACCCCGAGTGGCTCTTCCTCACGCTCGACGACCAGGCCGAGCTCCGACGGTGGGAGCACGTCGAGGAGTATCGGACCTGGTTTGAGCACTCGGTGCGCCTCGCCGCGGAGGTTGCCGCCGCGGACATACGCTAGGGGATGGAGGTGGGTTTCGTTCTCTCTTAGATTTTTCTTGGAATATCCGATCACTGTTTGCTAACAGTTTTCCCTTTTATCGGCGTCAGGCGCTGCGGGTGAGGTCTTACGAGAAGTCCCAGTACATTCTCCGGGTACAGGGACAACTCTCGACCCTTCGCGCCTCGCTGGATAGGGCGGAAGATGAGGCCGCCCGCGCGAGGGCTGAGGCGGTAGCCGTCCGGGAGGATGCCGAATCCAAGGTTGCCCACGCGAGGGCCGGCTATGAGGCCATTCAGAAGGAAGCCTGGGCGACCTTGCAGACGGCGCAGATGAAGCTCGACCTCGCCCTTCAGTCCTCTGTCACCGTCGGGCAGGAGCGGGATGCTGCCCTCGAGGCCAAGCGCAAGGCCGAGGAGGAGGCTGCCCGTCTGAAGGAGGAGCTGGCCCGGGAGAGCGAGGGTATCCGAGGGCTCCGGGGAGACCTTGACGCCGTCTCCCGTGAGCGCGACGCGCTGGCCGCCTCGGAGGAGAAGGCCCGGACACGCGCGACCTCCCTGGGCGTGGTGGCGATGAACCAGAAGAGGGCACTCGATGACGCGGGAAAAACCATCGAGGGTCTCGAGGCCAAGGTCAGGGGTCAGGCCTCCGACCTTGTCGAAGTCCGCCGCCAGCTCAAGGAGACCGATCAGGCCTACGCCACCCTGGACGCGCATGCCCAAGGTGGGTGTTTCGAGAGTGTTGCAGAATCTGTCCTGCCTCGACCCTTTTCCTGTTCTTTTGGGTTTGATCGTGTTGCATGCTTGTTTTGGCAGAGCTCGCAGAGGATAAGACCCGCACCCACGAGGATCTGAACAGCCTCCAGGGCCTCCTCGGGACTGAGGCGAACCTCAACGCGAAGCTCGCGGACGCCATCAACACTTTCTGCAACGACCTCTCGGTCAAGCCGGAGCCGGAGGTCGAGGGGGATGCTCGAGGGGACTCCCTGTTGCGCCGTTTCTACTCCATGACGCGGGGGGTGACGGAGAATGTCCGTGCCGCCCTGCATGTGGGCGTGAAGCGGGCCCTCGCGGTCGTCAACTCGCTCTACGACGTAGACCTCAACCTCGTTGTCGACGGGTTTGCCACCGACCCGAGGCTGACCGAGGAGGAGAACGACGCGAAGTGCCAGGAGTTGATGGATCACGCAGAGGTGCCTGGAGGCTAGCTGGCGAAACTCTTCGAGTCCGAGGTGATCCCCTCGGTGGACGAGTAGCCCTCGGAAGGTGTCGACGAGTAGTCCCGGGCCTGCGAGCCATATCTGGACAAGAAGGTCCATGTAATAGTTGGGCCCTTGTACTGATACAATGCCAAGCCCCGAGGGCTTTTTGTGTATAAAGCATTTTGATTGCGATACACAGTTATTTTTTTTATTTTTTGAGCTTTCCTGCTTTTCTTTGCCTAAGTCGACGCTTATGAGCTAAGTATTCGACGCACGCTCGCATCCCTGGAAGGGGGGTGGCGAGCGGGGATACCGTAGCCCTGGGGCGTGGGTGAGTCCCTGGCTCGACGGCACCCGCGACCCTTAGGGAGTTCGAGGCTCCTTTGCTTAGTTATGAAGCGTACTCGAGGGAAAGAACGAGAGGGAGAGTCGAGTTTTGAAAAAACTTTTGAGTTTTTCGGGGACTTTGGAGGGGGGTGCCCCCCTGTTAGCCCCCGAGGGAGGCTCGACTTTGCTGGGGCAAAGTCGAGGCTACCTTAGTGCTGTAGACGGGTGCGTCTTGTTATTTCTACTTCTCGAGCTCTCTCTGCTTTTCTTCACCTGAGTCGACGCTTGTGAACTAAGTGTTCGACGCAAGCTCGTATCCCTGGAAGGGAGGTGGCGGGCGGGGATACCGTAGCCCTGGGGCGTAGGTGGGTCCCTGGCTCGACGACACCCTCGACCCTTAGGGAGTTCAAGGCGCCTCTACTTAGTTATGAAGCGTACTCGAGGGAAAGAACGAGAGGGAGAGTCGGGTTTCGAAAAAACGTTCGAGTTTTTCGAGGGCTTAGGAGGGGGGTGCCCTCCTGTCAGCCCCCGAGGGGAGCCCGACTTTGTCGGGGCAAAGTCGAGGCTACCTTCGAGCTGCGAACGAATGTGAAATGTGTTTCGAAAACATTTTATTCATTCGAGGATTTGTACATAAATGCGAAAATGTACAAGCCCCTGAGGCCTTAGGGATAGAAGCGACGTAGCTGTTTGATGTTCCACGCGTTGGTGAAGAGCTCGCCTTTCTCGTTCTTCAGTTTGTAAGTGCCGGGCTTCAGCACCTCTGCCACGATGAAGGGTCCCTCCCAAGGTGGTGTCAACTTGTGACGCCCCTTGTTGCTTTGTCGACGGCGCAGAACGAGGTCGCCGACGTTGAGGTCCCTTTTGCGCACGTTTTTGTCGTGGTAGCGCCGCAGCGTCTGCTGGTACCGTGCCAACTTGAAGAGTGCCATGTCTCGGGCTTCCTCGAGCTGGTCGAGGGAGTCCTCTCGGGCTACCGTGTTGGCTTGCTCGCCGTAGGATTTTAGTCGAGGGGACCCGTACTCGAGGTCAGTGGGGAGGACGGCCTCGGACCCATAGACCAAGAAGAACGGGGAGAACCTCGTGGCTCGACTTGGTGTTGTTCGAAGACCCCATAGCACAGCGGGCAGCTCGTCGACCCATATCCTTCCATGTCTGTTCAGCCGGTCAAAGATCCTCGGCTTGAGGCCCTGCAACACCATACCGTTGGCTCGCTCGACTTGACCGTTAGTTCGAGGGTGGACGACTGCGGACCAATTCACCCTGATGTGGTGTTGGTCACAGAAGTCCAAGAACTTTTGGCCGGTGAACTGCGTGCCGTTGTCGGTGATGATGACATTGGGGACCCCTAAGCGATGGATGATGTCGATGAAGAATAGCACAGCTTGCCGAGACTGGATGTTGGCGATGGGTCGAGCCTCGATCCACTTCGAGAACTTGTCGATAGCCACAAGAAGGTGAGTGTGCCCACCCTTGGTTCTTTTCAGGGGGGCGACCATGTCGAGCCTCCATACTGCGAACGGCCAAGTTATGGGTATCATCTGAAGAGCTTGGGCGGGTAGGTGGGTCTGCCTGGCGTAGAATTGGCATCCCTGGCAGGATCGAATGAGTTTGGTGGCGTCATTGACGGTCGTCGGCCAGTAGAAGCCCTGTCGAAAGTCACTTCCTACCAGCGTTCTCGGCGCCGCGTGGTGGCCACAAGCCCCCGAGTGTAGATCCTTCAGCAATGCCCTCCCCTCCTCGAGGGTGAGGCAGCGTTGAAGTACAGCCGACGGGCTTCGTCGATATAGGTCGCGGTCATCCCCGTACAGGACGCAGGTTTTGGCACGTCGAGCTACACGACGGGCTTTCGTGCGGTCTTCCGGGAGTTCGCCTCGCGTCAGGTACTCGAGGTAAGGCGCGCGCCAATCCGTTGGAGGGGTTGGCGATGCGATGGCCCCGTCGACCTCCATGACCTCTCCCCTGCTCGAGGGGGGATCAGTCGAGGGGGGTGGATCGACCCCCTGCTCGAGGGCGGGAGCCCCCGAGTCCTGGTCAACGGACGGCGTGTGCAGATCCCTCGAGAAGATGTCGGGGGGACCGTGCCTTGAGTAGACACGATTTTAGCCAGCTCGTCGGCAGCTTCGTTGTACCGACGGGCGACGTGGTTGAGCTCGAGGCCGTAGAACTTGTCCTCGAGTTTTTGGACCTCCTTGCAGTAGGCTTCCATCTTAGGGTCGTGGCAGCTCGAGTCTTTCATCACTTGGTCGATCACCAACTGAGAGTCCCCTCGCACGTCGAGGCGTCGAACCCCGAGCTCGATGGCGATGCACAGGCCGCTGACGAGGGCCTCGTATTCGGCGACGTTGTTGGAGGCGGGGAAGTGGAGGCGGATGACATAGCGCATATGGACCCCTGAGGGTGATATGAACAGCAATCCGGTGCCTGCTCCCGTCTTCATCAACGATCCGTCAAAGTACATGGTCCAGAGCTCGCTCTGGACCTGCGCTGGGGGTAATTGGGTGTCGGTCCATTCTGCAACGAAATCTGCCAGTACCTGAGACTTGATAGCCTTCCGAGGGGCGTAGGAGAGGGTCTCCCCCATGAGCTCGGCGGACCACTTGGCGATCCTTCCCGATGCCTCCCGGTTCTGGATTATCTCTCCGAGGGGAAAGATGAAACCACAGTGACCGGGTGGCCCAGGAAATAGTGCTTGAGCTTACGCCGAGTGAGGACGATCGCGTACAGTAGCTTCTGGATGTGGGGGTACCACATCTTGGTCTCGGAAAGGACCTCGCTCACGAAGTAGACAGGCCTCTGAACCGGCAGGGCGTGTCCTTCCTCTTCCCTCTCGACCACTATGACCGCGCTGACTACCTGGGTAGTTGCTACGACATAGAGCAAGAGGGGCTCGGCCGGGCTCGGGGATACCAAGACCGGGGGCGAAGTGAGCAAGGCCTTGAGCTTCGAGAGCGATTCCTCGGCTTCGGCGGTCCACGCGAAGTGTTCCATCTTCTTCAGGAGGCGGTAAAGGGGTAGGGCCTTCTCTCCGAGCCTCGAGATGAAGCGACTGAGGGCGGCGAGGCACCCAGTAACCCTTTGCACGCTCTTGAGGTCGTTGATCGGGCCCATCCTCGTGATGGCGGTTACCTTCTCGGGATTGGCCTCGATGCCGCGCTGGGAAACTATGTACCCTAGGAGCATGCCTCGAGGGACCCCGAAGACACACTTCTCAGGATTTAGTTTTATGCGATTAGCCCTGAGGCACCCAAACGCGATCTCGAGGTCTCTGACTAGGTTTCCGACGGTTCTGGACTTGACCACGATGTCATCGACGTAGGCCTCGACGGTCGGCCCTATGTGTTTCCCGAAGACGTGGAGCATGCATCGCTGGTAGGTGGCCCCAGTGTTTCGCAAGCCGAAGGGCATGGTGAGGTAGCAAAACATGCCGAAGGGAGTGATGAAGGAGGTCGCGAGCTGATCGGACTCCTTCATCTTTATTTGGTGGTAGCCGGAATATGCATCAAGGAAGCAGAGGGTTTCACATCCCGAAGTGGAATCTACTATTTCATCGATACGTGGTAAAGGAAAAGGAACTTTGGGACACGCTTTATTTAGACTAGTGTAGTCTACACACATCCTATCCTTCCCATTCTTTATCTTTACAAGCACGGGATTAACTAACCACTCGGGATGATGGACCTCCTTGATGAATCCGGCCTTCAAAAGCTTGTCGACCTCCTCTCCGATGATCCTGCGCTTCTCCTCGTCGAAGCGGCGCAGGCATTGCTTCACCGGTTTGGACCCGGCTCGGTTGTCCAAGGAGTGCTCGGCGACCTCCCTCGGAATGCCCGGCATATCCGAGGGACTCCATGCAAACACGTCGGCATTCGCACGGAGAAAGTCGACGAGCACTGCTTCCTATTTGGGCTCGAGGGTGGCACTGATCGTCAGCACCTTCCCATCCGCGAGGCCGGGGTCGAGCGGGACGGTCTTCGTGTCTTCCGCCGGCTTGAAGTTGCCAGCGTGTCGCTTGGGGTCGGGGATCTCTCCGGACAAGTCGTCGAGGGCTGCGAGGATTGCCGAATCCTCGCGGGCCTCGGCTTTCTCCACGCATTCGACGTCGCAGTCGTATGCGTGCTCGTAGGAGGTGTCGACGGTGATGACCCCCGAGGGCCCCGGCATCTTGAGCTTGAGGTAGGTGTAGTTCGGGACCGCCATGAACTTGGCGTATCCCGGCCTACCGATGATGGCGTGGTAGGTGCCTCGCCACGCGACCACCTCGAAGGTCAGCTCTTCCTTTCGAAAGTTCAAGGGGACGCCGAAACAGACCGGTAGCTTGATGCGGCCGATCGGGAGCGCCTTCTTCCCCGGGACGATCCCGTGGAACCCCCCCGCGCTGGGCAGGAGCATGGTCCTCGGGATCCCCAGGAGGTCGAGGGTCTCGGCGTAGATGATGTTGAGGGCTGCTGCCCCCATCCATGAGTACCTTGGTGAGGCGGGTGTTGAGGATGATCGGGGCGACGACGAGCGGGTAAGCCCCTGCGTTGGGGATGTGCTCGGGGTGGTCGTCCTGATCGAAGGTGATTGGCGTATGGGACCAGTCGAGGTACCGCGGAGCCTGGGCTCGAACGGAAAAAACTTCTCGACGCTCCCTCTTGCGCTGGCGCGTGGTGAGGCAAGTCGAGGGTCCCCCGTAGATCATGTAGCAGTCGTGGATCTCGGGGAAGCCTCCTTTCTTGACATCGCCCTTGACGTGAGCGTCACAGGGCGGGTCTTCTTTGCCGTCATCTCTCCTAAAGCCAGGAGGGACGAAGTGCTTCCGGAGCATGCGGCAGTCCTCGAGGCGGTGGTTGGCTGGCCCCATATGATAGGGGCAGGGCTCCTTTAGCATCTTATCGAAGACGCCCCCGTCGGGAGGGGGCCCTCGAGGCTTCTTCTTGTCTGCCGCAGCGACAAGGTCGTCGGGCTCGTCGTCGGGCTCGACGTTGGGCTCGACGTTGCGTCGGTCCGATTGGTTCTTCTTCTTATTCTTCCGGCCGCTGTTGTCGTCGTTGTTCCTTCTGGGCCCATTGTTCCTCTTGGGCCCGTCGTCCGAGCCCCCGGGCTCATCCGTCTTGCCTTTCCCCTTCCATGGGGGTATCTAGAAGAACGCGCCAACGGCCGCTTCGCCAGCTGCGTAGTTGGCGATGACGTCCATGAGCTCGTTGGCGGTCTTGGGGGTGTTTCGCCCCAGCTCCCGCACCAACTCCTTGCAGGTTGTCCCGGCGATGAATGCCGTGATGACCTCGTGGTCGGAGATGTGGGTCAGTGCGGTACGCTGCTTCGAGAATCGGCGGGTGAAGGCGCGGAGGGTCTTCCCGGGTTTCTGCTTGCAGCTGCGAAGGTCCCAGGAGTTGCCCGGCCGCTCGTAGGTGCCCTTGAAGTTGCCCTCGAAGATCCGGACCAGGTCGGGCCAGTCCTGGATCAAGTCTGGGGGTAGCTCCTCGAGCCACCTTCGAGCAGTGTCGAAGAGGAACAATGGGAGTTGCCAGATGATGACTTGGTCATTGTCGGCTCCACCCAGCTGGCATGCCAGCCTGAAGTCGGCAAGCCAGAGTTCTGGCTTGGTCTCGCCATTGTACTTGACCAGGCTGGTGGGTGGACGGAAACGGACGGGCAGGGAGGCCCGCCGGATGGTTCTACCGAAGACTCGGGGCTCCGGCGGCTCCGGAGACCGACATCGATCTTCGTCGCTGTCGTAGCGCCCACCCCTGTGAGCGTTGTAGCCTCGAGCCTCGGCGTCGCCGTACCGACGTCGGTTGTTCACCCGAGGGGGTCGATCATCGACGAGGCGTTCGTGAACCGGTCGTGGCTCGACTTGGCCCTGGGGTGCCTTGTCCTGATGGACTGAGACCTCTCGATTCTGTCGAGGTGGCACTGCTTGTCGCTCAGAGGCAGCCCCTCGACGCCTCGAGGCTGAGCTCTCCGCCTGCTGCACGGCCGCAGTTTGGAGGAGCCCCTGGATTTCGTCCCTGATACGCCGTGCTTAGGGGGTCGATGGCGCCGGCATGTCGCGGAGCAGCATCGCGGCCGCTACGACATTCTGGCTGGCGCGGTTGAAGACTCGGGGTTCGACGGCCCCCTCCTCGACGATCTGCCGGTGGACTTCCTGGGCCCGCTCGCGAGCTCCTCCACCCTGAGGACGCCCTCGATCCTGCTCGAGGGCGTGCTCGAGCTGTTGAAGACGCAGGCGCTCCTCCTCGAGCTTGCTGAGAAGCTCTCGGACCTGCGCAATCTGGACGTCGGGGGGTGGATCGGCTCTATCAGGACTCGGGGGGATGGCATCTCGTGCCGGTGTAGCGTTGGCCCCTCCCCCTTCTTCGGTGGCCGCGGTGTCGTCGACGTCGTCCTGGGGGTCGGCCTGCTCGTCGAGGTGGAAGCACTCCCGGGTGGAGTCGTAACTCTCGTCGGGAGAGTCCGAGTCGGGGTCGGCGTGGTAGAAGTGGGGGAAGGACCCCCTACGCTCTTCCGCCAGGCGACGCCGCAACGTGACCCATGTACGGGGTAGTCCTGGCTCGCTTGGTGAAGAGGTGGTGACGGGAACGGTTGTCGCACGCGGCGAAGTCCCTGGAGACCCGCCACGTGTCTGTATCTGCAATCCTGCGAGGGCGGAAGAGAGCCCTGCACTGTCGTGGTGCCCGCGCGGGATTGCGTCACACGGTGGTGATGGGGTCGAGTGTGTCGGAGAGGCCACGGGGACCCCTGGAGACGACGGCGTCGAAGAGCCAAAGTCCCGTTCGGAGGGGTGCCCGCCCTCGGCCCACGAGCATGGGTCCAACGAACCCCTGGGAGATGGGACCGTATCACCAGCTGGGGCCGGGGGAACAGCACCCGACACCTCGGAATCTACACGACGACGAGCGCGTCGGAGCCGCTCACGCCTCCTTCTGATCGCAGGCCAGAGGCGCAAGCGGAGGGGCCGTCGCCTGACCCTTGCCAGCCCCGGCGTACCGATGCTGCTGGCGTCTAGGCCACGGGCGGAGGGAAAGACTATGAAGTCGCCCTGGTCCGTGGATACGAACCCTAGACTACCGAACTAGACGACGGCGGTGAATGGAAACGGTGGGATGGTGGGGTCCATCTGAGAGAGTAGTTCGAAGTTGATCGACACGCAATTCCCCCTATCTGGCGCGCCAACTGTCGGTGTTATGACCCGGGGGTCAAGACCACCAATGAGTAAATTTGTATATCGCGTGCTCCCTCTCTCAGACGTGATGCAAGATGGACACAAGGTTTATCCTGGTTCGGGCAAAGAAGGTCCTACGTCCAGCGGGGGGGGATGACTTGTATTATCTCGCACCCAAAGCGTGCTCGTACAGGGGGGTACAAGCTGTGTTACACGGGATTTGCCACCCGAGGGGTCGATCGAGTGGCGGGGTGTATGGAGTGTGGAGGTCAGAGCTGAAGTCTGATGAGTGATCCGATCGTCCGAATCCCGAAAACTCCCTTTTTCTCTACCTCGGCGTCCCCTTTTATAGACCAAGGGGAGGTCCGAGGGTACAGGGTCCTAACTATGGCAGTACGGGCAGCGTGTCCGAGGCACAGTGTTGGCGGAGAGACATTGAGCACTGTGGCGGCATGGCCTTCTTGTCCTTCTGGCGTCCCCGGTCGTGGCGGTAGTAGAAGTCGCCGCAGCACAGCGTCTGCAGGCGGGCACGAATCCCACGGCTGAAGCGGGACGGGGCGGATGGGACGGCCTCCATACTAGAGTTGTTGGAGAGTGGGGTCGAGCCCCCCGGTCGAGGGGGGGGGGTCGTGCCCTGCGTGGCTCTGTTGCATTCCCGAAATCGTCGTCGAGGGCCGCACTGTTCACTTTCCGAGGGGTACTGCTGGAGTCCGTACTCGCGTAGCGGCGACAGTGGCGGCACAGTTGACAGGAATCGGGGACTTGACGGGGAGTTGGCGGATTTGACAGCGGACGCGGGCGCCCATGTCGTTAGGTGGTTTCACTTTAACCCATGTCGGGAGCAGTTGGGTTAATCGAGCCTCTCGTCCGGGGGTCGTCCGTTCGACCCCTGGTCGAGGTAGAGGTCGGAGCACCAGCAGGGTCGGAGCAGAGACGGGGTCGGAGAGGTCGAGGTAGAGGTCGAGGGATCGTTCGTTCGACCCCTCGTCCGTCGTTCGTTCGTCGAGGTAGGAGCCGGGGGATCATTCGCTCGCCCCCTTGGTCCGTCATTTATCGTCGAGGTAGGAGCCGGGGGGTCGTTCGCTCGCCCCCTCGGTCCGTCAGTTGACGTCGAGGTGGGGGCCGGGGGGTCGTTCGCTCGGCCCCTCGGTCCGTCATTCGGCGT
>CM039119.1:55896421-56106859 GCA_022036555.1 Microstegium vimineum | reverse complement strand
CCCCGGCCGTCATTGGCGTCGAGGTGGGCCGACCCATGACTTGTTGCCACAGCTGACGCAGAGGGGCCCTCGAGTGATGGGTCGTGCCTTACTGAGTAGTGGGCTGGTCCCTGCCTTAAAAATAGTTGCTATGTTTAGCGTTAATTTATCGAAGGGTTTAGGGTACCCCTTACCTTCGTACCCGACACTTGTTGCACTCATTTTGCATATCATGGCTTTGTGGCCGGTTCTTGAGTTTTGAGCTTTGATGAGATCATGTGTCAACAAGGGGGAGATGTGCATTTCACTCCATCTACACTTAAGGGGAGAGTTGTGCATTGTGGGAAGAAAGCTTGGGGAGAGATATGTGATCAAGGGGGAGAAATGTGCATCTTGTGAAAATCTTGTTTCCTTGGCTCTTTTCACCCTTCCTTGGTATCTTGTGTATGCTTCTGCCCAGGGGGAGCTTTGCTAGATGTGTTGATCCTTTGCCTCTTCTGGGGGTCTAGCTTGTGTTTTGGCTCCGACAGGTTATCGATTGGCTTTCTTGAGTTTTATGCGTTTTAATTGGTATCTTTGAGCTCCCTCAGTGCTTCAATTGGTATTATGGCTTTGAGAGCTTTTGATTGGTATCTTTGGCTTGCTAGCGGTGTTGAGCCCGTTTCTGCCTCTTCTTGAGGGCTAAGCTTTGTTTTGCTTGGTTGCGTCGAGCCGTTGCCCATGTCTTTGGGAACCAAGTTTTGGATGCGTTTTGCTTTTCTCAAGTGACCCCGTTTTGGATTTCTTAGCTTTTGGTCATTTGAAGAGCTTTACCTTGTGGCTCAAATCTAAAATGCACTTGTGTTGACAATGCACTCATCAAGGGGGAGATTGCGAACACATGGTGGATAAGTACCCAGTATGTTCAGTTTTGTGATGAGTGATTGCTCAGGGGACTCAGAGTCCGACCGGGCGAGGACAAGGTGGCTCGAGTCGAGCGGTTTGGTGGTTTGGGCCGCAAAACCACCGGAGGACGGTTTCCAAGTTTGGGCCTCAAAACTCGGGGTTCGATAGTTGAGACGAAAGCTACCGGTGGCGGGTTTCGCGGGTTTGGGCCTCAAAACCCGGGCGGAGCTTCCAAGGAAGCGGGGATGGCACGTGGCGGAATCCTGGAGGTTGCGTCGAGGCGACGACAACTCCTGGCAGGAAGCGGGGCTGTCCATTCAAATCGAGGGAAATATTTACCGGAGCTTGGACTGCAATGCTTAGGCTAGGTAGTTCACTCATTGTATCTAGGGGGGTCGTTGGGAAATAGCCAAAGCCTCTAATAAATAGAGGATGAAGGGGGGTATCCTCATCCTATCTCTTGAACCCTAATCATTTGCCCCAACTCTCTCTCTCTCTCTACCCTCTCTCTAGTTCATGAGATCCCTAGGTTGATTTCACCAACTCTGTAAGAACTTGAGTTTGTTGCGAGGAATCGGAGGTCGTAACCTTGTAAGCCATGGGGGCTTCGCTTTCTTGATCGTGTCCCCGTTTTGCTTGTGTTCTTCGTTTTGCTCTCTTCTCCCCCAAATCCGAGTGTTCCCGTTTATCCTCTCCAAATTGAGCGATGATTTCCTCGAGATAGCTCCTCAACTGTACAAGGATCATGCCTACAAAGTTTGGTTGCAGTTGGAGTTCATTTGGTTGAGTTTTCGGAAGATTTGGCGGAGTGAAATCAGTTTTCGCGGGTTTTCTACGCTCTGTTCGTGAGCGTCGGACCAAGCGTCAGACCACTTTGCACAGGCTCCGGACCATAACCCATTGGTCTGGTGGTCTGCCCAAATTCCAGCAGAAAAGCCCTTAGCACCGGACCATACCACCGGACCATAGCACCGGACCATAGCGATGTGTCCTGTGGTCTGGCCGAAAATTTGCAGGGAAGCACTTAGCACCGGACCATACCACCGGACCATAGCGAGTGGTCCTGTGGTCTGGCCGAAAATTTGCAGGGAAGCACTTAGCACCGCACCATAGCGAGTGGTCCTGTGGTCAGGCCGAAAATTTGCAAGGAAGCACTTAGCACCGGACCATACCACCGGACCACTCTGCATAGTCCTGTGGTACCTCCGGACCATACCACCGGACCACTCTGCATGGTCCTGTGGTCACTGACTGAAGTAGTCCTGTGCTCGTTTCCTCTCTCGTCCGAACTCCGAATCAAGTTCGTTTGTTGCGTTGGATTCGTATTCACGTAAGGAACATGACTAGGACTTTTGAGACCAGTTCTCATAATTATTTTTGGGTTGTGCTCTTAGCCTCTTCTCTCTAGGGGTTGAGAGTACCGCTCTCGGTGTATCGGTTTCGAGTTCGTGTCTTCGATCGTTCTCCATCTTCTCCGACTGCTCTGCTGCACCTTTAGGGGTCTTCCTAAGTGTCCATCTACTTGTTAGGTCATGTGCAAATCGGCTTCCGAGGTTAAGTTTTGGGTGTCATTTTGGGACAAGGGCCAAGTATTTGAGTTGATTTTTTTGGCTCCCATTCACACCCCCCCCTCTGGTCGCGTTCTCGGTCCTTCAGTTAATGAAAACGCTCAAACTGAAACAACCCAAGTGTTTGATCAATCACCCATCACAAAACTGAACATCATGGGCACATATCAACCATGTGTTCGCAGACTGTTATGCACCACTGACGGCCCCTTCTCTTTACCTTTATCCTATGTCCATTGCTGGCTTTATTGCTTGAATGTTGTCTCTCTTCTTTGCCCGCGAGACTGATAAGAGTAAGAGGAGGATCCACAGAGGGAGGATGGAATGAGTCGGCAATGGGATCAACAATCTTCTTTTAGTAAAGGCCCACACATTTTCTTTAGTAATGGGATAAAAGAACTCTGAAGAAGGAAACTCTCTTTCTGTCTTGCGTAAGTGACCACTCCAAATCAAGTCGAAAGTGCTTATATGCTTAACATGCTTAAAAAATATATAAAAATAGTAATGGAGCCATCATGCTATTGTTTTGACATTGTTACTAAAATTGACGTCTATTTGTTGAATATGGCTCAGATTATTATGTTATTAGGCTGAGTTAAATTTATTTGTCGGTTATCTTGACCCACCATTTCTTTTATATTTTTATTGTGTTGAAAATTTCGAGGCTTTGAACCCATTTTTTTCATAATACTCTTATTGCGTAAAATTTTGAAGCTCCATAGCAACGCATGGGCATATGCTAGTGTAGTACAACAGTGAATAACGTGCTAAACCACTTGGCTTCTTCTGTGAATAAGTATCTCTAGAGTTTAGATGGAGTAGCAATAATCTTAAGCCGAGCAGCGAGTGCACTGACTGAAGTCATACGTCGCCCTGGGCAAATTTTACCGAAAACCGAGAACCGAACCAAAATTCCCGAGAACCAAAATTTCGGTTACTGTTCGGTTCGCATTTGTTAGGAACCGAACTTTGCTCGGTAAAATCGGTTCCCTACCTCGGTTAACCGAAGTACCGAAATTGCAGGTGTCCAGACGGCCCAATAGCATCCGACCCAGTCTCCTTCCCCCAACCCTAAGCCCCACACTCCACGCCGCCCCAGCCCCAGCCCCGACCCCCTCGCCTCGCCCTCCCTGACCCCGCTCGCCTTGCCCTGAGTCCCCAGCCCCGACCCGAGTGGCCGCCCGCCGTGCCTCTCCCATCCGCGGGCCGCGGCGCGCCTCCTGCTCGGCTGCTCTCGGCGTCCGGCGTCCGCCCTGGCGCCCCGGCCTCCGACGTCCTTCCCGGCCTCCAGCCCCCGGCCCCTGACGTCCGCCCCGGGGGCCCCGGTGGCCGGCGCCTCCTCCACGGCTCCGCCCAGCCTCCTGCGGTCCCGCTTGGCCGAGTGGCCACTGTGGCGCTGCCCGCCTCGACGCCCCCGACGCCCGCTGCTCTCTTTTTTTTCTTTTTTTTCTTGGCAAAACTGCGGTCACAAGGAGAAAATTGGTCAGTTCGGGTTCAGAACCGGAACCGAACCGAATTTACCGAGTACCGAACTGCTCGGTTCTGAAATTTTTTTTGAACCGACGGTTCTACTTTTTAGGGAACCGAAATTTGCAAGAACCCGAGTAGAACCGAATGCCCAAGGCTGGTCACAGGATCAAATTTACAGCTTCTCATAGTGAAGTGGAGTTTTTCTAGTATTTTAAGCACTCATTTTTTTTAGTATGAACTTTCTCTACTAAATGTTTTTTATTGAGGATCTCCATACGCTTTGATTAACAGTAGTGTTCTTTATCACTACTTTGAAAATACTAGGAGAACTTCAACATTTTGCATTTTGTTAGTGTCGTTTCTAGGAGATTAAGAAGTCCATGATCATTTTGATGTACTAGCAAATTAAAATAAACAATACATCTACGGTAGCAATCCCCAACACTCAAAATGCATAATAAGCAGGCTTTGTTTGGATGCATTCAGATTCATATCGATTCACGTGTGTTAGGGTGGATTGGAGTGGAACTTGAGTCGCGACCCGCAAGGCCGCACGCCGCCGCCCGCCTGCCCGCCGCGATACTCTACTTACTTTGGAGCAACAGTACCTTCCGACTGATAAAGACTGGGAAAAAAAGGTAGTCGGGGGGAGGCTGCCAAAAGCTTTACGAAAACACCAACCCGAACATGGTGGACTACAAAAGCCTTACATAGCTGTCACCCCTGGGGCTACCACAACTATCCATAGGATTGGCACAAACTCAGGTAAACTCTAGTCTAGACACCACATCTACACTATTGCTTACTACTCTAATTCCAATTGTAAACTAGAGCACTCGATACGAGCGGAGATCCCGAAATAGAATAAAGTAAGAACTGAAATAAGATACTTAGAAATAGTAAATGAAGAACCTAGAGATTGCTCGAACCAGATGCTGCAAGGGTACAATGTTGAGGAAGATCCGACAGATCCGGCTCCTCCTAGCTCTCTCCTCCTCTCTCTCACCTCTAATTACAACTAGATGAACTAGAACTAGAAGAACTAGATCTAGACAACTAGAGGGACCTCTCCTTCTAATTGAAACCCTAGCTTTGCCCTGGAGAAGAATAATGAGATGAGATGGCCCTCAGGAGGGTCAGGGGCCTTCCTTATATAGCCTCCCCAAATGAACGTGGGCCGTTGGATCAAATCGACCTATATGAAGGGTTTTAGATTCATCCTCAAAGGCGGTGGATCATAATCCGCGAAGTTGAGCCTGATTGGCTCCAGAGGTAGGGCGGCGCCCTAAACCCTAGGGCAGGCGCCCTGGGTCTGGCTCCCCTCGGCTTCCGGCTCGTTCTCGTGTCCTCTGGAACCCTCTAGAGTATAGAAAATCATGCGGTTGTGTCGGGTACGAAGGTAAAGGGGTACCCTAAACCCTTCGATAAATTAACGCTAAACATAGCAACCGTTTTTAAGGCAGGGACCAGCCCACTACTCGGTAATGCGCGGCCCATCACTCGAAGGCCCCCCTACACCGGTTGTGGCGACGAGTCGCGGGCCGGCCCACCTCGACGAAAAATGACGGACGAGTGGGCGGGGCGAACGAACCCCTGGCTCCACCTTGACGAACGAAGGACGGACGAGGGGTCGAACGAACGACCCCCCGACCTCTACCTCGACCTCGACCTCTACCTCGACCTCTCCAACCCCGTCGACGCCTCGACCACCCCTCAACCAGGGGTCGAGCGGGACGACCCCCGGACGAGGGGCTCGATTAACCCAACTGCTCCCGGCATGGGTTAAAGTGAACCCACCTAACGACATGGGCGCCCGCGTCCGCTGTCAAATCCGCCAACTCCCCGTCAGGTCTCCGATTCCTGTCAACTGTGCCGCCACTGTCGCCACTACGCGAGTACGGACTCCAACAGTACCCCTCGGAAAGTGAACAGTGCGACCCTCGACGAGGATTTCGGGAATGCGACAGAGCCACACAGGGCTCGAACCCCTTCCCTCGACCGGGGGGCTCGACCCCCCCCTCTCCAACAACTCCAGTACGGAAGCCGTCCCATCCGCCCCGTCCCGCTTCAGCCATGGGACTCGTGCCCGCCTGCGGACGCTGTGCGGCGACGACTTCTACTGCCGCCACGACCGGAGACGCCGGAAGGACGGGAAGGCCATGCCGCCACAGTGCTCAACGTCTCTCCGCCAACACTGTGCCGCGGATACGCTACCCATACTGCCACTGTTAGGGCCCTGTACCCTCGGACCTCCCCTTGGTCTATAAAAGGGACGCCGAGGGTAGAGAAAGGGGGATCCCACTTTGGCTCCAAGAGTCGGACGATTGGATCACTCCTTAGACTCCAGCTCTGACCTCCCACACTCCCACACACACCGCCACTCGATTCGACCCCTCGGGTGGCAAACCCCGTGTAACACAGCTTGTACCCCCCTATACGAGCACGCTTTGGGTGCGAGATAATACAAGTCATCCTCCCCCCGCTGGACGTAGGGCCTTCTTTGCCCGAACCAGGATAAACCTTGTGTCCATCTTGCATCACGTCTGAGAGAGGGAGCACGCGATATACAAATTTACTCGTTGGTGGTCTTGACCCCCGGTCATAACACCGACAGTTGGCGCGCCAGGTAGGGGGATTCGCGTGTCGATCAACTCCGAACTACTCTCTCAGAGTGGATTCTAACCATCCCACCGTTCCCGTTCACCACCGTCATCTGGTTCGGCAGTTTAGGGTTCGTTTCCACGGCGATGCTGCTCCGCGACATGCCGGCGCGATCGACCCCCCAGGCACGGCGTATCAGGGATGAAATCCAGGGGCTTCTCCAAACTGCGGTCGTACAGCAGGCGGAGAGCTCAGCCTCGAGGCGTCGAGGGGCTGCCTTCTGAGCGACAAGCAGCGCCCCCTCGACAAAATCGGGAGGTCTCCGTCCACCAGAACAAGGCGCCCCAGGGCCAGGTCGAGCGACGACCGGTTCAGGAACGCCTCGTCGACGACCTCCCCCCTCGAGTGAACAATCGACGTCGGTACGGCGACGCCGAGGCTCGAGGTTACAGCGCTCACCGAGGTGGGCTCTACGACAGCGACGAAGACCGATGCCGGTCTCCAGAGCCGCCGGGGCCCCGAGTCTTCGGTAGAACCATCCGGCGGGCTCCCTGCCCGTACGTTTCCGTCCACCCACCAGCTGGTCAAGTACAACGGCGAAACCAAGCCAGAGCTCTGGCTTGCCGACTTCAGGCTAGCATGCCAGCTGGGTGGGAGCCAACAATGACCAAGTCATCATCTGGCAACTCCCATTGTTCCTCTTCGACACCGCTCGAAGGTGGCTCGAGGAGCTACCCCCGGACTTCATCCAGGACTGGTCCGACCTGGTCCGGATCTTCGAGGGCAACTTCAAGGGCACCTCGAGTGGCCGGGCAACCCCTGGGACCTTCGCAGCTGCAAGCAGAAGCCAGGGGGAGACCCTCCGCGCCTTCACCCGCTGATTCTCGAAGCAGCGCACCGCACTGACGCACATCTCTGACCACGAGGTCATCACGGCGTTCATCGCCGGGACAACCTGCAGGGAGTTGGTGCGGGAGCTGGGGCGAAAGACCAAGGAGAAACAATGGGCCCAGAAGGAACAACGACAGCAACGGCGGCCGGAAGAAGAAGAAGAAGAACCAACCGGGCCGACGCAACCGTCGAGCCCAATGTCGAGCACGACGACGAGCCCGACGACCTTGTCACTGCGGCGGACAAGAAGAAGCCTCGAGGGCCCCCTCCCGACGGGGGCGTCTTTGATAAGATGCTGAAGGAGCCTTGCCCCTATCACATGGGGCCGGCCAACCACCGCCTCGAGGATTGCCGCATGCTCCGAAAGCACTTCGTCCCTCCTGGCCTCAGGAGAGATGACAGCAAAGAAGACCCGCCTTGTGACGCCCACGTCAGAGGCGATGTCAAGAAAGGAGGCTTCCCCGAAATCCACGACTACTACATGATCTACGGAGGACCCTCGACTCGCCTCACCACGCGCCAGTGCAAGAGGGAGCGTCGAGAATTTTTTTTCCGTTCGGGCCCAGGCCCCGTGGTACCTCGACTGGTCCCATATGCCGATCACCTTCGATCAGGACGACCACCCTGAGCACATCCCCAATGCGGGGGCTTACCCGCTCGTCGTCGGCCCGATCATCCTCAACACCCGCCTCACCAAGGTGCTCATGGACGGGGGGAGCCAGCCTCAACATCATGCTCCTGCCTAGCGCGGGGGGATTCCACGGGATCGTCCCAGGGAAGAAGGCACTCCCGATCGGCCGCATCAAGCTACCGGTCTGTTTCAGCGTCCCCTCGAACTTCCGAAAGGAAGAGCTGACCTTCGAGGCGGTCGTGTGGGCAAGGCACCTACCACGCCATCATCGGTAGACCGGGATACGCCAAGTTCATGGCGGTCCCGAACTACACCTACCTCAAGCTCAAGATGCGGGGGCCCTCGGGGGTCATCACCGTCGACACCTCTCTACGAGCACGCATACGACTACGACGTCGAGTGCATGGAAAAAGCCGAGGCCCGCGAGGATTCGGCTATCCTCGCGGCCCTCAATGACTTGTCTGGAGAGATCCCCGACCCCAAGCGCCACGCTGGCAAGTTCAAGCCGGCGAAAGACACAAAGACCGTCCCGCTCGACCCCAGCCTCGCGGATGCGAAGGCGCTGACGATCAGTGCCGCCCTCGAGCCCAAATAGGAAGCAGTGCTCGTCAACTTTCTCCGTGCGAATGTCGACGTATTCGCATGGAGTCCCTCGGATATGCGGGCATTTCCGAGGGAGGTTGCCGAGCACTCCTTGGACATCCGAGCCGGGTCCAAACCGGTGAAGCAACGCCTGCGCCACTTCTACGAGGAGAAGCGCAGGATCATCAGGGAGGAGGTCGACAAACTTTTGAAGGCCGGATTCATCAAGGAGGTGCATCATCCCGAGTGGTTAGCTAATCCCGTGCTTGTAAAGAAAAAGAATGGAAGGATAGGATGTGTGTAGACTTTCACCAGTTTAATAAAGCATGTCCTAAAGTTCCTTTTCCTTTACCACGTATCGATCAAATAGTAGATTCCACTTCGGGATGTGAAACCCTTTGCTTCCTTGATGCGTATTCCGGCTACACCAAATAAAGATGAAGGAGTCCGATCAGCTCGCGACCTCCTTCATCACTCCCTTCGGCATGTTTTGCTACCTCACCATGCCCTTCGGCTTGTGGAACGCCGGGGCCACCTACCAGCGATGCATGCTCCACGTCTTCGGGAAACACATAGGGTCGACCGTCGAGGCCTACGTCGATGACATCGTGGTCAAGTCCAGAACAGTCGGAAACCTCGTCGGAGACCTCGAGATCGCGTTTGGGTGCCTCAGGGCTAATCGCATAAAACTAAATCCTGAGAAGTGTGTCTTCGGGGTCCCTCGAGGCATGCTCTTAGGGTACATAGTTTCCCAGCGCGGCATCGAGGCCAATCCCGAGAAGGTAACCGCCATCACGAGGATGGGCCCGATCAGCAACCTCAAGAGCGTGCAAAGGGTTACTGGGTGCCTCGCCGCCCTCAGTCGCTTCATCTCGAGGCTCGGAGAGAAGGCCCTACCCCTTTACCGACTCCTGAAGAAGACGGAACACTTCGCGTGGACCACCGAAGCCGAGGAATCGCTCTCGAAGCTCAAGGCCTTGCTCACTTCGCCCCCGGTCTTGGTATCCCCGAGCCCGGCCGAGCCCCTCTTGCTCTATGTCGTAGCAACTACCCAGGTAGTCAGCGCGGTCATAGTAGTCGAGAGGGAGGAGGAAGGACACGCCCTGCCGGTTCAGAGACCTGTCTACTTCGTGAGCAAGGTCCTTTCCGAGACCAAGACGAGGTACCCCCACATCCAGAAGCTGTTGTACGCGGTCGTCCTCACTCGGTGTAAGCTCAAACACTATTTCCTGGGCCATTCGGTCACTGTGATTTCATCTTTCCCCTCGGAGAGATAATCCAGAACCGGGAGGCATCGGGAAGGATCGCCAAGTGGTACACTGAGCTCATGGGGGAGACCCTCTCCTATGCCCCTCGGAAGGCTATCAAATCTCAGGTACTGGCAGATTTCGTTGCAGAATGGACCGACACCCAACTACCCCCAGCGCAGGTTCAGAGCGAGCTCTGGACCATGTACATCGACGGGTCGTTGATGAAGACGGGAGCAGGCGCCGGATTGTTATTCATATCACCCTCAGGGGTCCATATGCGCTATGTCATCCGCCTCCACTTCCCCGCCTCCATAAACGTCACCGAGTACGAGGCCCTCGTCAACGGCCTGCGCATCGCCATCGAGCTCGGGGTTCGACGCCTCGACGTGCGAGGGGACTCTCAACTGATGATCGACCAAGTGATGAAAGACTCGAGCTGCCACGACCATAAGATGGAAGCCTACTGCAAGGAGGTCCGAAGGCTCGAAGACAAGTTCTATGGCCTCGAGCTCAACCACGTAGCCCGTCGGTACAATGAAGCTGCCGACGAGCTGGCCAAAATCGCATCTACTCGAGGTACTATCCCCCCCGACATCTTCTCGAGGGATCTGCACGCACCGTCCGTCGACCTGGGCTCGGGGCTCCCGCCCTCGAGCAAGGGGTCGACACACCCCCCTCGACCGATCCCCCCTCGAGCGGGGGAGAGGTCATGGAGATCGACGGGGCCGTCACAGCGCCAACCCCTCCGACGGATTGGCGCGCGCCTTACCTCGAGTACCTGACGCGAGGCGAACTCCCGGAAGACCGCACGGAAGCCCAGCGTGTAGCTCGACGCGCCAAAACCTATGTCTTGTACGGGGACGACCGCGAGCTATATCGACGTAGCCCGTCGGGTGTACTTCAACGCTGCCTCACCCTCGAGGAGGGGAGGGCATTGCTGAAGGACCTACACTCGGGGGCTTGTGGCCACCACGAGGCGCCAAGAACGCTGGTAGGAAGTGCCTTTCGACAGGGCTTCTATGGCCGGACGGCCGTCAACGACGCCACTAAACTCGTCCGATCCTGCAAGGGATGCCAATTCTACGCCAGGCAGACCCACCTACCGCCCAAGCTCTTCAGATGATACCCATAACTTGGTCATTCGCAGTATGGGGGCTCGACTATGGTCGGCCCCCTGAAAAGAACCAAGGGCGGCCACACTCACCTTCTTGTGGCTATCGACAAGTTCTCGAAGTGGATTGAGGCTCGACCCATCGCCAACATCCAGTCTCGACAAGCCGTGCTATTCTTCACCGACATCATCCACCGCTTCGGGGTCCCTAATGTCATCATCACCGACATTGGCACGCAGTTCACCGGCCAAAAGTTCCTGGACTTCTGTGACCATCACCACATCAGGGTGAATTGGTCCGCACTTGCCCACCCTCGAACTAACGGACAGGTCGAGCGTGCCAACGGTATGGTTTTGCAGGGCCTCAAGCCAAGGATCTTCGATCGGCTGAACAAGCATGGCAGGAGGTGGGTCGATGAGCTGCCCACTGTGCTATGGAGTCTCCGAATGACACCGAGTCGAGCCACGGGGTTCTCTCCGTTCTTCCTGGTCTATGGGTCCGAGGCCGTCCTCCCCACTGACCTCGAGTACGGGTCCCCTCGACTGAAAGCCTACAACGAGCAAGCCAACACGGTAGCCCGAGAGGACTCCCTCGACCAGCTCGAGGAAGCTCGTGATGCGGCCCTCTTCAAGTCGGCACGGTACCAGCAGACGCTGCGGCGCTACCACGACAAAAACGTGCGCAAAAGGGACCTCAACGTCGGCGACCTCGTTCTGCGCCGTCGACAAAGCAGCAAGGGGCGTCACAAGTTGACACCACCTTGGGAGGGACCCTTCATCGTGGCAGAGGTGTTGAAGCCCGACACTTACAAACTGAAGAACGAGAAGGGCGAGATCTTCACCAACGCGTGGAACATCGAACAGCTACGTCGCTTCTATCCCTGAGGCCCCAGGGCCTTGTACATTTTCGCATTTATGTACAAATTCTCGAATGAATAAAATGTTCTCGAAACACATTTCACGTTCGTTCGTAGCTCGAAGGTAGCCTCGACTTTGCCCGGACAAAGTCGAGTTCCCCTCAGGGGCTGACAGGAGGGCACCCCCCTCCTAAGTCCCCGAAAAACCCGAACGTTTTTTCGAAAACTCGACTCTCCCTCTCAACTTTCGCCTCGAGTACGCTTCATAACTAAGTAAAGGCGCCTCGAACTCCCTAAGGGTCGAGGGTGTCGTCGAACCAGGGACCCACCTATGCCCCAGGGCTACGGTATCCCTGCTCGCCACCCCCCTTCTAGGGATACGAGCGTGCGTCGAATACTTAGTTCACAAGCGTCGACTTAGGCAAAGAAAAGCAGAGAGAGCTCGAGAAGTAGAAATAACGAGACGAACCCGTCTATAGCACTAAGGTAGCCTCGACTTTGCCTCAGCAAAGTCGAGCCTCCCTCGGGGGCTAACAGGGGGGGCACCCCCCTCCTAAGTCCCCGAAAAACTCGAACGTTTTTTCGAAACTCGACTCTCCCTCTCGTTCTTTCCCTCGAGTACGCTTCATAACTAAGCAAAGGCGCCTCGAACTCCCTAACGGTCGCGGGTGCCGTCGAGCCAGGGACTCACCTACGCCCCAGGGCTACGGTACCCCCGCTCGCCACCCCCCTTCCAGGGATACGAGCGTGCGTCCAACACTTAGTTCACATGCGTCGACTTAGGCAAAGAAAAGCAGGGAGAGCTCGAAAAAACAAAAATAATTATGTGCATCTCGATCAAAATGCATTATACACAAAAAGCCCTCGGGGGCTGGGCATTGTATCAGTACAAAGGCCTAACTATTACATGGACCTTCTTGTCTAGATACGGCTCGCAGGCCCGGGACTACCCGTCGACGCCTTCCAAGGGCTACTCGTCCACCGAGGGAATCACCTCGGGCTCGAAGAGTCTTGCCAGCAGGCCTCCAGGCACCTCTGCGTGATCCATCAACTCCTGGCACTTCGTGTCGTTCTCTTCCTCGGTCAGCTTCGGGTCGGTGGCGAACCCGTCGACAACGAGGTTGAGGTCCACGTCGTAGAACGAGTTGACGACCGCGAGGGCCCGCTTCACGCCCACATGCAGGGCGGCTCGGACGTTCTCCGTCACCCCCCGCGTCATGGAGTAGAAGCGGCGCAGCAAGGAGTCCCCTCGAGCATCCCCCTCCACCTCCGGCTCCGGCCTGACCGAGAGGTCGTTGCAGAAGGTGTTATGGCGGCCACAAGCGTCGCGTTGAGGTTCGCCTCAGTGCTGAGGAGGCCCTGAAGATTGTCCAGGTCCTTGTGGGCGCGGGCATTCTCCTTCGCGAGCTCTGCCAAAACAAGCACGCAACAGTCAAAACCCAAAAAAGCAGAAAAAGGGTCGAGGCAGGACGGATTCTGCAACACCCTCGAAGCACTCACCTTGGGCCTGCACGTCCAAGGTGGAGTAGGCCCGCTCGGTCTCCTCGAGCTGGCGGCGGACGTCGATGAGGTCAGAGGACTGATCCTTGACCTTGTCCTAGAGGCCCTCGATGGTTTTGCCTGCGTCATCGAGGGCCCTCTTCTGGTTCATCGCCACCACGCCCAGGGAGGTCGTGCGGGTCCGAGCCTTCTCCTCCGAGGTGGCCAGCGCGTCGCGCTCACGGGAGACGGCGTCGAGGTCCCCCCGGAGCCCTCGGATGCTCTCACTCGCCCGGGCCAGCTCTTCCCTCGGCCGGGCGGCCTCCTCCTCGGCCTTGCGCTTGGCCTCGAGGGCAGCATCCCGCTCCCGCCCGACGGTGACGGTCGACTGAAGGGCGATGTCGAGCCTCCCTTGCGCCGTCGACAAGGCCGCCCAAGCTTCCTTCTGGATGGCCTCGTAGCCGGCCTTCGCGTGGGCGACCTTCGACTCGGCATCCTTCTGGACAGCCGCCGTCTCAACCTTCGCGCAGGCGACCGCATCTTCCGCCCTACCCAGCGAGGCGCGGAGGGTCGAGAGTTGTCCCTGTACCCGAAGAATGTACTGGGACTTCTCGTAAGACCTCACCCGCAGCGACTGACGAGGATAAAAACGAAGACCGTCAACAAACAGCAACCAGACAATTCAAGTACAATCTAAGGTAGAACAAAACCTACCTCTATTCCCTCGTGTATGTCCGCGGCGGCGACCTCCGCAGCGCGACGTACCGAGTGCTCAAACAAGGCCCGATACTCCTCGACGTGTTCCCACCGTCGGAGCTCGGCCTGGTCGTCGAGCGTGAGGAAAAGCCGCACGGGGTCTCGAGGGTCCGCCAGCTCGAGAACCTCCTGGCCCCAGGCCACGCTGCAGACGGCGATCCTCTCCTCGACCGTCCCCGTGACGTCATCGCGCAGGTCCCCCCCTCCTCGATAAGCGGAAAGGGGTGAGGCTTCCTCCGCCTGTCCTCTCCCATCCTCTGGGCCGCCTTGCGAGGACGTCGACGGCCCCGCCAAGCCGTCGCCACCGATAGAAGAAGATCCTGGCAAGTATAATGGCCCTGCGCAATGAAGGACTCGAAAAAGTAAATACCCAGCAAGGCGAACCCACTCCATCTCGAGTGAGTCGAAGTATGGCTTACCTCGAGACAACGGCCCCCCAACCTCGAGGGGAGGCCAAGCCACCTCCGGCTCCGCCCAAGGAGCCGCGACGATGGCCGTTTCCGCCGGGCCCACCAGCTCGGCCACCATCTCGTCCACCTGGGCGGGGGTGGACTCCATCAACATCCCGCCCTGCGCCGGCGTGGGCGTTCCCTCGGCGCGCTCGACTGGACCCCCCGCCTCGAGCTCCGGTGTTGTCGAGGGGCCCTCGGGCACGGCGGCAGTCGTGCCCCTCGCGCTCGAGCCGGAGTCGAGCCTCCAGCGCAGCTAGGCCCTCGGGCCAACGCCCCGTCGTTGGGTCAGTCGGAGCCTCTCCCTCGTTCATGGGGGCCTCGAGCCCGACCACCTCCACCTCCTCGGCCGCGACCGCCGTCGGCGGAAGCTCCGCGCCCCCCGGGGCGCCAGGTGCAACTTCTTCCGATGGCCGCGCGGGCGCCACGACCGTCGCTTCGGCGACCACCGCCGGCGGGATCGCCTCCTCCGCCGTCTGAGCACACACCGAGGCCCCCTGCGCCTTCCCCCGCGCCATCACCTCCCGGGCCGTGGCTGCCCATGCCACCTCGGGGGCAACCGTCGAAGGGGGCGGGGCGGCCGGACCGACCTCGGCGGCTGCTTGGACCGCAGCCCCCACCTTCAACTTTTTGGCAGGGGCTAAGGGCGCGGCTCCCTGCGGGCGCTTCGACCTGAAAAAGAAACACGTGTGCAATGATAAGCACGGGTCGTTATCGACAAAAAGAAAATACAGACAACGTCCATGAAAGCGACTTACCCCCTCGGAGCCCGGCGCTTCGGCCCGGTGACCGTCGGGCTGGTCGAACCCTTGAGCACAACCGCCTGGGGGCGGGGGTTGAGGCGGCTCTCGGCACCGTCTCCCGGGCAGGGGCCGGCGGCGCCACCGTCGTCCCCTTGCCGGCCCTCACCTGCGCCGACGGGCCCGGCACCCGTGCGCTCGACGCGGCGGGCGTCGGGGGCTCGCTCGGTCGACCCCCCCCCCCCCCCCCCGACGGCGGTGTCACCTTCGTCCCCTTGCCGGTCCCCGCCTGCGCCGACGGACCCGGCACCCGTGCGCTCGACGCGGCGGGCGTCGGGGGCTCGCTCGGTCGACCCCCCGATGAGGCTCGCGACGTCTGCGAGCGCGTCTGCCGCCGCACTTCTTCCTGAGAAGCCACGGGGCGCTCCGCCCGTGGCCGAGCTTCAACGGAAGGGGCCGACCTCGAGGTCGACCCCTCCCCTCCACCGGTTGCGACAGCCGCCTGTTCAGGCGCCGTCTCCTCCTCCATGTCGCTCCAGTTCACCACCTCCTTCTCCTCGTCCTCCTCGTCCTCCTCTTCCGAGGGCGACAACTCCTCCTCGAGGCCCTCCCGCCTCTGGTGGGCCCGCCGCTGATTCCTCAGCTCTCTCTCCCGGGCCCTCTTGGACGTCTTCGCCTTGGCTTTGTCCTTGTCGGCCTTCTGCTTCTCCGCGCGGAGGCGATTCGCCTCCTTCGTGGCCCGGTCCTCCTTCACCGGCGGAGGCGAAGGTCGGTAGGACACATTCCCCTACGGAACGCGAGGCAGTTAGAGCACGGGCAGAGAGGACAGAAGGGACGAGCGCGAGGACTCTAACCAGAGGAAAGGACCTTAACAGCTCAAAGAAGCCCTCGTCCGGCTTCATGGGGATCTTCGCGACGTTCTTAGGGTCGAACGACCCCGAGAAGAAGCGGCGGACGCGGCTGACCACCCTGTCCGGGGCCAGTTCTTCTTCGACGAAGCGACAGCCCGAGAGATCGACCCATGGACCCATCTCGTTGATGCGGAGGGGTCGAGCCATCAGTGGCACGACCCGCCGTCGGTGGAACACCGACGCGACGATCTCCGCCGTAAGCCCCTTCTCCTTCAGACGCCTGAGCGCGTCCAGCAAGCCGTCGAGGCGGCCCTGCTTGTCCGTCGGGACGCCGTATCCCCAGCGGTCGGGCTCGGCGTCGAGTGTCCTCCCGGTGTACGCCGGGAGCAGATCGTCGTCGTTCCTCAGGTAGAACCACCCAGAGTGCCATCCGGAGTGGCTCGAGGACGGCTTCGCCGGGAGCCAACACTTCGTCCGCTTGACGGAGATGCTGCAGCACCCGGCCCTGACCCTCCGGCGGGTACCCCTGTCGACCGAGGCATGGAAGATGCTGGCCTTGAAGATATGGAGCCACAGCTCCCAGTGAGGCTCGATCCCAAGGTAGCCTTCGCACACCGCGGCGAAGACCGCCGCCTGGCTGACGCCGTTGGGGGTGAGGTGCTGGAGCTCCACGCCGTAGTAGTGGAGGAGCGCGCGCAGAAAGCGGCTGTGTGGGGCCCCCAGTCCCGCCCGGTGGAAGATCTCGAACGACACCACATACCCCTCCGGCGGGTTGGGCTCGGCGTGGTCCCGCGGCGGAAGCATCCACTCCGGCCTCTCCGCCGTAGTAACGGGCCGGAGAAGACCACTCTCCACCAACCCCGTCAGATGCGAATGACGGACCAAGGAGGCGGGCCAGTCGTCGGCGCCGACGAGGTCGAACTTGGCCATGGGGACGGTGGTTTGCTCGGACTTAGGGGCGGACGGTATGTTCCCTATCTTTCTCTTTCTCTCTCTCTCTCTCGCTCGCGCAGAGTTCCGGCTCGCGGGATGCCTAAGGCAGAGGCGGAGAGAAGAAGGCAAGGAAGACGAAGGCAAGGAGGCGAGGAAGGCAAGTGCGCGGAAAGAGCACCCGACTCCTCACCTTCGCTACTTATACGCGGGAGGCCAACGGACGGATCCGGCAGACAGGCAAGAGAATCTCCGCATTTAATTCACCAGTACTCCCCTCCTCGTATTCCTCCAGGATAAGGCGTCCCGTCCCATCATCGGGCTCTGCGCCGCACTCCGCCCTGCAACCGCCACTGTTGCGCCGAACGGACATTGCCTAAAAAGGCGCGCGGCCAGAAACATCGTCTTCGAGGGTAAGGAATCTTGAGGCAGTGAGAGCTGGCCCTCGAAAGAGGGTTCGACAGCTACCCTCGAGTACCCGAGGCCAGAAATGACCTCGGGTTAGGACCTCGGTCCACACCCAAAATCTCGAGGGGACAAAGGCCGGCCTACGAACGGGCTCGATAGCCCCCCTCGAGTACCCGAGGCCGGACAGGGCCTCGGGTCGCCAACTGCGGTTCATTCCACGGCCTCGAAGGGGTAAAGGCTGGCCCGTCCGGGGGTTCGACAGCCTCCCTCGAGAGCTCCGGCACAGGTATGTCCCCAAGTTCAATACAACAACCACCTGCTTTTCCCCTCGGCGGTCCACAAGGCAGGACTCCTCCTCCTGAGGATAGCGTCGGATGACGAACCATCCGTCAAATCTTGAGGGAGCGAAGGCTGGCCCTTACATAGGGTTCGACAGCCGCCCTCGAGTACCTGAGGTCAGGAAGGACCCATGGTTAACGGACTCCGGTCCACCCCCAAATCTTGAGGGAGCGAAGGCTGGCTCCACGAACGGAGTTCGACAGCCGCCCTCGAGTACACGAGTCAGGGATGTCTCAGTAGCTCGAGAATGAACTCTCGAGGCCCCCTGGGACATATACGAGGCATACCTAGGAACACCTAAGGATCCCTCCGCTGGGAGGCATCGAGCCACCAACTCCTATCGAATGGGGTTGGCACCTTGGTGATCCACATGGTCGTGCTTAGTAAGCCGTACGGCTTGCTTAACAATGAGGACGCCTCCGGGCCACTAGTCGACCCCTATCGAACGGGGTACCAGTTCTCACTCGGATTTTTACCCGTACAGGGCACCATTTCTAATGGACTCATACCCGAGAACAGCTCACCGAGGACTTCGGGCTCGTCCTAACGAGGATAGCACGATGCTCTTCACCCCACAATCCGAACGAAAGGATCCGTGGGAAGGACGCTATGAGGTAGTGAAGGCCTAGCCATTCGAGGGCTCGAGGGCCCGACTACGCACGACACCCCTCGACGAAAGAGGGTCGAAAAACTCGTAACCTGGCAGACAGAGTCGACCTCTCGGGCGGGGCGCTCTGACTCCAGTGGTGCTTGAGGGAGCGAAGGCTGGCCCTCGGTAGGGTTCGACAGCCGCCCTCGAACATTTCTCTTTTCAGGGAAAGGAATGGAACTGACCCCTCGACAGGGTGCCACGTCTCCAGGTATCCTTAAAAGACCCCTCTATACAACGTATTTTAGCCCCCAGAGGAGTTCTAAATCACTCCTCTGGGGCCTCGGGGGCTACCCCCGCGGGGTGCGCTCACGCGCACCCCGCGGAGAATCGGACTTCTCACTAACCCTGCAGGCCAAGGGCAAAACCTCCGGGCAATCCTTACTCCCTCCGAGAAACGCGTATCATAGCCCCCAGAGGAGTTCTAAATCACTCCTCTGGGGCCTCGGGGGCTATTGTCGGGTACAAAGGTAAGGGGTACCATAAACCCTTCGATAAATTAACGCTAAACATAGCAACCGTTTTTAAGGCAGGGACCAGCCCACTACTCGGTAAGGCGCGGCCCATCACTCAAAGGCCCCCCTACACCGGCTGTGGCGACGAGTCACGGGTCGGCCCACCTCGACGAAAAATGACGGACCGAGGGGGCGGGCGAACGACCCCCCGGCTCCACCTTGACGAACGAAGGACGGACGAGGGGTCGAACGAACGACCCCCCGACCTCTACCTCGACCTCGACCTCGACCTCGACCTCTACCTCAACCTCTCCAACCCCGTCGACGCCTCGACCTCCCCCTCGACCAGGGGTCGAGCGGACGACCCCTGGACGAGGGGCTCGATTAACCCAACTGCTCCCGGCATGGGTTAAAGTGAACCCACCTAACGACATGGGCGCCCACGTCCGCTGTCAAATCCGCCAACTCCCCGTCAGGTCTCCGATTCCTGTCAACTGTGCCGCCACTGTCGCCACTACGCGAGTACGGACTCCAACAGTACCCCTCGGAAAGTGAACAGTGCGACCCTCGACGACGATTTTGGGAATGCGACAGAGCCACGCAGGGCTCGACCCCTTCCCTCGACCGGGGGGCTCGACCCCTCCCTCTCCAACAACTCCAGTACGGAAGCCGTCCCATCCGCCCCGTCCCGCTTCAGCCATGGGACTCGTGCCCGCCTGCGGACGCTGTGCGGCGACGACTTCTACTGCCGCCACGACCGGGGACGCCGGAAGGACGGGAAGGCCATGCCGCCACAGTGCTCAACGTCTCTCCACCAACACTGTGCCGCGGATACGCTACCCATACTGCCACTGTTAGGGCCCTGTACCCTCGGACCTCCCCTTGGTCTATAAAAGGGGACGCTGAGGTAGAGAAAGGGGGATCCCACTTTGGCTCCAGGAGTCGGACGATTGGATCACTCCTTAGACTCCAGCTCTAACCTCCACACTCCACACACACCGCCACTCGATCGACCCCTCGGGTGGCAAACCCCGTGTAACACAGCTTGTACCCCCCTGTACGAGCACGCTTTGGGTGCGAGATAATACAAGTCATCCTCCCCCCGCTGGACGTAGGGCCTTCTTTGCCCGAACCAGGATAAACCTTGTGTCCATCTTGCATCACGTCTAAGAGAGGGAGCACGCGATATACAAATTTACTCGTTGGTGGTCTTGACCCCCGGGTCATAATACCGACAGGTTGATAATTATCTCTATGTAAACATGACATGTGGGCCTTTCCTTGGTATTTCCTAATAACCTCCTGTAGAAACAGACATTCACCAAAACTCGTGGAATTCTGTCAGTATAAACCCTAATTCTAGCTAGTGGTTTCATTTAGATCCTTTTCCTTGTTTAGTTGACGGTTAAAATTGGTACTTAAGGACCGTCAACAGGCGGCATCAAGGCGGAGATGATGTCGCCGCCATGGAATAATTTTCTCCGGTCTTTTCTTCGTTTTGTTGTGGTTAGATCTGGCCACAATGAAAGACTAGAGAGAATATCCTTCAGATCAGTCTTCCTCATTCTTCGGTGGCAGAAAGAAGAAGAAGGAAGACACCAGCAAGAAGAAAAAGATCCTCAATTCCACCTACAGGAATGTTGGTCGTCCGTTGGGCATCTGTTCTCAGGCTTGCCGCTATTGCTGGTGCCGAGTATTTGCTTGTGCGGTCATCTATACGGAGCGAAAAGGTTTGGTTTAGAGATTTGGAGCTTTTCACGGTGTGGGTATATTTTAGATGAAAATCAGTTTCTGGATATATCTAGTGTAATCCAGAGTGCTTTTACTATGTTGATGTACCCAGCTATTATATAATATAATTCTTCTTTCGTCACAAAAAAAAGGAACTTGAACCAAATTACATTCCAACCTACACCAGTACATATGCATTAAGATGAGCCCGACAACATCAAACAAGGCACAAGTGTTTCAATCAAATAGAATACCTTGCTTTGTACTAGTATAATTGGTGGCTTTGTGTTTTAAGAGCTTGTATTCGTCACCTAGAGACCAGAGGTGTAAGGCCTTCTCAAGCGTGGTGGGTTAGATGTATGGCAAAAAAAAGTCTATCAAAGAGGCTACTGGTGAAGGCATAATAAGGATTGGTTGAGTATACATAATTCATGTAAGAAACCAGAATGTTTTTTTTAAAAAAAAATCGCAAAAGTGGATCCTCTTCGAAATCAAATGTTTGTAGTGGGATTATTCTCAGAAAAAGCTTGATTATTTTTTCATCAATATATCACTGTGTTGTACCACCACATGCTTGCACTTGTAGTGGATGAGAGGAGCACAACACACATTCCACAAATATAAAGGTCTATTTGGATACATGAGCTACTTACTAGTTTTTTTAAAAAAAAAATTGACTCTAGTACATCCAAACATAAAAGACGAGTTAATTTTTTACATAAGTCTTCAACTAGCTGTTACCTAATTAGATTTAGATAGCCAATTATATATAGCTAATTTAGTCTAATTTTTAAATGCCTAGTGTGTATATATCAAACATGCTCTAAAATGAGCGAGGAAACAATAAAAAATGAGGGCGCTTGTGGTACGGACGCGCGCTCATCTGCCTATAAGTACCCACGCAAGGCCATGCTCATAGGTGCCATTCGTGGTAGATCATCAGTCGCTAGCTAGGGCATTCATCATTTTGGTGTCCACAATAACAGTGTGTGATAGCTAGCGAGAGGGGCCGGGTCGACCATTCCAGATGGCTTCCTCCAGGATCCCACTCCTGTGCGTCCTTGGCTTGCTGCTGCTAGTAGCTTCGCCCGCAATTATTGCTGATGACGACTCTCCTTCCGCCATCTACTACCAGCTTGATCTTATGGTACGCACAGGCCGGGAGCTCGCTTGCTATTTCTTGATCGACTCACAATACGTGTTTAGTAGTATCATTAATTGAGATTGGTCCTAATTACTATCAGGTGAATTCAGTTATATATAATAATGGCAAAAAAACATCTACAATATATATATGCAAGAACACTAACGCGCATGATCCTAAAATTCGTGTGTCCTGCTAGTGCTAACTAGCTAATTAAGAGGGCTAAACAACCTGCACGGATGTCGTTCTCATTATTAATCTTCAGATCGAGCTGTAATGTAATACATACGTATATTATATAAAACAAGTGAAATAATGAACAACGCTCTGGAGTCAACGTGCGGATGATGCATGTGGAATCCGGCCATATATAAGCACATTTGTCATGGACCACTGGCCCGTTTTTCCGTATCAGACGATAATTTGATTGGATTGGTGAGGCAAATTATATTATCGATCATGGCCTTGTTTGTCATCACAGATACTAGTAGGCATATATGGACGTTCGTACTAGGAGAGAACGACCACCTGTACGTACTAGCTGTCTTGTTTTGCTTAAAAAAAAGGCCCTCTAGTACTGTCTTGCAGCAACTAGCTTGTTTAATTTGTTGCGCGCACTAGCTAGCTAGAAGAAACAGGATTTAGATGAGAGTGAGCCACTATTACCCGGCCGCTTCTTCAATTATTCCCTGCTCAAATCTCTCTATCTATATATCTTAATTGCGCATATGTGATCATGGACGTACGGACGCATATTCATGCAGTGGCCAGGAGCATACTGCGAGCAGACCAACGCTGGATGCTGCAAGCCATCGAGCGGCGCCTCGCCGGCGCGTGACTTCTACATAACGGGCCTCACCGTCTTCAACGAGACCACCGATGCTGCACTGACGAAATGCAGCAACAAAGTCCCTTACAACCCTAACCTGGTACGTCGTCGTAGCTAGCTCGCCGCCATATGCAATATATAGCTAGCTTAGCTTGTTCCTTTAAATATATTTCACTACTACAAAAATTATTTTTACTGTCACGTTATTTTTTTTTCACAGGCGGTTCACAATTTTATGACGCCAGTAAAAAAATAGGGTGGACCCAGCAAGAGAACCGCTTGTGTAAAACAATTTACACAGGCGGATCTCCTATCTTGTATTTACACAGGCGGTTTACAATGACAACCGCCTGTGTAAATACCATTTACACATGCGGCTGACATTATCAACCGCCTGTGTAAATAAAGGTATTTACACAGGCGGTCCTCCTTACCAACCGTCTGTGTTAATGCTGCAATAAATTCCCTTCTTCCACCTCCAGACAAGAACAGTTACTCCCGTGCTGTATGCACAGTGGCCGACACAGAAGTGACGATTCCAAGGGGGGATGTTTTGAACTTCATTTCTTTAGTGAGAAACTTCCAAAAGGTTAGTTAGTGTCGTTGCCGCCATTTTTTTAGTGATTATTTGGTTCAATTCTTGTATTGGAGGTGCTCCAAATCTAGGGTTAGGGTTCATAGCTAGGGCAAGAGAGAGAGTTTTAGCTATTTTTTTTTGTAAATTCATAATAAATTGTATCTTGCTTGGATTATAGAAAATAAATACTTTTTAGAATTCTTGTGAGTAGATCTATGTAATAGAATACTTAGGGTTTATGAATTAATTTAGTAGTTAATGTTTTGTTAATTAGGGTTAGTTATTATTGTCTATACTTAGGGTTTGTTAAATAGGGTTAGTTATTATTTCATGTAGCTTAGGTTTTTCAATAATTTTTGTTAGTAATTGATGGTTTATTATTTAGGGTTAGATATTTCATGTACTTAGGGTTAGTTAATTAATTTAGTTAGTAATTAATGGTTTATTAATTAGGGTTAGTTAGTATTTCATGTACTTAGGGTTTGTTAATTAGGGTTTGTTATTTTTGCTTATACTTAGGGTTTGTTAATCAAGATGCCATCTCCGTTTAATTAATTCTTATAATTATAAAATTGAGTTTAAATAATTATTTAAATTTTTTATTTTGTAAATTTTGTAAGAGGTAGGTTTTCATATCTATTTAATTGATGGAGGATAGAATCTTAGTTATGAGGGATTATTTTCGTTTTGTTTTTAGAGTGACATACAATATTTTCCTAACTAATTACAGATAAATATGGAGAGGTCATTATGGATGTACAACTTATCAAGATTAGACCAATCTTATGTAGTGGAGGTCCAAAAATTTATTGATGCCGTGAAGATACATGCTCACAGAACAAAGGCGAAGCACATATGTTGTCCATGCGTAGACTGTAAAAATATTGTGGTATTTGACAATGTGGAAGCAATCACTTTTCATCTGGTTTGCAGAGGATTTGTGGAGGACTACTTGATTTGGACAAAACATGGTGAGGGTAGTTCTACACCTTATATGCGAACAACTGACAACACTGCAAGTAACATCAATGTGGAGGGTCCAATGCCATATCTCAATGAATGTGATGATATGCCAGATATCAATGAAACCCATCATGTTATGCCAGATGTCAATCAAACTCATAATTCTACGTCCGATGTTAATGAAACTCAGCGTGTTAACACTGATGCCATTGAAGATGCAAATTTCTTAGAGGCAATAATGAACCGTTGCGCGGATCCATCAATATTCTTCATGAAGCGAATGGAATCCTTGAAGAAGGCAGCAGAAGAGCCTTTGTACGACGAGTCGAAAGGTTGTACCAAAGAGTGGTCGACACTACGGGCTGTTCTTCAGTTTTTGACGATAAAGGCTAGATATGGTTGGTCCGATGCTAGTTTCAATGATTTATTGCGTGTACTTGGAGACCTTCTTCCTAAGGAGAACAAAGTGCCTACTAACACATACTATGCAAAGAAGCTAGTCAGTCCACTTACGATGGGTGTTGAGAAGATCCACGCATGTAGAAATTATTGTATCCTATATCGGGGTGATCAGTATAAAGACTTAGACAGTTGTCCAAACTGCGGTGCTAGTAGGTACAAGATGAATAAAGATTATCAAGAGGAAGAGAATGCAGCCTCTGTTTCTTCAGGGAGGAAGCGAAAGAAGACGCAAACAAAGACTCAACAAGACAAACGTTCAAAGCCCACTAGCAATATTGAAGTGGACTATTATGCGTTGAGAAGAATTCCTGCATTGGTGATATGGTATCTCCCTGTGGTTGATCGTTTGAGGTGTTTGTTTGCAAACCCTGATGATGCGGAACTTATGACCTGGCATGCTTCTGATGAAAGGAAAGATGATGGAAAGTTACGACATCCAGCCGATGCAAAGCAATGGCAAGAATTCGATAAGAAATATCCAGAATTTGCTGAGGACCCACGAAATGTAAGGTTTGCTCTGAGTACTGATGGAATGAATCCATTTACCGAGAGGATCAGCACGCACAGCACATGGCCAGTGATCATGACAATATACAACCTTCCTTCATGGTTGTGTCAAAAAAGAAAATATATTTTGCTAACCATTCTTATTTCTGGACCTACACAACCTGGAGTTGATATGGATGTATTTCTAGAGCCCTTAATGCAAGAGATGCAAATACTATGGGAAGTGGGTGTCAAATGATCGATGCGTTCCGCAAAGAGACATTCACACTGAGAGCAATTATTATTGTCACAATTAATAATTATCTTGCTCTCTTCTCATTATCAGGCCAGTTCAAGAGAAAGGTTGGTTGTGTAGAGTGCATAGATGGAACATGGCATGTGTCTCTTCCTTCATCTAACAAGATAGTGTACATGAGGCATAGGAGGTGGCTACCGGCAGGCCATAAGTACCGCTTACAAAAGATGAATAAGTACTTTGACAATATGGATGAATCAAAATCTACTGCTCCATCAGGTTATAGTAAAGGGCACAGAGTGTATAAGATAGTTGAGAATGTCAAGTTTGTGTTTGGAAAAAAGACCAAAGATGGGAAACCAAGAAAGGTTGTGAAGGCAAATGAGGGGGACACATTCAAGAAGAAGTCTATTTTCTTTAAGTACTTATCGTACTGGAAAGACTTAGACGTACGACATGCGATCGATGGTATGCATGTTCAGAAGAATGTGTTTGACAGCGTAGTTGGAACTTTGCTAGACATAAAGAGCAAGACAAACGAAGATCTCAATTCACGTTTGGACATGCAACATTTAAAGATCAGAAAAGAACTTCACCCTGTACTCCTAGAGAATGGGAAGTACCATCTACCGGCAGCAAGCTATAACCTGAACAGAGATGAGAAACATGCAATGTGTGTGTGGTTGAAGAATTTAAAAGTTCCATCTGGTTTCTGCTCCAACATAAGGAGTCTTGTTTCGATGAAAGACCTTACACTCACCAACTATAACTCACATGATTGTCATGTAATGCTGACCACTTTTCTTCCTATTGCCATCAGGGCTATAAATCCAGTGTTTTTAAAGATGGCAATCACACGGTTGTGCTACTTTTTCAATAAGATATCTGAGAAGGTAATTATCCGTGATGAGTTAGAGTCGCTACAGAAATTTGCTGCAGAGACATTGAGCCAGTTGGAGATGTGCTTTCCCCCATCGTTCTTTGATATCATGGTACACCTTATTGTTCATTTGGTGCCTCAAATTGAGGCATTGGGCCCCATGTATTTCCATGAAATGTGGACGTATGAGCGTTTCATGTCAATATTGAATGGCTATATGTCAAATCGTGCTCATCCGGAGGGTTCCATGATAGAGGCATACACTACAGAAGAGGCCATTGAGTCTGGAGAACCATTATGTAATAATCTCCTAAAAGACCAGGTATCAATTGGTTTGCCTCCGTTGCGACATGAGGAAGGCTTGGTGGACGAGGGAGGATGGGACAAAAATCATTCATCCCGCCATATTACAACATAGTCCTAGAGGTACATTACAGCATACTACAACAACTCATAATAATGGACCCATTCACCAAGCAGCACATGAAAGAGCTTCGTGAGGAGAAGCCAGGATGCAGAAATGATTGGGTACACAAGGAACACAAGCGTCGGTTCACCACATGGCTAAAGAATTTGGACATGACAGATGAATCAGAAACCATCAAGATTTTAGCATCTGGACCATCAAGCCAGGTCATATCATGGCAGAGCTATGACATTAGTGGCTTCATATTTTCCACCAGTTTTAGGGACACCAAGCACATGGCCCAGAATAGTGGCGTTCGATGTGAGGCTGTAGATGATACAACTGGTGAAGAAACTACATACTTTGGATCCATTGATGACATATGGAAGGTTGAATATGGTCCACGCCTACAGATTCCAGTGTTCTGATGTCGATGGGTTCAAGATAAACATGTCACTGTGGATAACTATGGCAAAAGAGTTCTTGATCTAAGTAAAGTAGGTTACAAAGATGATCCGTAGATCCTTGCTAACCGTGCTGCACATGTGTTCTATGTGGAACAAATTCTATCTACGAATGAAAAGAAAAGTACCCAAAAGTCAAAGCACGTAGCAATCCCTGGAAAGCAACAAATTGTAGGAGTTGATGGTGTAATGGATTTAGAGGATGTTAATCAGTTCAGTGAGATGTCTCTTTTTACAAACTTTGAAGAAAAGATAAAAAATGTGGAGAAAAGTATACCGCAAACCTCTTTGCCCTGGGTGCGCCATGATGGACAAGGAAGGACTGTAGCACGCTAGATTGTTTATCATGTAACTAATTAATGTATCACTTATCATTTGTACCTAATGCTACTCTTTCTTATTAAGCAGATGTTTACATTTTCCCTTGTTATATACCTTTGGACTATGATATTATTTTCTAACTTAATTAAACAAATCTTAATTAAAACCTCTTTCCCCTTCTTGTATACCTTTGGATTCTATATTATTTACTAACCCTAGGTACATGAAATATTAACTAACCCTAATTAACAAACCTTTAATTAAAAACTTAATTAATTCATGAACCCTAGGTACATGAAATAATAACTAACCCTATTAAACAAGCCTTTAATTACTAAATAAATTAACTAATTACTAAATAAACTAACTAAATTAACTAACTAAACTAACTAATAAACACTAACTAAATTAATCCACAAACCCTAATTAAGCACATGAAATAATAACTAACCCTAATTAACATACCATTAATTACTAACTAAACTAAATAAAGGGAATAAGTAGCCTTTAATTACTTACTAAATTAACTAACAAACCTATTATTAATTAATAAACACTAACTAAATTAACTAACTAAATTAACTAATTACTAAATAAACTAACTAAATTAACTAAATACTAAATAAACTAACTAAATTAACTAACTAAATTGAATAATTGAAAATGAAAAAAACATTAGTACAGGCGGCTGTTAATGAGAGCCGCATGTACTAATGTATTAGTACATGCGGGCGTCATTGACCGCCGCCTGAACTAATATTAGTACAGGCGGGTCATATTGACCACCGTCTGTACTAATATTTTCATAAGCGGTGGTCAATATGGACCGCCTGTACTAATGTCATCCAATATAAATTCTCGCGCGCGGCTGCCGAAAATTTCTAAGTCACCGGAGGCGCTAGTTCTGAAATTCGACGCCGTCAGGCTGTCGAAATCCGCTGCCGCTGCTCCACCGTCCGCCTACGCGTCGCTGCTCTACCATCTGCCGCTGCTCCACCGCCGCCGCCGCGCCGCCGCCACTCGCCCGCCGCCAGCAGCCGCCACCCCACCGCCAGCTCCGCTCCGAGAGGTAGGCTCCGCTCCGAGCTGCTCCACCGCCGTCGCCGAGCTCCGAGCTGCTCCACCGCCACCGCCATGTGCGCCGCTGCGGCGGCCCCTCCTGTCAGGCCTGCTGGGCCTGGCTGGCCGCCTTGCATTTTTTTTAATTAGTTAATTTATGTTTTTTAGTTAGTTTAGTTAGTTAATTTAGTTAGTTAGTAATTAGTTTATTAGTTAGTTTAGTTAATTTAGTTAGTTAATTTAGTAATTAGTTAATTTAGTTAGTTAGTTTAGTTAGTTAATTTAGTTAGTTTACTTAGTTAATTTAGTTAGTTAATTTAGTTAGTTAGTAATTAGTTTATTAGTTAGTTTAGTTAATTTAGTTAGTTAATTTAGTAATTAGTTAATTTAGTTAGTTTTTTATTCCCTTTATTAGTTAGTTTAGTTAGTTAATTTAGTTAGTTTTTTATTCCCTTTATTAGTTAATTTAGTTAGTTAGTAATTAGTTTATTAGTTAGTTTAGTTAATTTAGTTAGTTAATTTAGTGTTAATACTTATATTAAGTTAGTGTTTTTTTCGATGTTAATACTTATATTTCATGTTAATACTTATATTTCATGCATAATTAGAGTTAGTTTACTTAGTTAATTTAGTTAGTTAATTTAGTTAGTTAGTAATTAGTTTATTAGTTAGTTTAGTTAATTTAGTAATTAGTTAATTTAGTTAGTTAATTTAGTAGTTAGTTTACTTAGTTAGTTTAGTTAGTTAATTTAGTGTTAATACTTATATTAAGTTAGTGTTTTTCCATGTTAATACTTATATTTCATGTTAATACTTATATTTCATGCATAATTAGAGTTAGTTTACTTAGTTAATTTAGTTAGTTAATTTAGTTAGTTTACTTATATTTCATGCATAATTAGAGTTAGTGTTCCCTATTTAATATTAGGGTTTGCGAATTAGTGTTAGTTAATTAGGTTTGTTAATAATAGGTTCGCTAATTGATTAGGCTATGTAATCCATGTTAATACTTGTATTCCATGTTTATACTTATATTCCGTGGTTATACTTATATTTCATGCAGATGAGTACTCCATCAAATGCTGAGCAGGCCGATGCCTAGGTAGGTACACCTGGATCTGACTCCTCTGGATCCGAACCTTATAGGAGCCCGAGCGTATCACCACGTGAATCTCCTAGAGCTAAGAAGGCCCGTCTTGAGTTGGAACGTGACCCTAATTACGAGCCTGAAGATGAGCCAAATGATGATGAGGTATATATGCTTGTAGATTGTCTATACGAGAGAATAATGCATGTGTATGTATGTACCTAACAATTGAATTGATAGGAGGTGTTCTCTCAAGTTGTTGCCGAAATGGAGGTAGAGTCACAAGATGTTCATAAGGACACGGCGCCTCAAACGACCGGGACCTCCTCCGAGCGAAGAAGTACACAGAAAAAGAGTGATCGAGCACGAGGAGATAGAGGAAGGAATAGATTTCTAGAAGAAGTTTATAGGATTATAGAGATTAGCCCGAGCGGAGAGCCCTTAGCACCTCTAGAGGCGCTACCCAAATTTAGGGCCGCCATTGGATGGTTAGTAAAGAAAGAATTTGATATCACCTGGAGTGATTGGAGTATGGTGCCTGAAGTAAAGAGGACGAATTGTTGGACTCGATTGTGCACTAAGTTTATTTTACCGGAGGGAACAGAAGGTTTGGTCAAGGGTCATGTCATGAAGCAGTTAGCAATATCATTCCGGGGCTATAGGCACGATATGAATAAAAAGTGGCTGCAGAAGGGGCGGGACCCAACGAAGCGGTACCCTATCACAGCAGAACAGTGGGCACGTTTCAGTGTCATAAAAAACTCCGACGACTCCAAGGCTAAGAGCCAAGCCGCCTCAAGACTTGCGAAGAAGAACAAGTACCACCACCACCTCGGCACTGGCAGTTACAAGACCAAGATTCCTAAATGGAGGGCAGAAGACGAAGCAAAGAGGAGAGAGGGCAAGTTGCCATTGACAGATATAGTGCCAGAACGAAGTGCGAATTGGCTTCGCGCTCGGAAGGCAAACACTGAGAGCGATGAGATCTCCTGTCCCGATGAGATCAAGCCAGTTGCCGAGAAGGTTTTGGAAGCAACAAACCTGGAAAAGACAGGTGCCTTCAAGTCACAGAGGGAGAGGGACAGCCTTTCCCATGCTCTAGGTAACAAAATTATATTTTCCATTTTGTTCGAGTAAAATAGAAATCGACACTGACATTAAATATCATGTTGTAGGTAACCCCGAGCATCCAAGTCGTGTACGGGGCGTCTCATCCAGAACCACCTGGAAAGAAGGGTTTGGTGAAGAGTGGAAAGGCATGTATAAGAAAAGAGAACGACATAAGGAGCAATTGAAGGATTTTTTTGAGCAGCAGGCTGCCAAAAAATTTAGGGATTTGATGGAAGACTTCATTAAAAACCCTGATCCACAGATGTCATCACAAGCTCCTTCATATATGCAGCATGTCCCAGCTCAACCCTTGGGTAGCCAGGAGACGGCCACACAATCTATGCCCTTTCAAAGCAGTATAGCGTCAACGTCAAATAAGGACCATTATCCAGTTGACGATATTGATAAACCTTGGCCTTGCTCATTGTTAATTGGATATGGCCTTAGGAATCAACATACAAAGCAAGTGACCACAGGCAATGCCATCCCTGGACGTATGTTTCATGGTGTCGAGATGCAAGATGCATACTGCAGGGTGGAAGTGTTGACGGTCGAGAGTGCATATGAAGACGACTTCATCGACATCCCGACCTCTGAGGGTATAGAGAAGCTTGGACAAGCAATCAAGAATTTCATACAATGGCCGAGATGGTACGTAAGGTTGATTGATCCACCAACGGCACCCTCTCCACAAGTGCATCAAGCATCCCAAGAGGCCGAAACAAGTCAACAGCCAGCATCGCCAATGCATGCCCCAGCATCCCCGTATATTTATGAGCCACCGTCGTCATCCCCAATACATGATATGTCATTCTCGTTGGATGAGCTCGAGGGGCTGACCAAGAACATGCCTGAGCAGCAGACTCCGCCAGCCAAGAAGGACACAACACCAGAGAAGGAGGTAGAGCAAACTCCCCCGCCACCACCAAAGCATAAGGAAGCAGAGCAAACTCCCCCACAAGCACCGGCCTCTAAGAAGGCAAAGAAATTTCCAATTCCAAAATTGGTTTCTCCCTATGAGCCAAAAAAGGGGAAAGCAGCAGACACAGTTCTATTTTTGAAAAGGATTGGAAAGCAGCGGACGGCACGAGTCGTTGAGCTCGAACCGTCACAGAATAAGGAAGCCGCTGACCAAGCAACTGAAACCGTGCCACCAACAAAGGAAGCCCCAAGTGGCGATGTACATGTCGAACCGCCATCAAATACACCATTGACTCTTAAGGATATAAGAAAGCCAACGGTTGATGATTATGTCAATGTCCCCAGTAACTATGTGCCCGGAAGGCCTATGCTGCAATGGACGGTGCTTGAAAATGGTCCATGGACGATAAAAAGGTTTCATGACTGGTACATGAGAGCAGTGAATGCTGGCCTGCATGCAGTTAGTGTTGACATACCATCAGACGTGTTTGCTACTGGCAAGATAAAAGCGAGGCATTTGTTATCTTCGAGGACATGCACCTGCTGTTGAACTATAGGAAACTTGACGTCCAACTCATTACAATCTGGTGCCTGTAAGTATCACTCATGCACACACACATTGTTATTATTAAATTTGGAATGTGATAAACTCTAATATGTGGATGTTGTATGTAGTTTGCAAGACCACGAGCAGAGATCGTTAACTACAGGCACGATGGTCGGTTACCGGAGTCTAATCAGGTTACAAGAAAATATGCACAAATTTGTACTTACAAATGAAGATAGAGCAAAGATAGAGAAGGACAAAACACCAGAACAAGTTGTAGAAGCTGTAAAGAAATTGCAACGAAAATACGAGGACACATATGCCCTCTATCTCGGTAGAGCAATGCTGAGATATAAGTACAGTGATTTTATATTGGCACCCTACAACTTTGGGTAAGCGTGACCTCGTATACGTACTTCAAATTATCGTATTAACCCTAAGTACATGTGTCGCTCACTCGTTTATTCATGCAGTGACCATTGGATTGTTTTTTATATTTATCCATTCAAAGGGAAGGTGCTTGTTCTAGACTCCTTACATTGTCCTTCTCAGTCGTATCAAACATTCCTGATTCATTTAGAAAGGTGAGCCAACATGCAACCATATCCGTACTTATATGAATTAGAGTTTCTAAATAACTATAGTGTTTTATATTCGATATCTACAGGGCATGGCGGTTTTATAAGAAGCAAAAAGGACCGGTCGACGCCGCCCGCTCAGATCCTAGTGTGCCATTGACGATACAACACCATTATCCAGTAAGTTGTCCGAACACATATCATCATATAAATAATACACAAGGCATGACAATTTTAGTTTAATCTTTTGTTCATTAATTACATAGTGCCACAAGCAACCACCTGGATCGGTCTACCGTGGATACTATGTGTGTGAGTTTATAAGGCAGCGGGGACGATACGTCAGGGACAAAAATATGGTAAAAAATATCTATGTATGAAGTTTTCTCATTAAAGTTGGAAATATTAATATTGGACATGTGTCAATGATGCTTTTAAACTTTGTTTCCAGCCGAGAAGCAAAGGAAAGGACGTGTCATTCACTCCAAAAACTATAGAAAATATAGTAGCAGACTTGTGCGGTTTTATTATGAGAGAAATAATTCCAAGTACCGGATCATATTTTGATGAAGCCGGTGATTTAGCAAGTGAAGGATTTAGAGCGCTGACAGACCTAGCAGGTCTAAACTTGAAACGAAATGACATGTAAACACCAAATGGTTGAACTCATAACTTTAAATGACGTGTATTATATGTAATTTTATGCTTGATGTTTCATTTCGTGTGGACACATCTGTAATATTTATATGTGTTGTATGTATGATGCAATTTTATGGTTCATGTTTGCATATCTTATATATATAATATATATGTGACAAATATAGTACAGTGTGGAGGCAAATATTAAATTTTGAAATAAAAAAAATAATTACACAGGCGGCACACAGAGTGAGTCGCCTGTGAAAAATGGGTTTTCACAGGCGGCTGACAAAGTGAGCCGCCTGTGAAAACCCTTTTTTCACAGGCGGCTCACAGCCCGCCGCCTGTACTGTGGGTCGATTAGTACTGACCCCTAGTACAGGCGGTGGACTTGACCGCCTGTATAAATGCCTCTACCACCGCCTGTGAAAACGTTTTCTGTACCAGTGTAAGCGAATTGAAATACAAAGTGTTTCCATGGTCCATCACCACTCTCTCACATGTCCATACAAGTTAAATGTTTGGGTGTGGTGTGAACTTCGATCCCAAAACTAAATGAAACACGTGACATGATCGTTAACTCTAATCTCCCGTACCCATACGAGTTAGACCAACACCTGCAAACATATATAGTACGGAGTCAGAGTTCAACTCCTAGATGAATTGAAACACATGGCTATATTGAAGCCACAAGTTGAACACCCTGTTGCAACACACATATATGTTTGTAACTGACATATTTGGTTACATCATTAATGATAGTGATTGAATGGCTAAGGCAACCTGACAATGATATCAATGTGTATTTGGAACCATTCTTCGAGAATGCACTAAAGTTATGGAATTAAGGTGTCAATGTGTGGATTGTGAACATATGCTAGAACACTTCAAACTAAAGACACTGTTGTTTGTAACAATAACTGACTTGAGCTAGGTAGCTTACTACTAGGCCAAGTTATTTATAACAGATGTGTAATGTGCTTGGGACACTAATGCCCAATGGTTGGATAAAAACAACACTCAAGCGGTTGGTGTTACCAACTAGGCTTTTATGTTTCTAGAAATGAGACTTTCAAAGACGGTTTGTAATTCGAATGTGACACAAAAAAATTAGACTTCTTTTTCATATGAGGTTGAATGAAGGCAAAGTTTATATTAAAATTGTAGGTATAAAACTATGTAGTGGACATGATCTAAAACTATGTCATTATTGATGAGTTTTATACTGGAACTCACTTAAGAACCCCAAATATACGTTTTAAGTTCTTAGATCTATTCATTCAAATTTAGAATTTTTACAAATGGCCTCATATGGAGACACATGTGCTCTACAAGAGTTTTTCATTTGATATGGTTTTGAAAAGTATTTTGTATCGTAGTGCAAGAAGATGGTCTGTGAGTCATCGCATACTGCTGGAACAAGAAATCCTTTGATGGGAATGAGATGATCATCGAACTTCATGGTTTGAAAGTAGTGATGAATCAACTTAGAATTGTGCTTGGAAAGGGCACTAAGAACTCAAGAAGTGTACGCACATTGGCTAGTTCTATGTGGATAAAAATGTCGGTGTTACAGAAATTGTCTTATATACAGGTTTATGCATGGTTGAAGTAATGTAAAGGTTCCATTGAAAAGCTTTTTAGCAAAACTTAGATATTTTTATGATTTACCTATTTGACTTGGTAGATGTTAATATGTATCTCCATAAATTTGGTTAAACTTAGGATGGATATTATAATCTATTTTATTTGACAGCAAACATGTATGCTCGTGTGTTGTAGTTTGGACATATATATAGTTTGCCGCGAGTGCTCATGTCAATGATAATGAGCTAGCTTTTTATTTGTTCCATTGAATTGGGTTTGGCAAATAATTCCAAGGCCCATATTAATTGCCAGCTAGTGCAATAGAATATTAATCTCGCATGAGAAATTGATATGAAGTTGATTTAGCTTAAATAGGTGACTATATATTATGTGCATCCTATGTCTATGTGAGTTGAAGAAAAGTGGAAGAAGAGCCATGGCGTAAAAGAGCTCGAACGACTAGACCACCACATGAGTTACATGACGTCGAAAACAGTGTTGTACAATAAGAAACTCAAAGCAAAAATGGGTAATTATTAAGAGAGCGATCGAGAGACGAAGATAGACCAAAGAACCGAAGAGGGATAAGGGATGAACGAACATGGGAATATATAGCTAGGATAGAAGAAGAGAGGTGATGGACGTCCAACAAGTTATCAAAAATAAAAGAAAGACATTTCCATTCCTCAATAAGTATATATGGAAAAAATATGGAACTTGCTGTATTTCAGGTGTCTGAAATATAACATGTTCAGGTAATGGTCTTCACCGTTGGTTTATGAGTATGTAAGGCTGAGAATTAGCTGGATGGAAGAAAAATCAAGGCAGGAGTGAGGATACAACATCGCCTGAGGACTCAGACATCTGACATTTAGAAAAAGTAAAAAAAATATTGTTTTAATTAATTAATTATAAACAGTCCAAACGTAGTACAGCCTATTGTCCTGCAGGGAAAGCGTAGCCTGCGTCGTCGCATGGCTTGTCACCTTGTTCGGCGATAACCGAGCAGAGAATCGACTCCGATCCGATCGACGTACAGTACCTTGTTCGGCGATATCCGAGAGATGGAGTCGGATCCGATCGACGTGTACGTGGCTGGTCCGGCGTGTCCAACTGCTCACTGCTCATGCATTGTACCTCCGTACGTGAATTACTGTTGTCGTCGCCGTCCGTTAGGTTGCTGTCGTTGCAGTGTCGTTGTCATAGCTAGCATTTAGAATTTTGCCAGGCGCGGATCGGATGGCGTCGTCATCGATGCATGCTAGGCTAGCGCTGCGACGACTCGTGCGCGTCCACGGACGCACCTGTCAGCGTTTTTTTCATTTCTTCATTATTATCATTCACGCCCTAGCGGCTTGTGCTATAGCTACCTAACCACCGGCCCAGGCTGAAAGCTCTGCTGCCCTCTCTTCTCGTGTGCACCTCTCGGCTTGTATTGTTCCTCAGTACTACATCGGCAGTATTTTTTTAGCAAAAGAGAATAATATTTTTTCTTACAATATATTAACATAATTATTTAATATAAGTTAAATTTTAACAAAACAAACAACACCAACATCTTCACAATTGGAGAGAAGAAGACGATGGCACGCACGTTAATCGTCGACGAGGAGGCTCGAATCGAATGATGAATGTGCCTAGTCTCATACGGATATGGTGTGGTAGCTCCATAGCTGAGTGGTCTTATTAGTCCTGATTTATTAGTTACTGTATAATATTTTTTTCTTTTATAACAAAACAACGTCAGCGAACTTTAATTGCACAAATCATCAATCCAACAAGATCAGAACTAAGGCTAAGCTAGGCACCACACAGACGCAATGATGTCCGGTTTGGCCGGCCCTGCTCCTTGTTCGGCAGCTTGTGTACGTTGTATACACACACTGCACGCAGACGACGCTGGCCTTACTAGCCGTCCAGAACCAGATCACGTGCAATTTAGCACGTTGCGGAATATCCTCATCCAGGATATATACGACAACGCACAATGCATGCGATGGATTGGACCTATCTGATTGTAACCTTATAATATTATTATTATATATCGCTGTCTATATCGATCAGTGGGCTGAATCCGGCCGCGAGATCGCGCTCGTTGTCCCACCATCTCTAATAAATAGATTAAATAATTATCCTTAAATAATTATCCTAGAGATCTTAAATCATTTTTTATAGATCTGACTACTTATAAAAAATACAAAAATCTATTACATCAAATTAGTCGTATTAAATACCATAAAATATCTTTTCATAATACGTCTATTTGATTATGTATATCTTTTTCTATAAATTTGATGAAACATGGGAAAATGATTTACGATAACTTTAAATTTAATTTATTTAGAAAAGAAAAAAGTAATGAGTTAATTGGAACCTAGCGCTTGCTGTATAGAGGGGTCCTTGAAGAAAAAAAAAGTTGTCAGTTGTAACCCTCACGCGGAGATGGCATGTCCAATTAGGGCAGGATCCAACGTGGAGTTGGGGAGAGAGCTCCAACTTCCCTTTATTACCCATGTTGCCCATATATATCAGTTTTAAATCTCTAAGTTTTCTAGGCACAGACGAAGAGGAAGGAGAAAGAAAGAATGAGAGGAGGAAGAAAAAAGGGAAAGATGGGCCGCCTCCTCTCGCAAGTCTTTGGCTACCCTCTTTAGCGCTCAACTATAACCACATCAACATATTATACACTGCAAGGGGGTAATTTTAGACTCTCACTTGTAGGAGGCTTAGTGCATGAGTTGAAGGAGCGGCTAACGGTAAACTTCTCGTAATTTCAGGTACAATATGCATTGTGTGAGTGTAAAAAAAACGCGGTCTATAATGGGCAGATAACCCACACAACTTTGTGCTTGAGGTAAAAAACCTCTTATCCATAAGCCTCCTCGTGAGTGAGTTGGACCATTTCCCACGAAACTTTGTGCTTGAGGTAAAAGATCTCTTATCCATAACCCTCCTTGTGAGTGAGTCAAACCATTTGAACGCACAACTAGCGAGGGAGTTTTTTCTGCACAGACTTCGTATAGATGAGCCCGCGGTAGCCGGGAATCGAACTCCCGACTGGGCCTTCCCACGACGGGGATGAAACCACTAGAGCTAGCGCTTGTCAATTGAGTCGCCTATGAGTTAGCTGCCATAGGTTGCAAGTGTGAGGAGGCTTATCCTTCAATATTGGCAGGAGTGCCAAATTTGTAGTATCAGGTACTTAGTGTCAAACGATTTAGCTGACATGGTTGAGTAATGGAAATGCAAATTCCCTAAAAATCCATACTAGTACTGACCACGTATTAACTTCAACTGTTTGGACATATGCAATTATTCGATATAATTATATAAGACAAGACAAGTGAACTAACCAATAAACTTTTTTGTCAGAGCATCGTTATTATATTATACTAAAAAGAGTACATATAGCCACCAACCCTCTCTAAAAATCTTCTCCACAACCTACCCTTATGGCCGTATCAGCCCTAGAGCATATATATTTATATCACTTATAATCCTAAATCTCACAAGTGATGTATCTTAATAAATAAGTTATTTTCGGAAGGCACACAAGTAATTATGATGTCCATGTCAATAAGGCACACACGTATTTTATTTTCCATATCAACATACCATGCAATCCACTAGCATTACTTTATAATAGCTTATTCTTCATATTAGTAAATATGAAGAATAAGCTATTATAAAGTAATGCTAGTGGATTGCATGGCATGTCTAATTTTATTTTAAATCATCCGTACTTTCGCAGCAACATGAGGATGTGTTTCTAGTTACAAAGAAAATAATGTGCATTGAAGTCCTTACAACAACACAAAAGCGACTAGATTCTAGCCCCAATCGTTGGCATGAATGGAGACATTCAACATTATTTTGTGACAACACATCTTTTCGAGCAGCACCTTTCAGTCTCACATTCAACATTATTTTGTGAGATTATGTGAAAAGGTCCAAATGGACACGTGTGTATATGTTTGATACTATCCAATTTGATCGACAGAGTCTTGTATACTCTGCTGCGTTCTAAATGGTACGAGTCACTACGAGACTAAGTTTGACTAAATTTATATAAAAAAAATATTAACAATATTTATATCTCCAAATTAGTTTATTAGAAAAATATATTCAACAATCTATCTATTTAGTGATACTAATAATGTACCTTAAATATTAATATTTTTATTTCTATTTGATAAAAGTTAACCATGTTTGACTTTTCGAAAAGAAAAATAACTCTTTTTATGGGACGGACGGTGTAAATTGTTCTGCCTTTTCTACTTAGTTTTTATTGACTATATATAAGTATATAACAAAAGCTATGTGGCTAGAAAATCTAAAACAATTTATAATTACAATTTAAAATAGAGGAAGCATAATATATGCGTCAATTCAGAAAGGCAAACATCACCTTCCTTCGTAGGAGTAGAAGATTAAGCTAGCAGGGCCACACACCAAAAGATATATCTATATACCTATCTAGTGCTTTTTTCTCCCCAAAACATAAAGGACGATGTTGACTTGGTGCAGTCTTCAAATTCATAATTTGGCCGCTAATGTTTTCCTATCTATAATACCATAATTTGTGGAAACAAAAGTGTAGTCATTATAAAGTATGTGTAAATATAAATCTCATATAACCACTTTTTTGGTATTTACGACTTTTCATATCATTTGTAATTAAATATAATAAAGTTTAAATTTTTAAATATGTGCATGTGTTATATTTGAGGACAGAGAAGGTAGGGCATACTACATAAACAATTTTTGCCAACGCTATTTTTACCATCAGTTCTATTAAAATTGCATTGATTTATTATCATGGCCAATTCATTACGAATATGTGGTGAAAACTATTTGCACCATTTGGTTGTAAGATAACTACCATTGATAATGATTGTGACTAATAGTTTGTGTATTGAACCAACATTGAAAACTGGCCTCAAGTATATATATATATATGCGTCTAAACCCTAGCTTCTCTCTCTCACATCAACACTTGTTATTCAAGGAATAATCGTTAACAACCCAGATCATTGTTTTGTGCGTAGAAAATCAGGTGGGTAGCAAGGACAAAGTTTTATACTAATTCAGGTATAGGCTACCCTATATTTGGTGGAGAATCAATCTCTTGTATGCTCAAGAATTACATGGGCATGATGTGCTTTTCTAGCTATGGAAGCCTAGATTGTCTCAATATCGATCGAGGGCTCCCCGCCTCACATTATATAGTCTAAGAGGCAGGGTTACAATTCCAATCCCGATCAGTTTACATATAGGTTTCCTAATCAGTTACAAGGAAACATATTGAATCCTATCGGATCTATGAGTAAATCTTGGCTTCCTAGTCTCCTTCGCTGGTAGCTTGCTTTTCAAGTCGATGGACCCATCCGAGTTGGGCTTCATCTTCGATAGCTTCGGCCCCACATTTGTATTGGGCCTTTATCCAGGTGGTGATGTACCTCAAGGTCATAACACTGACAATATCTCCCATGGGCTTGCATGACGAGCTATTCAATAGTCCTATCCATCGATTACTACCCTAAAATGGTCTTCGGACCTCTAGATAGCATGCACCAACAAGGTATTGCTCATAATGAGGTTTAAGACAGCTAGGGAACCGAGAGGCCTCATCCCACCCTTCTTGTTATGCTTGCAATAATGAGAATCTTGGGTCTTTACAGATTAATCCACCTACCTTGTCTAAAGGTTCAACTACAAAAATCCAAGAACACTCCACAAAGCTTGGGTTCTCACAGATCAGACCTAAAAAAGACATTAAGAGTAAGGAACATGTTGAAAACTTGGCTTGATGAAGAACTCAAGTGCTTAAAATGTGGCAGTGAAGCTCAAAGCACTCAACATTTCAATATCTTAACCTTTTGACTCACTAATCTTCTCATCTCTGCATGGGCTAGATGAACTTGGGCTCCAAGGAGTACTTTTATGATTAGGACAATAGCAAGGGTAAAGAAAGGAGGTGTTATACCCAACCCTTTTTATACCTCCTACAGAAAATGGACTTGAGTTACGACCAAATAGGGGGGAGCGGTGACTTGGGCCAGTAAAGACTTAACTATGGATAATGTTCATCGCCCTATGTTTCATCTAGTGGAGAATATTCCTCTAGGGTTTATCAGCCCCGGCTCTAGAGGGAGGGCAGACAGTGCGACCGTTGGGGGCCCTCGGAGCTAAGGGCCCACGATCATATAGATCATTAGTATATATTTTTTTTCTATTTAGCATAATTAATACATAAGTCTTTGAAGGCCTGTCAGCCCACGTCATAGGCCTCTTCCAATGTTGTTGTTATGTGTACCCTAGAACTTTTTTTTTGATAATCGGGCCTTCTCATTACTTATCTGCTAACAAAATCGTTAGCGACAATAACAGAGATATGATCCGGGACCAGAGCCGAGAAGGCTCCTTCACCCTGAACACACTCATACCCCAATTTAGCCAGCTCATGTGCGGCTTGATTACAACTTCTACTTCCAAACACACACCTAAATGAAATGAAATTAACTTCCGCAAGGAACTTGATCTCTTCAATCAAATAACCAACCACAGAATCACCATACGAAGCCGTATTCAGGGCTTTGACTACCTCTTGAGCTTCTGTTTCCAGGATCAATCGGCCAATACCCAGTTCTGAAGCTTTCTGCACCCCCTGCAGGCTTTCCATCAGCTCCGCCTGGAAGGCACTCAGTAGGTGATCAGCCTTGCCTCTTCCTGTAAACACCACCTCTCCCTCATCGTCTCGTATTATGAAGCCCCAACTCCCAATCTTCTCCCCTTCTCGAAAGGATCCATCAACATTCAGTTTAAGGACCTCCGTATGTGGCTTTTTCCACAGTTCTTTTGGTTGTCCCGCTCTACCAATGTCAGTAAAACGGGGGGACATGTTCTCATGCACATACATCTCAATGTTTCTTGTTATAACTTCTACCGGTCTTCGTTGTCCCTTTTCCCTGATCCGGTTACGTTCTGTCCAGATGGACCAGAGAGTGGTCACCATCATCTCTCTCTTTGGTTCAGTCTGCTTCAGAATCCATTCAACCGTATTATAAGCTTCAGGCATCAACGCAAGGATCTCCCGGTCTTTCTCCATCATCAACAACCTCCATATTTGTTTGGCCAATTTACATTTGAAAAATAAATGAGCGCCATCTTCCTGCATCCTCCCACACACTGGATAGGTAATATCAATATCCATTCCTCGCCTTCTCAAATTGCACCGGAGTGGATGACTGTTATATGTGAGCCGCCACAGGAAATGCTTAATTTTACCTGGGCATTTCAGTTTCCAAATATTCTTCCAAAGACCTTGGCCCCTTTGGTCACTTCCCCCCTGTAATTGTTGTGTGAGTCTGGACCAGTCTCTACTCACCCGATATGCACTTTTCACACTAAACCTTCCATGCTTATCAAAATGCCACGCCAGCCTGTTATTATGGCCACCGTGAGTTGGCAGCGCCAAAATCAATTCAGCGTCTTCCTCCCAAAAGATGTCACGAACTAACTGATCATCCCATGAATCCATAGCCGGGTCAATGAGTTCATTCACTTCAGTCAATGCTGTGGCACCTCTTGGGGTTATTGGTTGTCTGACTGAATCGTGTGGCAACCAGGGATCCTTCCAAATGTTCAGACCAACTCCATCACCCACTCGCCAGATCATTCCTCTTTTCACTACTTGAAGCCCCCATAATATGCTACGCCACGAGTAAGACATTCCACTCTTAGGCTTGGCCTCCAAGGCAGTTGTCGTCGGAAAGTATTTTGCTTTTAATACTTAAGAACACAATGAATCAGGGTCCTTCCATAGCCTCCAACCCTGTTTTGTCAACATTGCACGATTGAAGTGGTGTATATCTCTGAAGCCCAGCCCTCCTTCCTCCTTTGGTTTCAGCAGTTGATCATCGCACACAGACGTTGACAACTGACGCTAGTTGCGAACGCAACAACGTGGCGCCGTGATCTCAGTAAGCAACACACCAATAGCCATGATCGATTAGTATTTTGCAATTTTTTTATTTGTTTCATGTATGCACTATGCCTCTACAGTGTACGGTTATAAATTTTCTAATCCAATTTATTTGAATATATTAGATGTTGCAAATAAAGGTTAAATGACTAAGCTATGTGTAACATTGAGAAGGATGTTTTAGACAACCGTTAATCTAGGTACTATTTTTTTTTGTGGAGATTTTGCATCAATAGAATGCTTGAAGAAGGTTTTTTTACAAGGCACTAAAGCATTACATGATTATAATGGTTACCATTATTTTTTACCTTGAAGATACTATGTATTATTCGTACTACATACTTTAATCTTTATCTTTATATTAAAAAAGTACTTTACCATGCTCTTTTTTTTCTTTCTTGCCCTAGGGCCCTTCAAATTGTAGAGCCGGCCCTAGGGTTTATAATACTACTATTAGGTCATAGTTAGTTCTTCTTGTCGCAATCTTGTCGGATCATCGGGTGCCTCAACTGCATAGTGTTGTAACTGCACACCACCACCGGTCCAAACGATGTTAATTCCTAGCCGTCAGACCTTTCGACGCATGCAATTTTTACACACTTTGTCATTTTAACTATGTTTCTCCGTAAGTCTTTGCACCACTTCTTCTATTGCATCCCTAGAACCTATTACATCAGTCTACCACATCTTAACACACAACTTAGTCATAGTGTGTTGTTATCTAAATCACTGTAAAACCATATATGGTCGTACATATGGGCACATGATTCTTACAACCTCAATAATTCTAGGACTATGCTAGAGGACAAACAATTTTTACGATCTTAATCAATTAGATACTCAAGCAAGAGTATATATGATTATATTCATGGATGAAAATTAATAGAGAAAAATTCTCGAAGGGTTGTGACTACTTTGCGCTTCATATGAGGTCGACTTCTATGAAAGATGTTGCTCTGCTCCACCCATGTCTATGGAAGATGTTGCTCTGCTCCACCCATGACACTCGACCTCTTTACTATAAATACCACCTACTGGATCGCTTGAACAGGCAGCCAGCAGCCAGCAGCAAATAGCCTTTCCCCGTTGCCAAAATAGCAGAGATGGGTGGCCGCAGAACAATCGTGTTGGGCCTAATCCTTGGCTTACTGGCAGCTGCCAATGCGGCGGCCTTTGATTTCTATTACCTTATCCTCATGGTATGAACCTTTTCAAATGCTTAATCTCGTGCACACGGTTAACAGTTAATCTCGTGCACACGGTTAACAGTCTACTAATATTGCTAAATCTGATGAGTGTACACTGTTTACTTTTCTTGACCGATCTGGAATCACAAAATTACATTTATTGTTATTTTCTGTCTATAATATTTCACTTCCGATTACAAGGTGACGCACATACACAACTAAGCACACTTGCGTGCCTGATGCTACATATTTCAAATTGCATTTGTATTAAACAAAATCGTCATTTTGGAATTTGTTTCTTTTACTGTACGTAGAATCGTTTTGTACAACAAAAAAGTGTTTAATATAAAAATGATGTGTGTACCTCTAATCTTTTTGCTCTCCCCGTGTGTTGGGTTGGGCAGACGAATGATTGTATCCATAAACTTCATTGTCATCATGCAAGTACGTGTATAACACTCTTCTTTATGACAGCTTACCTAGAATTGAGGGCCCTATAAATTATTTATAAGCTAAAATTGCTTCTTATTTTTTTACAACATTTGAATGTTAAAATTGGATTATTTCTGAGACGGCAGATGGAACCTGGAGATCAAAATGAACCTGCACAAACTGACAATATTGATAATTTTTTTCCTTAAGACAATCGGCAAACAGGTTCAGAGTTCAAAGTAGAAAACCCAAATAAAGATGAAAACTGTGTGAATAATGGGGAGATGAAGAAAATCCTTGGATTTATTACAGAATTGGTACTTGTTGAGTTCATGTCATCTTCATCGAGAGGTTTTCCTAGCTAATAAATCATCAGTAGTGTCGTTATATTATCAGCAGGCCAGTGAAATCATTGCAAGCTAGATTCGTAGCTAAATTAAATCTATCGATGGATGGTTTGCTGTGTATGCACAGTGGCCTGGAGCATACTGCGAGGACAGCGACAGCGGCTGCTGCGTGCCCAAGTACGGCTACCCGGCGGAGGATTTCTTCGTCCAGGCCTTCCAAACCTTCGACACGTCCACTAACAAGCCCGTAGTCCGTTGCAACGGCAGCCCCTTCGATGCTAAGAAGGTTAGGTGAACGAACTCACCTCTCTCTGTCTGTGTTTGTCTCTATGTTAAACTTAAACCCTGCGATGCATGCGTGGATGGATGGATGGATCAGCTGGACAAGATCGAGAACAACATCAACCACTACTGGACCAAGATCAAGTGCCCGCCCACCGACAACGTGAACTCGTGGAAGAGCGCCTGGAACACGTACGGCGTCTGCTCGGGGCTCAAGGAGCTGGACTACTTCAAGGCCGGGCTGAACATGAGGAAGCAGGCGAACCTCCTCGGCGCTCTCGCCGCGCAGGGCATCCTGCCGGACTACAAGCTGTACAGCACGGCGAAGATCAAGGCGGCGGTGGCCGCGAAGCTGAGCGTCGAGCCGGCGCTGCAGTGCAGGGACGGGCCGTTCGGCAAGAAGCAGCTGTACCAGGTCTACCTCTGCGTGGACGCGGACGCCAAGAACTTCATCGACTGCCCCAAGCAGCCGGCGGTCAGCTGCCCCGCGTCCGCCGTCTTCCACCCGTTCTACACCTGGATGCTCAACTCCACCGTCGCCACCGCCGCCTTCGACTCCAAGATCCTGCTCCCCACTCAGACCATGTTGAACTGAGATCGATGAGCGGATCGATCGGACTCGATGGAGTATGGTTAATTAATTTGCGAGCGCTGTCAAAGTCAAACCGGCCGGCCGAGAGCACCATGCCTGTTGCTCCGGGTGAATGGAACGGTGCTTTTTTTAATTGTCCCCTGAAATAATGAACCTGTTGTATAGTCCAGCTTCACCGGTCGTTGTCGGAGTCTGTATATAGATAGTTTTCAGCATCTAGGAGCTGCGCGCGGCTATGGCGGGTCGTGGGATGGCACGAACTGTAGTGCGCTGTGTGCCGCGCGGTTAGGGAGATCACCTCTCACTCATGCATGTAATCTGTTTTATATTCAGTGCATCAATACAGAAAACGTTGTCAGTTCGACAACACCAAAAGATCAAGTGTTCCATTGCTTGTTTCTGAGTGCGTCTTCCCAGGTTCGCCGGCGTGATAGTTCACCGGCGTTCCCAACAATTGGCATCAGAGCGGTTAGAATCCGGGAGTGATGTCGGCCCCGTGACCGGTGGCCGTTCGCCATCTCCACCACCGCGCCGACGTGTTTCCCACTCACCAGCACCGCACCGAGGGCGTCGAGGCCACGGCGAGGTCACCGTCGAGCGCGTGGTCAAGGAGTCTAGCGGCACCATCCAGTACCCCACGCTCACGCGCTCCAACTACGAGGAATGGGCGCTCCTCATGAAGGTCAACCTGCAGGCGGCGGGTCTCTGGCACGCCGTCGAGCCTGAAGAAGGCGAGGAAGATTTCATCGAGTACCGCGAGGACCGCCTCGCCTTGGCCGCCATTCTGCGTTCGGTGCCCACTACTATGTTGGGTTCCCTAGCCCGCAAGCGGACGGCTCGATCGGCATGGGCGGCGGTCCAAACCGTCCGGGTCGGAGTAGATCGAGTGCGGGAGGCAAACACCCAGCACCTACTTCGGCAGTTCGGCGACATCGGCTTCAATGAGGGTGAGTCCGTGGATGACTTCTCGCTCCGTATCATGTCTCTCGCCTACAGCATCTGCACCTTGGGCCACGACATCACCGACGCCTAGATCGTGAAGAAGATACTCCAGGTGGTTCCCAACCACCTCAAGCAGATTGCTTACTCCATCGAGACGCTCCTCAACGTCAACAAGCTCTCGGTGGAGGAAGTAGTCGGCCGACTGCGCGCCATCGAGCAGCGCAAGAAGAAGCCGACTTCCACGGCCACGTCGTCCAACGTCGATAAGCAAGGTCGTCTGCTCCTCACGGAGGAGTGGACGGCACGACTCAAGCTGCGTGAATCCGGCGACAGCTCCGGCAGCGGAAATCGCGGCAAGTCGCGTCGTGGCCGTGGTGACGGTTCCGGCGGTGGCCGCGACGGCAAGAGGCATGACGGTGTTAGGAATATGCCCTAGAGCTAATCATGTAGATGATTATATTCCGATTATATCCATGATTAATAAAGTGTTCTTTGAATATCCATTATAGACAACGAGTATTGATTGACGATTATGTGAATTGTTTGTGGAACTCAATTACCTGAATGGTTATTCTAAAAGTTGTCCCTGGTCGGCATTCTTGTAAGAGCACACTTGAATATTAGACCAGCACATATATTAGTTGATGGCTATGTTTCACAAGTCATAGACATGGAGATGTCAAACTAATAATGTGGGCACATGTGAGACATGTAGGCTGGACTGACCCAACAAGAGAAAGTCTCTATTCATGTCATGTACGTTATGTCCTTAGACCTGAGATTGTGGTGTGTACTCAAGATGTGAAACGATCTACTTAGGGACTATCAAACGCTACTCCGTTATTGGGTAGTTATAAAGGTGGTCATTGGGTGGTCGGGAAACATGCTATGAGACATAGACAATCAAGATGGAATTTGTCCCTCTCTTCGTGAGAGAGATATCACTGGATCACTCATGTGATTGGATCAACAAATGCATGGTCGTGCTTGGGTTAAGTGTTAACCCACGAGTTGAACCATATATCGAGTGACAAAGAGAATAACTTGTACATGGTCATAGTGGTTCGTCTGATATGATCATAGCGTATGCATAGGAGTTGACACGCCTTGCTAGAGGCCGCTATCAACTATTGGTCGAGTAAGAGTACTTGGGCCATGTCTATGTATGTGTGAGCCCATAGGGTCGCACGCTTAAGGGGCTGGAAGCCTAATTCGGGTTGGACCCGAATTAGACTAGGTTTAGGGTTACTAATGGGCCTCCAACGTGGGAGCTCGTCAGGACGCCTATATAAGCAAGGGGTGGGCGCGGGGCGAGTTTGATCCACGCCTTTTGGCAGCCGCCGTCGCCTCCCCATGCTCGCGCCTTTTGCTCCTCGCGGACCTAGCAGTCCGGAGGCGCAACGCTTCCTCCCTACACGTGTGGGATTCCTCGGAGGTGCTGCATCTGGAGCACAAGGACGAACCGCGCGAAGGGGACGTTGAGACGGACGACCACGCAACTGCACTGTCTGCTGCGACGCGCACGACTACATCAAGTCGTCTTCCGCTGCACCTGCGTGTCTAGTGGTAATCCCGTAACCTGTAACTAGCAGTAGATCCTGGTTTATGAGGTCGAAAAGTTTTGTTTTCCGGCTAGCGTAACAACCTCGTATTCCTTCAGACGGTTCATGGAAGCCTCAGGAGAGGAATCCAGACAAGTGCGCAAATTGCGGCATCAAGGGACGCCAAGGATTGCCGCAAGCCCAAGCGGGAGCAGAAAGCGCACCTGGCGGAAGGTGAGGAGCAGCAGGCGCTGATGATGGCCACGGCAACTGCTACCTCAACCGTCGTCGCGTCATCAAGACTCACGCCTCACTCATCCGCCCGCGTCGAGATACATGAAGCGGAGGTCTTCGCCGAGTTTGGCCCCCACACCGACAAGGACGCCCGGCGATGGGTGCTCGACACCGGGGCGACTAACCATATGACTGGTTCACGCTCGGCGTTCGCACACCTCGACACCAACGTGACCGGAACGGTTCGTTTCGGCGACGGCTCGGTGGTGGAGATCGAGGGACGCGGCACGATCGTCTTCGTCCTCAGAAATGGTGAGCACCGTACCCTTGCCAGGGTGTACTATATTCCACGTCTCGTGGCGAACATTGTGAGCCTCGGACAGATGGAGGAGGCCGGGTACCGCATCAAGATCTACGACGGTGCACTGAGGATCTACGACGAGACTCGGCACCTGCTCACCAAGGTGCCGCGCGGTGACACGCGTCTGTACATTCTCGAGCTGGTGATCGGGCAGCCTGTGTGCCTCGCGGTGCGCAGCTCGGAGTCATCCTGGCGCTGGCATGAGCGGTTCGGCCACATCAGCTTCAAGTCGCTCCGCTCCTAGCCAGCAAGCAGATGGCCCGTGGACTGCCGCACCTAGATCACATCGATCAGGTGTGTGACAGTTTCCTCGTCGGCACGCAGCGGGGGAGCCCGTTCCCCGGTGAGGCGAAGCGACGCGCGAGCCAGATCCTGGACCTCGTTCATGGCGACCTATGCGGACCAGTCTCGCCTCCAACCCCAAGCGGTAACAAATATTTTCTCCTGCTCGTTGATGACATGAGCCGCTACATGTGGCTCCATCTTCTGTCAAGCAAGGATCAAGCTGCAACGGCTGTCAAGAATTTCCAAGTTGTCGTGGAAGTAGAGTCGGGAAGGAAGCTCAAGGTGTTCCGGACCAATCGTGGGGGGGGGAGTTCACCTCCATCGAGTTCAGCAAACACTGCGCGCGCCGTGGCGTTCAACGACAACTCACTGCCCCATACACGCCTCAACAGAACGGGGTGGTGGAGCGTCAAAACCAGACGATCGTCGGCATGGCGCGTTCCATCCTGAAGGCAAAGGGGCTTCCAAGCTTCTTCTGGGGAGAGGCCGTGCACACCGCAGTGTACATCCTCAATCGGGCTCCCACGCGGGCGCTCGATGGCAAGACCTCGTTCGAGGCCTGGTATGGGGAACGTCCGGCAGTTCACTACCTATAGACCTTTGGCTGCGTTGCACACGTCAAGACGACAAAGCTGGGGCTGCAGAAGCTTGACGATCGGAGCACGCCCACGATCTTCGTCGGCTACGAAAGCGGATCCAAGGCGTACAGATGCTACGACCCTTCTACCAAGCGCGTGGTGATTTCGCGCGACGTCGTCTTTGATGAGGCAGTGCGTTGGGACTGGACGACCAGCCCAGATGTGCACAACGGCGACGATGAGCCTTTCACCGTCGAGTACATCACAGAGACGGTGCCTGGCACAGCTCCCTCGACACCTTCGCCGGCTAGACCAGCAGCAGCTACGTCGCAGGGTTCACCTGCTCCTGTGTCACCAACGAACTTCGTCACACCACCAGCGGATGGGCGCAGCATGCTGGACGCGGACCACGACGACGAGGCTCCTCTCAGGTCCCGCGCCATCGACACCATCATCGGGCCATCAACTCCACCTGGCCTGGCTGCTAGAGTGCTGAGTGAGGAGCTCATGTTCACCACTGCCGACGAGCCCACATCATTTGGGGAAGCTGAGCGCGCGGTGTGCTGGCGTCAAACGATGCGTGAAGAGTTGCGATCCATCGAGGAGAACGCCACCTGGGAGCCTGTCTCTTTACCTGCTGGGCACCGTGCCATCGGGCTCAAGTGGGTCTTCAAGGTAAAACGTGATGAACTCGGCAACATCATCCGCCGCAAGGCTCGCTTGGTGGCGAAGGGCTATGTCCAGCGCGCCGGGGTGGATTTCGACGAAGTTTTTGCCCCGGTAGCGCGGATGGAGTCGATCCGCACCTTGCTTGCGCTAGCAGCTCATGAAGGGTGGCAAGTTCATCACATGGACGTGGAGAGCGCGTTCCTGAATGGCGACCTGAGAGAGGAGGTGTATGTCTCTCAGCCGCCGGGATTCATCATCGGCAACGACGATGGCAAGGTGTTGCGCCTCAGAAAGGCGTTGTCCGGTCTACGTCAAGCACCGAGGGCCTGGAATGCCAAGCTCGACGTCTCCCTGATCTCGCTTGGTTTCCAGAGGAGCAGCTCAGAGCACGGCATCTACACACGCTCAAATGGCGCATCGCGGTTGGTAATCGGTGTCTACGTCGATGATCTTATAATCATCGGTGCCAGCAGCGACGTGATCAATGAGTTCAAGCAAGACATGATGCGGCTCTTCTCCATGAGTGACCTTGGGTTGCTCTCATATTATTTGGGCATTGAGGTGACCCAAACCAAGGCAGGGATCACCCTTTGTCAATCCGCTTATGCAGGGAAGCTCCTGGAGCGCAGCGGGTTGGGTGCCTGCAATCCGAACGCACTGCCAATGGAGCCCCGACTGAAGCTGAGCAGAACGAGCACCACTCCAGCTGTGGATGCCACGGCATACCGACGCATCATAGGTGGGCTGAGGTACCTGGTCCACACACGACCTGATCTAGCCTACGTTGTGGGTTACCTGAGCCGGTTCATGGAAGCGCCACATGAAGAACACCCGGTGGCGGTGAAGCGCATTCTCCGCTATGTGGCGGGAACAGGTCATCAGGTTCTCTACTACACACGCAGGGAAGAAGGACGAGCGCGGTTGAAAGGTTTTAGCGATGCTGACATGGCCGGGGACATCGACACCCGGAAGAGCACCACCGGCATCATCTTCTTCCTCGGCGGGAACATCATCACCTGGCAATCGTCGAAACAAAAGGTAGTGGCTCTATCCTCATGCGAGGCCGAGTACATTGCTGCAGCGACGGCGGCCTGTCAGGGTGTTTGGCTTGCTCGGCTTGTCAGGGACATGACCAGCGTCGAGCTTGAAGCACCGGAGCTTAAAGTGGACAATCAGTCTGCTATAGCTCTGAGAAAGAATCCCGTGCATCATGATCGGAGTAAGCACATTGACACTAAGTTCCATTATATCCGTGAATGCATCGACGAGAACAGGATTGTCCTAGGGCATGTTTCAACAGAAGAACAACTGGCGGACATCCTAACCAAAGCGCTAGGGCGAGTGCGGTTCTTGGAACTGCGTAAGCAAATCGGCGTCCTGGTGATCGGTGGAGAAGGCATGAACTAAGGGGGAGAAATGTTGTATAGTCCAGCCTTCACCGGTCGTTAGTGTTCTGAGTCGGAGTCTGTATATAGATCAGCATTCAGTTTTCTGTTTCCTAGTTTTCAGCATCTAGGAGTTGCGCGCGGCTATGGCGGGTCGTGGGATGGCACGAACTGTAGTGTGCTGTGTGCCGCGCGGTTAGGGGAGATCACCTCCCACTCATGCATGTAATCTGTTTTATATTCAGTGCATCAATACAGAAAACGCTGCCAGTTCGACAGCACCAAAAGATCAAGTGTTCCATTGCTTGTTTCTGAGTGCGTCTTCCCAGGTTCGTCGGCGTGATAGTTCACCGGCGTTCCCAACAGAACCATCCCGTAATGGTGTATGTGTAAGATAAGATCTTTCATATCAGCGAGTTTCATGCATATATACTACATATGTTGCAAATGTAGTAGCAATAATAAATATACAAGATTGTTATGCATATGCCGCATATATCGTGTTGACGGATTTAGCGGTGGGGTAGGGGGAGGTGGGTTCAAGCCCCCCCCCCCCCCCCCCCCCCCCACCACCACCACCACCACCACTTCCATTATTGCCATAGAGCCCTCCTCTAAAGATTTTTTTGACATGGTTGTTTTGAGGAGAGGCTAGAGGTTGAACTTTCATGATAGAGCCATAACTAAAGCCTGATATGGGCAACGCAAGCTAGTCCTCAATTCAACATGGACTGGTACACGACTTGCCTTCCACCCATCTCATGGCGTGTTCCCTCTAAGAATTTTTCCGATGGTTGTTTTGAGTAAGAGAGAGGCTAGGTTCAAGATGGCCTGATATGCAATGCAAGCTGACTCACCTTGTGCCCATCTCATGCCATGCTCCATCTCATTCCGTGTTCCCGTGATAGCGCACCTTATTTTATCATGCTATAATCGTCAAGCTAACTCACCTTCTGCCCATCTCATGACGTGTTCCATCTCAGTCCGTGTTCCCGTGATACTCATTCTGTGTTCCCGTGATAGTTCACCTTGGCACAAATTTATTTGGCTACAAAATACACTAAGACGATATTTCACCGTATGGTTATTAAAGGGCTGTTTGGATGCAACCCTAGGCTAGTTGCCTGGGCATTTCACCTGCGCTATCTTCGAAGGCTAGATTTTCTCCTTAACTCCAAAGCCACATAAATTGGATATCTACCTCAACTCTCAAAACCATTTAAATTATCTTCTTACCCGGTTAGAAGTGGTTAGGTTTCATTTTAAAAAAAATAAAATAAAATAAATCTGTTAAACACCATATAAGATTTTAAATCATGAGCACAGATCACCCACCACTAACTACATAGCAGCATTTATTCCCATCTAAGAAAATGTGAGCACTCAACCAACATGATAAAACCAGATTGGCCAGATTCCACCATAAACAATATCAAGTCAATGCTCAAATCGTGCTTGGCGTGATGCTCTAAACTGCGTCCACTAGCATAAGTTAAGGTTCAACTAAAAAGGAAGGAGGAAAAAATGTTCCTTATGTACTACTATATATAGAACAGACGAATTTCATACACAAGATGAGCAATCCAGGTATCAAGGTAACAAAGCTGGCTAAAGACTTCTCACGTCTCCACATCACAACTCAAGGAATCAAGAGTCAGTTCGACTGCCATAAACTAGCTACGATATACAACATTCCAGAAGTCTTGTTGAACTGAGGCACACGATGGAGGTCAAGGAAAAAACAAGTATATGGCCACCTGATTTGAAAATGGAATGGTGACAGCAAGGAGTAGAACACAGCCTACGCTTCCTGATCACCCCATTTCTCCTTGGGTATCTCACCAGAGTCAGTGATCACCGCCTTCTTCCTTGGCTTGCCATTGTAAGTCCCAGCACCCCCTTCAATGGCATACACGGTATCCATTCCCTGGATCACCCTGCCAAAGACAACATGCTCCCCATCCAACCTACAAAGTTACCATTTCAGGAGCTGCAGCTTCTAAGTTAATCACTGGTGAGACATGGTGTCTAACACAACTCACCAGCTTGTCTTGATAGTAGTTATGTAAAACTGGGATCCATTGGAATCGAGTCCAGAATTCGCCATAGCAACAACACCTGCAAGACAGCAAAGCAGGGGTAGAGTTGGAAATGACCATTCTAATTTAATAATTTTCAGATAGACCTGTCAGAAGAACAAACACAGATTCAAAATTTGGCCACACTGACCGATTGACAACTAAGTCAGGATGAAAGAAATATAAACAAAGTAAAACAAAAGGAAAAACACCAGAATATTCAAACTTGTTGCCGACAAACAGCCCAGTAGGTCACACAGTACATAGTTTTCTTGAAATCAGGTGTAGCTACATAGTGAATCAAATCAGAAACCAGACCCTGTTGTAATCTAGAAAAGATGCCAACAACTAAAAGTTGTATATTCTTTAATAGGTAGAATCACTAGTGTCAAATAAAATAGTGGTGGTTTCCTTGAAAACAAATGTGTAACTAAGTACACAAGAACTTCAACAAAGGCAAAGTGCAAACTTGATGATAAAGTTCACTAGCTGAACAATCGCACCTGGATGTGTATGTTTTACAGCAAAATTCTCATCTGGGAAGATGCCTCCATACATAGACTCACTTCCTTTTCCATCGCCTCTAACTATGTCACCGCCCTGAATCATGAAGCCAGGGATAATACGATGGAATGGTGTTCCTTTATAGTGAAGTGGTTTGCCATTGGAACCAACACCTTTTTCACCTGAAAAGATGAACAAATGGACATGAACGATCAGCTCAGGTGGGATTTTAGTTGCAAGAAAATAAGCCATGGAAAGAGAATACCTGTACAAAGGGCCCTAAAGTTTTCTGCAAAGTGTAGAATAAAGAAATTTAGTAGATGAACTATAATCTGTGAAGGCAATTTTATTTCATATATGTTGAAAAAAAAACCAACTTTGACAGGATAATTGTAAGTTTGAAGCAGTGAGGTTGGTCTCAGCCAAGAAATTCTTCTTTCAAGAAGAAAAAAAATCCATAAGCATATATAATTGAAATCATGAAAATAGTAAGAGTGCTAACAACTAGATCTTCATTAGCCAGACAAAAGAGCACACTGATAGGAACAGATATGTATCAACTAAACTTCTTCTACTTCTTCGAACAGGGTAACTTTTAACCAAAACAATATGGAAACTCACAAATGCGTGAGTTCACAACTGTGCTCACATGTCAAGAGTCTAGAACAGAAGCACAAGAAGCACCGGCTGTGCAAAGGAGTACACAAACTTTGAAAATCAAAATAAATAAAAGAACATGCTGGAAAAAGAGAAGTATAATAAGAATAAGAATACCAACTGTTTTTGGAACAACCTCCCCATAGAGACCAATAACAATTCTACCTGCAATTAGGGGGTCGGGTCAATCAAGAATTAAGCCAACAATGTAATTATGTTTATGGAAACATAAAGAATTAATTCCAGCAATAGGCGACCAAAGATTTCCATTGAAACACCCAACAAAGTGCTGTTAATTGCAATATACCTATGTGCTGGCCATCAATTTCTACATCTAGGTAGACCCTGTGAGTAACTGCTGGTAATTGAACCTCTGCAATGCTCTGTGCAACATGAGAAAAAAAGAAGATAAGTTAAATCTTTTGAAATCCTAAGCATTCATCATAGCACCGTCATACTAGTTCATTTTTTTCCTTTAATTTTCTCTGATGAAGTGCCATAATAGTACATACTCCGTACAATGCATCTCCATCGTCTTGGGTAATAAAGAAATAAATACATACTACGCATCATTCAAAATGTCATGCAACATGACTAGCTACTGAAAATGATAATAAAAAAAATAGATCAATACACATGATATTTCCAATGCTGGAGCCAAACCACACGACGACACAATTCAGCAGTAAAGATAATGGCATCGACAAGGTAGAAAAACAAATCGCATGTATGCCTTACCACCTCCACTGCAAAAGTACCGTCCACAGGGGAACCAACTCCCTAAAATTACTAGCCGGCATACTAATCTCAGACATCACATTGCAAAACGCTACTACGAACAGCTAGAGCTTGAATCCTACAGGATAAAGCGATCCCGGCACAGAGAGATCCACTAAATTCCCCCTTCAACGTTGCATCTCGACTCGACACACTAATTAATCTGAACCATCCTAGAAAACTAAGTATAGTCAGTCAGACATCTTAACGACTGAACCTGACCAGACAAACTGGAGAACGGAAAGCCACACCTGGCGGCGGGAGTAGGCGGAGAAGGCGAGGTAGAGGGCGGCGCAGGCGATGAAGGCGAGGACGGCCTTCCGCAGCATAGCGATGCTCGGATGGTTTAGGCTTCTACCTCATCAAAATCGTCGAGAGCTCGGTACGAATCCGGAAGGAGCTGCTCGCGATTGACGGGGGAACGGCGGCGACAGGATCGGCACCCTCCGCTCCGGCAGACCGGGGTCTCTCCTCTTTCTCTTTTTTTTAAAAAAAAAAAATCTTTTTATCCTTTTCTTTTCTTCGATGAGCGGGCCTGGATTTTAGTTGGTTCGATTGCACGTCAGGCTGTCCCATGAACTCATGGGCCTGAACTTTCCAGCCCTCAAGACAACATGCATGACTGGGCAAAAACTTACTTTTATAGCATGCGGCCCATTACGTCAGGCTCATCAAACCACATAAACCATAATAATAAATTAATAATATAATACTCAGTCAAAAAAATGCAGAACAATTTCAACTTTAACCGTATGTGTACAAAATAAATAACAATTTTATATAAAATTATTATCATTAGATTGAATATGAAATATTTTACATAGTAAATCTATATAGACATAACAAATGCTAGTATTTTTTTCCAAGAGTAAATTACATGGCCGGTCCCTAAACGATGAGTTTTCATCCCAGTCCTCAAACTATAAAAATAGCTATTTAGGTCCCTAAACTATTGCTTAGGTTTCATCCTGGTCCCCAAAATTTCAAAAGATCATTTAGGTCTCTAAACTATTGTTTAGATTTCATCCCGGTCCCAAGCTATAGTGACAACGATAATAATTGCTTTGTTTTTATTTATTTATTTGTGCTCAATCTTTGAAAAATCACAATAAATCATAGAAAATCACAAAATGGAAAAGAGTAGATCTACCTAGTGAATATTATTAGTTCACTGTATAGATCTACTCACGTGGAGTCAAACAAAATTAGATTTTTCATTTTATGATTTTTTCTGTGATTTACTATGGTTTTTTAAAAATTCAGCCCAAATAAATTAAAAAGAAAGAGACAAAACCTTCATAGCAAAATATTTGTACTAAAGCATATCATGTTATTTGTTCACTCATTTTTGCATTGGAGCACATGTCCTCTCTTCCCAGGTTCCGCCTGCATGCCTGCAATCAAAATAGGTTAAAGTACATTTTTCAATCTTTAACTTACACTAAAGTTCAATTTTTAGCCTTCAACTACAAAATCGGATAAAAGACACCTTCCAACCATTAAAATTAGACAAATTTGACACTCGATTAGTTGCAAAAATGGTTTTCCATTTTCGAGAGGTGTTAAAATTTTATATTATGTTTTGAGCATCTTATAACATTCTCAAATGAATAAAACTCAAAATTATAAAGTTATAGATCTCATTGAGAGCTACAACTTTGGTATAAAAATTATTTTTATTTGACTCGATACAAAAGATATATTATTTTTCTAATACGGCAAGTGCTAGAACACGATTATTATAGAGCCAAAATTTTATATTGTTGTTTCGAGCATCTTAATATCCTTTAATAAAAAAAATTCGTGATATGAAAAATACTAAGATTCGTGATATGAAACTAGTATCATTTGATTAGTCATAGAATATATTTTTATAATAAAATTATTTAGAGACATAAATAATAATATTATTTAATATAAACATGGTCAAACATGATGAACAATTTTGATCGGCACGATTCCCACAATTATATTCTTTTATTTAAGGACGGAGGTAGTAATTATTTAGTTATTACAAGCACTTTAAAAATAATGTGTTAAGCTTTATTTGAGATCTTACTTGCTACTTATATAAGATAAAAGGGTACCTTAGGAAAGGCTTTGGAGTAGATATCTTATATTTTCTGGGGTCGTACCACCAAAATAGTTAGGTATTCCTAGGATTACGGGGAATACCGTTTGTATCCGCCAATCGACCGACGCGACGATCTTTGGAGTGTCCCGTCACGTACTCCTTCCGTCATGACGCGCAGCGCCGACTTCTTCCTGACCGTACCCGTCACTACCACTTTTGTCTCCCTTGTCTTTTCGTGGAAAAAACCGGAAACCTGACCGTGTTCAAGATAAGGCTCATTGCAGGCTGTGACTTCTACGCGGAATAGTACTCAACAGCGATCTGTAGTAAAGTGATCAACTGCACACAGCATGTTGTCACAGTCACAGGGTAAGCCTTAATTACGTTATTTTGGCCGGCCCTTCGTGTGAGTTGCTGGCCGGAAAAGATTCTTCATTTCACGAATTCATGCATTCGATCTGCCTCTAGCGTCATTTCGTGACACCGCACGGTGTTTTCTTTTTCTTTTTTGGGCTTAACGAAGCCCGCTGTTTCGCCTGAACTAGCTTATTAGCACAAATTAAATTAGCACGCAAGCGCATCCAAAATGTTACAACGTTTGCTTAGCAGTCTGACAGTCGTCGTCGTCGACCTGTAAGGCAGTTCCCAAAATAAAAACACATGGGAGTATATAGCTGACAGCCCATCTATGTTCGGCCGCCGCCGCGATGCAATTCCGGGCGTGCTTTTTTCCTCTCGTCGGCAAACAGGGCGCGCCGCGGGAAATTAACGATATTGGTCTGAACCAGCGTGTCTCGCCGAGAGACATACGTAGACGGGTTTTGATTCATTTTACTTATTTTTTAACAAGTTGGCAAGCTGCCATGCTATAGATCCATCCATCGAAGCCCGCCGAAGAAGACGGCACTAGCGAACTTGGCTTCCTCGCCGACGGCGGCCGGGCCGACCGGGGCGCCGACATGCAGCGCGTGCATGCATGCGGAAATGAAACTTGGAAGTGGAAGTGGAAGTGGAAGGCATGCGCGCTGCCTCGTGGGCGCACACGTCGCAGTTTCCTCCACATGACGCAGAATGATCACACGTTGCGTCATGTGGCCGCCACCGAGCCCCGTCCGTAGGTCCGGCACCGTTTGGTGACGGCCGATGGCGAGCTAATGGTAACTGAGCATTTTTAGGTTTCCTTTCTTTTCTTTTTGACAACCAGGTTTCCTTTCTTTATTCGCGAAGCAATGCCAGGAAGTAAATCGTCTCCCATTTCATTTTTGGAGTAACAAAAATTTCGGGCAGGCCGAACACATGCTCCAAAAGTTCGTTGGAGCAACGACATATGTTTTCCATGATAAGCTGGTAATTACTCCTGCTAATTAAGTGGGTATGAAAGAGAAAAGACACAGTGATGCATGCTCAGGCCGGGTACGAACAAACAAAAAAGACGGAAAAGTTTGATGGAAATCTTTGGCGGCACGTCCCTGAACATACTTACCTTTCACAGATGCTTACGAACGGGCGTTCCGGCCGGGTGATCGACGAGAAATTAAGCAACCATTTTCGTGCCGCATTGGACCGTGCACGGTTTTGGTCTGGTTTCAGGATGGTTTAATTTTATGAGTTTATTTATCCATGCTGCTGAACACAGGCAAACAGCCGTCGAGAGACAAACAGACAGCAGTTGGCAGAAGGCGATGTGCGCGTCTGCTTGTGCGTGCTCTAGATTGTTTGCGCCGCGCGCGGTTTGTTTGTTCCCAAGCAAGACTCATGCCGTCATGCGTTCACGATGAGCTAGCACGCGGAGATGTTTGAGGGAGATGGCTATGCTTGTCGTGCGTACTTCCAGTACTGCTAGCATAGCCTGCAGTCCTGCACGCTTCGTTTTTCTCCCGGTGATGGTTAGTACTAGAACGGAATACAGGACTCCTAGTACTCCGTCCGTTCATGAAAAAATCAATTTCTATTTGTATCAGTTATTTTTTTTTTACTTTAACTAACTTTATAGAAAAATGTAATAATATTTATGACTTAAAATGAGCACCATATTAAAATATATTCTTAGCTAAATCTAATAATACTAGTTTGATATTATATTTTTTAATATTTTGTTTTAAAAATTTGTTTAAAGTTGAAATTTTTTTACTTAAGATAAACCTAGAAATCCATACTTTGGTACGCTGAGAGGACAGGGAGACCGATGGATCGACTGTCCAAGAACCATCAGTTTCTGGGAGTGGAAGCGAGGGTGCCGAGACGGAGCGGGGTAGTAATTACCAAGAGACGTCTGGACGCTTGCACGCCGTCGTTTGCCATTTTCCACCCGCTGTACTGTCCTATGACATGGGCAGCAGCAGCATTTCCTCGACAGTATCAGCGAGTTCCACCGTTCTAAATTAGGCGTGGTAAAATAGACCTTATTACTAGCTGTAATGTAACATGATCGACGCCAGGGGACGCATTTACCAATGCTAACTCAACCTAGGTCCTATGGTCAGGGGTTAAAAAAAAAGGTCTAACGTGCCGACGAGCACAAAAATATCATCAAAACCATGTACAGCAGCCAGCACATACTTAATGGAAACAAATCGCTTTTACAAAAAAAATCAGACATGACAAAATAACCTTCTGATGGGGAAGGAGCGGTATTGGGTGAGGGGTTAAAGTTTAGGAAGGGTGTCAGTTTGAATACTAATCAAAACTACTATGAGTTAATCATAAGATTAATAGCTAATTTACAAGACGAATGACTAATTAATTCATTATGAACATATGTCGTTTACTATAGCACCGCATCATCAAATCAGAAATTAAATATGCTTTCGTCTTACAATTAATTTTATAATTAATCTATATTTTATATTTTAAAATCTATAATCCAATATGATAAATTTAGGAGCCGTAACAAAACATCTTTTTATATCAAACATCCCATCATACTTTCGTTTTCTAATAAATTATTACTCCAAGAAGAAGACACCGAACCACCCAAAATCCAAGCTCTCACTCAGCCGCTTATAAAACCACCGTCCCCAATCCCTCCTAAACCCCAACGGCGACGAGACATTCTAAACCCAGCGCCCGTCCCCCGCACGCACCAGAAAGCGACGCGCCTCCACCGCCCCTGCTTGCCGCCTCCCTTCCACACCAGTTACCACCTCCTCATCGGGAGCCGGGACGCGGCCAAGCACCAAGCACCCAAACGCGTGCGGCTGGCGGCGTCGGCGCCACCTTTAACTTGAAGCAAGCAAGCGCCACTGCGACGACTGGGCGCCTGGGCGGGCATTTGGGAGCCTTTCGAAAGGGGGAAACCATGGTGGCGGCGGCGCTGGACGCAATGGCGGGGACGCGGTGGGGGCGGTGGCTGGGGCTGGTGACGGCGGTGTGGGTGCAGTGCATCTCCGGCAACAACTACACCTTCTCCAACTACTCGCACGCGCTCAAGACGCTCATGGGCCTCACGCAGCTGCAGCTCAACGGCCTCTCCGTCGCCAAGGACGTGGGCAAGGCGTTCGGCCTCCTCGCGGGTCTCGCCTCCGACCGCGTCCCGACCTGGCTCCTCCTCGCCATCGGCTCCCTCGAGGGATTCCTCGGCTACGGCGCGCAGTGGATGGTCGTGTCCCGGACCGTCGCGCCGCTCCCTTACTGGCAGATGTGCGTCTTCCTCTGCCTCGGCGGGAACAGCACCACCTGGATGAACACCGCCGTGCTCGTCACCTGCATCCGCAACTTCCGCCGGAGTAGGGGCCCCGTCTCCGGCCTGCTCAAGGGCTACGTCGGCCTTAGCACCGCCATCTTCACCGACACTTGCTCCGCGCTCTTCGCCGACGACCCCGCCTCGTTCCTCGTCATGCTCGCCGTCGTGCCGGCCGCGGTCTGCGCGCTCGCCATGGTGTTCCTCCGCGAGGGCCCGGCCGCCGCCGCGGGCGCGGGCGCGGCCGCAGACGAGGAGGGCGACGGGCGCTGCTTCACCGCGATCAACTCGCTCGCCGTGGCCATCGCGCTGTACCTCCTCGCCGCGGACCTCACGGGGCTCGGCGGCGGCGGTGGGGTCGTCTCGGCCGTCTTCGTCGCCGTACTCCTCGTGCTTCTCGCGTCCCCTGCCACCGTGCCGGCGCTCCTGGCGTGGAAATCGTGGGTGAAGACCCGCAAGGCCGTGAACGCCGACCTCGAGGAGGCGGACTCCTTGGCGGCGGCGGCGACGCCGCTTCTTCTCGCGGCGAAGGCGACGGGGAGGACTGAGGAGGAGGAGGCGCGGGCCCCCGGCGAGCGGCCGCGGCTCGGGGAGGAGCACACGATCGCGCAGGCGCTGACGTCGCTCGACTTCTGGCTGATGTTCGCGTCGTTCCTCATGGGCGTCGGCACGGGGCTGGCCGTGATGAACAATTTGGGGCAGATGGGCGCGGCCATGGGCTACGTCGATGTCTCCCTCTTCGTCTCCATGACCAGCATCTGGGGATTCTTCGGTCGCATCGCATCCGGCACCATCTCGGAGCACTTCATCAAGTAAGAGGAACTCCAGCATAGCCTCAAATTAAACCCCTACATTTTCATTTGGGAAGTGGTTTACAAAATTTGAGGAGCAAATTCAAAGTCCAAGTCCAACCATAGTCCATAATTTAGGAAAAGAGGAATAGGAGGACCTCTTTCTTAAGGATCCAAAACTAAAATTTGAGAGTCCTCCTAAAATGGGAGCCGTCTAAACAGAAGGTTTAGACAAAGACCCTAGATTTAGAATATGCCTCTGTTTAGAGGCTCCATTGGAGTTGCTCTAAGTAATTACCCTTCTCGTCCTCTCCCCAGTTGGCATGGAATCATATGACTCCAAATCCAGCGTGACCGAATGAGGTAGGGTCACGATCATACTAAATCGTAGAAGTGGAAATGGGAAGTGAAGTTCCTCACGTCTCTGTTCGTCGTAGGCGTAGACCCGTAGCTCCGTAGTACGGAATCGCGCTCGGTTTAGAGAATTCAAGGTTGGCCTTTTTGGTACCGCTCTGGTTTATTAATGAAGCTGATTTTTTAGAAAATAATTTTATGAGCAATTTTTTAGGTGAAGCTCTAGATAAAGCTGAGTTATTTTAGAAAAAAGTGTTTCGTAAAACAACTTCAATAACAACTTTGTGCATAAATACGAGAGAGAAAGGGGAGAGAGTTATGATAACCTACTATTTTCAGCTTCATTCCACTTCATATCTCTATAAGAGAAAAAGAAAAATAACTTTATGGGTGAAGCAATTTTAAAAAAGGTGTTTGACAAAAGAAAAAAAACAGAGCTATTGTGAGCTGTACCCTAAAAAATGCAACTCGTTTGTCTGTTTATAATCTATCTATTTATTTACATATTTAGGATTTGGTCCAGACAAACCAATGTGAGTAGTAGTATAATGTGGACCGGGAATATTGTATGCGTCGCGTGCATCGGTAAAAACAGATAGAGATAAGCAATGCAAACGGGTGGCTGTGGGTGGTTGCATAGTGCGTCATGTGGAGCTTGTGGCCTTCGTGCCAGTTCCAGCTTTCTTTATGCCTGAAAGAGTGATATCTCAGTCGACTTGTTAGATTCAGTATTAGGTGATGTTTCAGAGGCATAGTGCGCCATCGCTTTTGACTGTCATTGTTCTTCTGCAAAAACAAAGTTTGGTATACCTTTCAGAGCAACTTTTACAACGGCGTACAACGTAAGGAACGGTTGATTTTAGTTCTGATCTCGTATCCTCGTTCTTTTAGCCAGAAGAAGAAAACGCTTGTCGTTTAAAAAAAAAAAAACAGAAAACGCTTGTCATTTTACTGCATTTCTCTGAACGCATTTTTTTTTCCCTTCTGGCCATCTGATCACCTGAATGGACATTTCAAAATTCCCAGGACACGAGCAATTCCCCGCCCGCTGTGGAACGCGGCCTCGCAGGTCCTAATGGCCATCGGCTACATCGTGATGGCGCTGGCGATGCCAGGCTCCCTCTTCATGGGCTCGGTGGTCGTCGGCATTTGCTACGGCGTCCGGCTGGCGGTCACCGTGCCTACGGCGTCAGAGCTATTCGGCCTCAAGTACTACGGTCTCATCTACAACATCCTCATCCTCAACCTGCCGCTCGGCTCCTTCCTCTTCTCTGGCCTGCTGGCTGGCCTCCTCTACGACGCGGAGGCCACCGCGGTGCCCGGCGGCGGCAACACCTGCGTCGGTGCACACTGCTACCGCCTCGTGTTCCTCATCATGGCGCTCGCCTGCGTCGTCGGGTTCGCCCTCGACGTCCTGCTCTGCGTCCGGACGAAGCGGGTGTACGCCAGGATCCACGAGAGCAAGCGGTTGAGTAGGTCAGCCGTGGAGCAGAGGGTGGGTTAGCTACGCTACGCACGCACGCAGCTCCTGTGGATGCTCATGAGAACAGCTCGCATCATCAGCGTTGGAAGTTGGAACTCTGAAGCACCTCTCCGCAATTTTGTGTGTGAATATATTTCAGAAAGAATTTTGTGTGTCAATAAGGCGCCATTCATGTCTTTATTCTTTGGTAAAGATTTGGTAAAGATGGATGCATATCGATTTGATTGGTTACCACTGAGTATTCATTGAGAGGGATGCAGGTTTATAGTATTTGGTAGTACCCCTTGAGTTCAGCGTGGTGTTTATTCTGAAGTGTATATAATGTATCCGGAAGATTGTACGATGTAATGGCCTAAACGTGTACCAGTTCTTACGGATAGTCTCTTACGTCACCATAATTTGATTCCCTCAAGCTTTAAAACCAATCATTTTATTACCTAGTAAACTCTTAAAACCGTTCAAATTAATTTCCTGCCTTGGTTTGCAGTGGGGTCAAAGATGGCCTTATCTTTTTTAGTTAAAAAGAATTGGCAATTACTTGATAAGATTTTTGAACCACGTAAAATGCCTATATAAGATTTTAAAAAATTTAAAGATAGGTTGAGATATGACAAACCCAAATAAAATATTTAGAGATCATAAAAAATATCTCTAGATGCTTCAAAAAAATATTTATCTCTAGAAAATGGAAATAATATAAAAAAACTTAAAAATTTTCCAAGGCATTCTATAACCATATTTTAAGAACTCATAAAAATAAAAAAACGTACTCACTCCATCCCAAATTATAAGATGTTCCAAAAATCTTAGAGAGTCAAAGTATCTCAAGTTTAACCAAACTTATATGACAATATAATAACATTTATAATGTCAACTAAGTATCTTTAGATTCGTTATTAATTATATTTTTATAGTATGTCTATTTGATATTATAAATCTTTATAGTTTTTTATAATTATTGGTCAAACTTGAGATGTTTTGACTCTCCAAGATTTTTGGGATGTCTTATAATTTGGGATGTTGAGAGTAATAAACAACTAACCCAAACGCAAAGGATGAATGCATTCAACATTAATGTATGCTGAATTCATGCTAGCTGCATCTCATATTTTTACCATGAAAAAAATTGATGAGTTTATACAACGACTAAAATGGTTGTAGAATATTCTAGTTTTTTGTGGATATTTTACCTTTTTATAGATATAAATATATTTTTAAAGCATCTAGAGATATTTTTGTGAGCTCTAAAATTTTGTTTTGTTTTGACTCATCCCAATCTATCTCTATTTTTTAGGAAAATTTTAAAAATATACCATAAAAACCTTATCAAATTTATTGATATTTTAATAACTAAAAGGATATAGTTTATAGGATCATGCATGTTCATTTGATCGTTTTGGTGGTTGATAAGACGGCTGATGTCGTTTTTTACTATTTTTCTATGAGAGAAAAACACTGTTTCGATGACTGATAAATCGGCTGATAAGCCAATTGAACAGGACGACTCATTTTATAGTTTGAGGAGAATAATCAATTAGGAGTCGTTTGGATTTTTTTTGAGAGGATTTGGAATCTAGTTAATAGACTAGGTTAGTTGGCTTGGAATTTAACACTCCATTACTTTTCAAAGTTCATATATTAGCCTATTTTAAATTTATAAAGTTTGATCCATAATTATAGAAATGATTATAAAGATTTATGACATCAAATAGGTATAATATAAAAATATAATTGATAAAAAAAACTAACGCTATTTAGTTAGCATCATAAATGTTATAATATTATCATATAAGTTTGGTTAAATTTAGAATACTTTGACTCTCCAAAATTCTTGGATGTCTTATAATTTGGGATGGAAGCCGTAAAACTTATAACACACTTTTTAACTCACTCCCTTTAGTAGAAATAGAACACATAAGTATCTCTCTTCGTATGACCAACAATAATATATAAATATATTTCATATATAACTATCCTAGATTCCTAGCTTAGTTGATCTATGTGTAAATTATAATTATTAAAATAAATTCAATTTAAAGGATCAAACAGGGCCTCGTAGGTTAGAGATCGAGGAAGAAAACCTGGCGTTTGATTGGATTTTCTTGCTTCTCAGTATTTCCAAGAATTTGTTAAATTTTACTTGGCAAATCTTATAATTTACCAACTCTCAAAAGTAGATACCAGTCAAAAGTATATACGAGGTAAAAAAACAACTCTTCTAAAAATGGAAAAAGAAGACCCACATACATTTTTTTTTTACCAGTCGGCGACTCGGCGTTCCCAGCGCGGCATCTCCTCTCGCGCGGGACGAGCGCCGCCGCCGCTTCGTTGGTTTTCTCCCTCTGCCTCGCACATATTTTCCACAAGCCGACCATCTCCTCCTCCCTGTGCCTGCTATCTCCTCCAGTCCTCCGTGGAGTAAACCAGGAGGCAACAATCCGTTGATTTAAATCAGGAGCAGCAGGCGGATCAGCAAGAGCAACAACAGGCCAAGCACAGCAGGCCAAAGAACTGAACCATGCATCAGCTTTTCCAATTCATGTGGCAGACAAGGATGCAGCCGGCCACCAATAGCAGCGAGCCGGCGCCAGAAACCCGGATGCGTGAAGAGAGGAATTTGCCAAGTTTATATTTTTGTCTAGAGATGCTAAATTGTTGGAGGATTTTTTTTTATATATTTTGACAAAATTTTATGAATGCCAAGTAGATTCGGCTGAAGATCCGATTTTAAACGCTCCCAAACAGGCTTATAGTTCAAAGATTCAGTAGTTTTTTTTTTGCCCTCCGCAATTTAGACGGCGGCTCGTTACTTGATAGGGAAGGAGATGGGCCATGGGCTCCTGGCGGCAATGTGCCCGGTGGCCTGGCGGCCTGCGAACAAAAGAATAAGGAGAGCACGCGGGCTGCCGCTCAAGCTACTCTATTCTTGGGCCACGATATGAGCCCGTTGCCCGACGTCACATTTTTTTTTGGGCCGTGCGGCTTGCTCACAAGTCACACAAGATTGCAGGGGCCGAAAAACCGCAAGTATATACGCGGACCATACAAGCGTCGCCGGCGGCGGTTGCCGGACTGAGGTGCCCCGGCTGTCTGCTGGCGGCGGCCGGCGGTGGAGGGGTACTATGTGACTGTTGAACGTTTGCTTGCGCCAATTGCTCTGGCTAAAACTCCATGTTCTCCGTGGCCTTCAGCTTTGCGCCCTTTGTATTCAGGGTAAACATGGAAGGACTGCAGCTGCAGTTGGAATGGTTTGTTCGATTAGCTTACGCTGTCCTTCTCCCTCTTTGCAGCTTTCAATTCATGCAAATCCATTCTGTACACATCTTGTACCTTCTTAAGAACTCGATCAGGACTAAACTGTTTCAGCTGAATTTATCTTACTTGTGTTGTCAGTATTATATGTCATGGTCATTACTAGTGGCGAAGCTAGACAAAATTCGAGGGTGGTGCACTTACCTTATGGGTGCATAAACATATATTCTAGGTGGTACATATATGGTAAATTTTTAACTACATTCACTGTTTTTACATTTTTGGGTGGTGCATTTGCACCCAACACTCACAACGTACCTTCGTCCCTGGTCATTACTGGGGCATCTCTAATTTATTTGAGGTTTATGAGGATGCAATTAGTCAGCCTTTTTCCCCCTTCCGATGCCGTATCTCTGTGGGCCATCCGAATCTTTTAAAATTAAGATCTGCGGCCGTTTTCTTTTCTGCTCACTCCCCATATATCTAATGAATTGTGGTCGTCACTCTAACAACACTATCGATGAAGTCTCACTCCTTTTTAAAGAGATTCTGTTGTTTGGAAACATGAAAAATCCTGGCTGTCACCGATACGGCTATACCTCACTCTTGGTATTGGAAGTAAAGCATAAGTGAGCCAAACCAATGCCAAGGAATGTCAAAAGGAGTTGACCTCGTCATTGGTTTGGCTCTTTTTTGACATTCCTTGCCAAACTTTCATCACAAAGGTAAACACATAATCATGATGATATATAGAACATGCAGATATTTACTACTATAACTCTATGCTTAGCATACTGCAGCTGACAAAAAACAGAAGTAAAGAAACAATGTATACACACAAAAGGAACTGAAGTCACATGTTTTGCTGAGACTGACTGAGAGGAAAATAAATGAATGCAGAGCGTGCTTGTTGACCGTCTGAATCACAGTAGCACATTAGCGCTAGATAGGGATATATGTAAGCGGACCAGCTCACGAACCCGCATATCATATAGGCTTAATTTTATGAGTTGTTCACAACAACACACAAAACTAAATCTACATGTGGGTTTTTAATTTGTGGGCTAGCCGCTTGCATCTCTAGCTGCGCTAGAAGCTATAACCGCCACCTTTGCCAACAAACAACCTCTCTATCCACACGAGGCAAAAGGCTAAAGAATATATGCTTCAATCGCCGTCCTCATCCTAGCTGCTAGCTGCTCCAATCGTGTTTTTAAATCCGAAAGCAACTCCGGCCGCGCCTGGCCACTGCCGATCGATCAAAGAGACACCTGTCTTGCCACGCCAATCCGGTCACACAGCAAGCAAGACAACGACCGCGGCCGCTGCTAATGCGGCCTGGAGGAGCAACGACGCCGCCGCCGTCGTCGTCGCGGCGTCCATCTCGCCGGTGGCCAGGCTCGCCAGCCACGAGTCGCCCTCGAGCTCCACGTCCTTGGGCGTCGGCAAGGGATCCTTGGTCGCCTTCTGGCTGCACAGAAATATAATGCCGGGCCACCATGCATGGCTCTGATCAGAACGATTCAGTTCAATCATGTATGCTAGTATAGTAGAGTATAGCAGCATTTTCATAAACAAAAACAGGTCAGTCGGCTGTGACTGTGAGATGATAAGGGTGAGGATTCCAAGCTAGCTTTTTCTCGTGCTGCCCATCCATGGCTTGCATTGCATGGCATGCTGTGCCATTGCCAACTAGGCAGGTGCAGCTTTTAACTCAACCGCCACTAGCGAGGCGACCGGTGACCATACAAGGTGGGGAAGGAACAAAGGCGGTGGCAGCAAAAGACGCAACGCGAACAATTTAAAGCGGCCTCCTTTCTCCATCCCAGTTTGATGCTTCCCTTTTTTTTATATTATTTTTGTCATCAAAAAATGTATTTTTCTCAGCAATCCCGAAGATGCTCATATCATACTCTCCGGCCATTATGTCCGTCAGTGTCAGTGTCAGCTACTATGAGCTTGTGCCACGCACGCACGCACGCACGCCAAAAATATCCCCATTGCAACGGAAAACAAAGCTCCCCTCGATCAAAACTGTTGTTGCGTCAAGTATTTGAATTTCCAATGTTCAAAAAAGTATTTGAATTTCCAGCTGGGTATGATGGGTAGTAGATTAGAGGCATTTGGCTGGAAAGGTTTCGTTGTGCAGGGAAACTGAAACTGAAACTGAAACCGAAAGCAAAACCAAAAGGATCGGATTGGATCGGACTGGGTGCACACGCAACGAAAGTACCTGTTGGGCGTGCCGGCGCTCGGCGGGCAGAAGGTGATGGAGTAGTCGGTGGCGGCGCAGGTGAAGGTGGAGGTGGCGTCGTCGTAGGCGTAGCTGTAGGAGCGCGGGCACGCGGCCTTGAACATCTGCGAGTACACCGAGGGGCGGCACGTGTCCGGGTTGCCGAACTGCCCGCTGCAGCAGTACTCGGGCGTGCCGAACGCCTCGCACGCGCTGCGACACGCCTGCCCCTGCCCCTGCCCTCCGGCGCGCAGCTCCGGCGGGCACCGCTCGTTGAGGTCGACGAGGCAGCCCGTGACGGGGCAGCCGGGCGCCGCCGCCTCCACCACCATGGGCAGGTTGTAGCCGTCCACCAGGCTCACGTCGTAGTAATCCTTGCTTCCCCCGCCGCCCAGCGTGAACTCCGCCAGCGTCGCCGGCGGTGCCGCGCCCCTGCCGCGGCACTCCACCTCGCCCGACCCGCAGTCCCCCGTGGCGCACGCGCCCTTCCCCGACGCGGCGTCGAACGCGCACCCCGTGCGCGCCCAGAACCGCCCCGACCACCCTGCTGGTGCCGCCAGCGACCGCGTCTCGCCGGGCCCCAGCTCGAACCCCGTCGTCTGTAGCGCCGAGCTCCCGGAGTTGGCCAGCACCCCTGGCCACACCGTGCCGCCGCACCGGTTGGTGAACGTGAACGTGATCCCGCCCGCCGCTGCCCCTGATGCGTCAACGCGCAAGCGGTAAGCCATTGGACGATGATGCATCTCAAAAAGCTCACACTGAACAAGAAAGGAAAGAATTCACCATTGCCGATTACAGTACCTTGAAAGAATGATAGAATCACGAATGACAGACTAACAATCGCTGAAGCCAACCAACTCATCGTCAAAGAAGCCATCGATCGTCGGACTCTCCAACCCAATTCTTCGCACCAACAAATTGAAATGTATGTATGTATGTGTGTGTGTGTGTCAAACGAGGAATATGAGGCTTGTCAATTATGGCAAAGGCTGACGGAGAAGTTCTTGAAATGGCAGTTGCGGATAACTATTTGGGGTAAGCAGTGGTGATCAGGGAGCTAGGCGGCGAAGCTGGAGGAAGAAGGAAGAAGTGTTTTTCGACACTACCACCAGCAGCACGAGGTCGTGCAGAGTGGACGGCCCCCTACTAGTGGTAGTGGGAGGATTGGTTAGCTCGTGCACTCGTGTGTAGGCTCACCCCCATCGCACACCTGGGCATTTATAGACCACGATGACGTCAGCGGCCCACGCCACTGCGAGCACCTTTTGACGGTCCTCGTGAGCGAGCAATGATATGCATCCGTTCTCTCTCTCTAATATCTAAGCTAACGATTTGTTTTATTTTCTTTTATATGTAAAAAAAAACTTTTTAAAAAGGACGCCACTAGCGTCCGGACGTCCGGCGTCCGTAGTGTGTCCGAACGCATCTCGCGCATCTCGCAGCTCCCGTTAACCAAACAGTGCGTTAGCGTCAAGGCCCACCCACGAGACCATCTCAATATCCCGTGCAATAAAAAAATAGAAAACTCAAGGGGACTGAAGGGGATAACGCACGTCTCTCGTCTGCGCCGCATTCCCCTGGGCCACGGCGTGTCTCCTCCGTCGTCCCCAGCGCACGCCGCAATCCCCCAGCGTATCTCCTCCGTCGGCCCCCAACGCACCCCTCTCCCTCACTTGCTACGCCGCAACCGTAGTCTAAGGAAGCAAAACGCAAGGAGGAGACACCAAGGCAAGACAACAAAAAGCAAAGAAGGAGATGTAACACCCGATCTAGTTTTGAAACAATCAGATACAACATTTGCAACATATGTTTTAAGGCAGATGAAACATTTAAAAACATGTGTCTAAATCACTTAAAAAACATTTGGAAAACACTTGAAACAGACGCAACATCCAGATAGAAACATTTTCAACATATGCGTGAAAAATATGCAACTTCTAAATAAACACAATTGCAACATAGGTCTAGAAAAAAATAGATGAAACATTGAGGACAAATATCTGCAACATAAGTGTGCAACCATAGCAACATATGTAACATCTCGATCTGATTTTGCAACATCCATATGAAACCCTTGCAACATGTCTCTAAAACAACTGAAACACTCGAAACGTACACTTGCAACATGTGCTTTCAGCGCAGTGTCACCTTGTTGGTAGGACGAATGGCGTTCTTGTGGAGCTCGATGCTACGGAGAGCTCAGAGGGTTGCTGGTGCGGATCTTGCTGGTTGTACGGATCTCAGCAGTGGCCGCTGCGGTTGCAGATGGAGTGCAGCCTCGATGGGAGGCACAAGTCTCGACGTGCGGGAGGGTGGCGCTGGTGAACGACGCAGACAAAATCTGTCCTATGGACGTGGACGAGCAGACTCTGTCCTGCAATGGTAGGCGGTGTGGGTGGAGAGCGGAGGTGGCGCTGCAGGCGACCGGAATCCGTCCCTGCTGTGGCAGGCGGCATGGGTGTGGGCGGTGCTGACGAGCGGTGCAGGTGCCGTTTGTCCGAGCAGAGGTGGGCGGGGGTGGCGAGCGGCGCATGCACTACCCGTTCGAGCAGGGGCAAAGCCGACGAGCGGAGTTCCTCCGGCGATGGCGAGTGACGCGGACGTGGGCGGCGTAGTGCTGGCGAGCGACATATAGGCGGACTCCATCTGAGCAGAGCGGCGCAGATGAGCAGAGTGCTCGTGGATCGAGCGTGGACTGAGCAGGGTTGCGTGAATGAGTTGGATAAGGATGGGTCTGTGAACGAGTGGATGAGTATGAGTCTGTAAATGAGTGGAGGAGGCTAGTCCGCACGAAAGTCACGGGAACGTATGCGGGGGCCACGTCCGGACTCAAAGTTTTGGACGGACGTCCTTAATAGAGCATTACCGTTTTAAAAATTGGGGAAAACTGACGACTTGTTAGGAGTGTCATGCCTGTAAAACGTGGTATGATAGATAGGAGTACGTATAATACTCCCTCTATTTTAAATTAAAAGTCATTCTATGAATTTTGGAGAGTCAATGTATCTTGACTCTACGGGAGTCGGGATGGGCGGGGTACACGGGAGCCGAGTGCGCACTTGCTAGACCCACCGCCATGGTCGCAACCTCCATGGCTGACCACGCGGCCCCGGGTCATCTCCGGGCCCTCCCTCCAGAAGTTTGAACTTCGTTCCCCATATGTCAGCGACACTCTCCATGAGAACAAGTTGAAGCCGGTGGGGGTCGATTTGGACGAAGAGGTGGTGGAATTCTTCGGACAACTATGGGCGATTGATTCCCCTCGTCCACGTGCTAGGGTTCCAGCCGAGAATCCTCCACCAACCGCTCCTCCACCTATCCCTTCCGAGCGTCTCTTCTGGGTTCGGAAGGATCTCGTTCTATCGAAGCAGATCTCCCTAGAGGACTGCTTCACGGTCCGACGCTTCGAGAAGCTTGATTCGAAGCCGGTGCTGCTCAGCTTTGCTAGAGATCTCTGGGGCCGAGGAGGGAAGGCGACCTACGCGGCGGTCACCAAGCACGACATGGAGGAAGAGGGCAGATGGGTCTGGCACGAGCCATCCAGACCAAATCAGCGTCACCTTCGTCCGCCAAATCTGAATCCAAGGTATCCTACCCCTCCCCCACCCCTGGGCAGAGCGGATCAGGGGCGTAGGCCATACAATTCTATCAATCAAGCCCAAAATTAATAGCGTCTGCAGCCCCCAGTTCAACCCCAACCTCAAACTCAACCTCAGTATCAGCAGAGGCACCAGCCTCCGGTCCAGCAACAACCGAGACAAACCCAACCACCAAGGCCTCAGCCCAAGCGTGGATCTATTCAAGGCAAAAATCAGGGGAATCAGGGCAATGACATACCCTTCAACATAGATCCTACGTACCGAGCTCTGACATGTTACAACTGCGGGGAACCATACCATTTTGTGGGGAATTACGTCAAGCCTAAGATATGTTTCATCTGTGCTGTGGCTGGCCACCACATGAATGTCTGCCCGATGTGGAAGGTTGACCATCCAGTGGCTGCCTATGTGGGTAGTGCTAGCCAGGGATTGGGTTTTTATCACCTTGAGGTTCCACCAGTTGACTCAACACAATGGCTCAACCTGAGTAACTGTGTGTGTGGTGAAAGTCAAGACAGGAAAGATTACTATAGCTGAATTAGAGGTGGAGCTATCAGACATCTACTGTAAGGAGTGGCCATGGCAAATCAGAGAATTAGAAGAAGGGAGCTTCCTAGTCAGATTTCCACCTCACAAGAAAGTGGTTGATATAAAAAGCTACCCATCATTCAACTTGAGAAAAGAGGGTGTTCAAGTGGAAGATTCAGAGAATGAAGAAGAATCTAACCATGAGGTGGAACATTCTATCTTGGTGATGGAGGAGTCTGTGCATGTTATACAACAGCAAAGTGAAGGTGATAATGACCAGGCCAAGAAGATGAATAAGAGGAAACAACAATGGGGGCCTGTGCAGAGGGTGGAAAGACCAAGGAGGGTCCCAGAGGATGGTAAAACTGTCATGCAAAGAGCTCAAGAATTGAAGGATGGAAAGAACTTGCTAAAAAGTACTAAACACTCAACATCCTTTGCTTTTGAGAGCAACTAGTCTTTAATTGAAAAAGCTAAAAGTGTGAATCTGTCTTTAGGCAGCAATGAAAATGAAGCTAATTGCATGGTACAATCTTTAAAAAACAGAGAGATGTTAGCTAGATCTGAGTTTGAAAATAATAATCCTGAGATTATTTTGCCCAGTGACTTAGATGTTCATGTAGATGCTACTAACTTTCCTAGTTTAGCTAGGTGTCAGATAGTTTCCTCCCCTCTTGTGAGGAAAGAGGTAAACAATATAGAGAATTCATGGGTAAAGATAACTAGTAAAGGTATTAATACCTTAAGTCAAGAAATAATTCAATGATAGGAGCAACTTGGAATGTTAGAGGCATGAACAAAGCATGCAGTTTGCAGTGTATCACTAATTTTGTCTCAGACAATAAATTAGACTTTGTTGCTTTTCAAGAAACCAATCCTTTCTAGATTCTTTCTTGAATTATATCCATAGGAATTTTTCTTGGCATCACATCCATGCTATAGGGACAGCTGGTGGGATGCTAGTTGGTTTTAACAAAAGTAAATGTGAAGTTTTAGCTTCTCAAATTAAAAATTTCTCCTTATCTGTTATGATTAAAAACTATCATGATGGTTTTATCTAGAGATTCATAAATGTCTATGGATCTCCCTATGAGGAAGGTAAATTAGAATTTATCCAGGAGTTAGGGTCTATTCTTGAGAATTGGTCTGGCCCAACTATAGTGGGGGGTGATTTCAATCTGGTGACACATGTTAGAGAAAAGAGTAATGGGATCATTAACCATAGATGGACTGACATGTTTCAGGATTGGATCAATAAGTTTGGTCTTATTGAGTTAAAAAATTCCAATAGGTCTTTTACTTGGTCTAACAACCAAGAACAGCCGATTATGGCAGCTATTGATAAATTTTTTTGCACTCCCAGCTTTGAGCAAAGATTTCCGTTAGCTTATGTTTCTGCTAAAGCTAGAGCTGAGAGTGATCATGTTCCCCTTATCTTAAACTTTGGTGTGAATGAGGTTAAGAAACCAAACCTTTTTAGGTTTGAAAAATGGTGGTTACAACAACCAGACTTTAAATACTTGATTAAAAAAATCTGGAAAACAGAGTGTGCTTTTAGTGACCCTTTGGACATTTGGCAGTTTAAACTTAGGTTGATAAGGAAAAAAAATAAGGGTTGGGCGATTAACATTAATGCTGAGGTCAGAAAGAAGAAACAAAAACTCCTTGAGGAGTATAATACTTTAGATATTAGACAAGAAGCTGGTAACCTGTTACCTAGAGAGAGAGAGAGAGAGATTAAATGATATCATGTTTGAGTTGGAAAAAATCTAGAGTCTGGAGGAGATGAAGGCTAAACAAAGGTCTAGAGAGAGAGACATTAAAGAAGGTGATAGAAACACAACCTATTTTCAGGTTGTGGCTAATCAGAGGAATAGGAAAAAAGAATTGAATATCTGGAGGGTGAGGATGGGCTGCTAGTTGACCAAGAGCCTATGCTACACCATGCTATGGATTTTTATAAAAAGCTTTTTAAGCAAGAGGAGGAGTATGGTATCAAGTTAGATAACTCTTTTTGGGATATACAAGATATGGTTACTTTAGAGGAGAATGAGCTTTTACAAGCTCCTTTTACAGAAGAGGAAATTAGGTTAGCTATCTTTGGCTCTTATGCTAAAGGTGCTCCAGGGCCAGATGGCTTTTTTTTCCTTTTCTACCAATCTTTTTGGATCTCATCAAAAAAGATTTTATGAACTTGGTTAGGGTGTTTGAGAGAGGAGACCTAAGTCTTGATAGGTCGAATTATGCTATGATTACTTTAATCCCTAAGGAACCTGAAGCAACAAACCTCAAAAAATTTAGACCAATTAGTTTATTAAACTGTAGTTTTAAGATCTTTGGTAAAACTCTCAACAATAGACTTGTTCAGGTTGCTGATAGACTGATTTCTGGTAACCAGTTAGCTTTTATTAAAGGGAGATTTATTCTTGAGAGCGTAGTGGCTGCCCATGAAATTATTCATGATGTGCATAGAAATAAGGAAAAAGGGGTTATCCTCAAACTTGACTATGAAAAGGCTTATGACAGGGTTAGCTGGTCTTTCTTAGAAGATATGCTTAGGTCTAGAGGGTTTGCTCCTAAATGGATAAATTGGATTGTGAAACTGGTAAGAGGTGGATCTATTTGTGTTAGAGTTAATGATGACAACAGTGGGTATTTCAAACCTGGCAAGGGCTTCAGGCAAGGGGATCCTCTTTCCCCTTTGCTTTTTAACCTAGTTGTAGATGTGTTCACTAGGATGCTGGTTAAAGCAACAAAGCAGCAGGTAATGGTCTGATTTCTGGCCTTATACCTCAAGTAATTGAGGAGGGTATTATTAGTCTGCAGTATGCAGATGATACCCTTTTGTTTCTGGAAAATGATTTGGATAAGGCTAATAACCTGAAATGGCTTTTATCTTGCTATGAGCTTATGTCTGGTATGAAAATAAATTTCAAAAAGAGTGATTTGATCACTATTGGTCTAGATGATCAGGAGACTAGGGATTTCTCTAGAGTCTCCTGCTGCAAAAGTAGCAGCTTCCCTATCAAGTATTTAGGGGTTCATTTACACTACTCTAAACTTAGAAGGGAATATTTACAACCTACTGTAGATAAGATTATTAAAAGAATAGCAGGGTGGCGAGGCAGACTCCCCTCTTATGCTGGCGTTTAACTCTGCTCAAAGCCTGCTTGGCTAGCATTCATATCTATCTCCTATCAATTATCAAATTTCCGAGATGGGATATTGATATAATCAATTCCCAGATGGCACATTTCCTTTGGAATAACACTAAAAATATGCATAAGTATCATTTAGCTAATTGACAGTTGGTTGCCCAGAAAAAGGAGGTGGGGGTTTTGGCATTCCTGACTTAAGGAGCCTAAACATTTCTCTCTTGAGTGCATGGAAAAAGATAGTTCAGAATAAGTATAGAACCAATAACCCAAATTTGTTAGCCAGCCCTGATATCAAATCCTCCCTTTTTGGAAAGGGATTCTCTGGGCTATTAAGGCAGCTCAGATGGGGATTAGGTGGAAGGTAGGAAATGGCAGAGGGGTGAGATTTTGGGAAGACTAGTGGTTTGGTAATTCCAGCTTAGCCATACAATATTGGCCCCTCTATGTAATCAATGAGCAACATGGGAAATCCATATCAGATGTTTGGGATGGAGAAGTCTTAAGATTATCCTTTAGAAGGTCTGTATCTGACAACTTAATGGCCTTGTGGCATGAACTAGTAGAGAGATTGTAGAGACTCTGAGCCTGGAACAGGAAGAGGACCAAATCATTTGGAGTTATAACTCTTCTGGTATTTACTCAGTTCAATCCCTGTATGTAGTGGTTAATCACAGGGGAGTGATCCCGACTTATGTGCATGTTGTTTGGAAATTACAGATACCCCCTAGGGTTCAAATCTTTCTTTGGCTCCTATCTAAGAACAGATTACTTACTAGAGACAATTTAGCTAAAAGAAGAGAGGTTCACGATAGATGTTGCCTGTTCTGTGCTGAAAATGAATTTGTGAATCACCTTTTTTTCCACTGCCTTGTTGCTCAACGTGCTTGGCATTACATTCTTGGTTTTTTAGACCTGCCAGAAGTCTGTGATTTTGAGATGATAGCTTCTAGATGGATTGCTAATAAAAGGCATATGAATGCTAATATTGTTTGTGCGGCTACCTTATGGTGCCTGTGAAAAATGCGTAATGAATTGTGTTTTCAGGGAAAATGATGGATAAACGAAAAACTACTGCTATGGAAGGTGGCAGGGATGCTGCGAAGATGGAAACCAATGTTCAAGCAAGTGAATGGGGAGACGATGGAAAGAATGGTGACAATGCTGGAAGCTCAAGCGATGTGTCCTTTGGCAATTTGCTGGGAGGAGGCGTCGGTTCCTACTCTGATGTCTTCGCAAGGCTTGGCGCTGGATTGCGCCGATGTGATTCCCACTGAATCCGTGTCTGTTCCTGTGCCTTTCAACGAAAACTTAGATACTCTGGTCTTGTCTGATGAGCATTTAGATGTTGTGACTACGTCTGTAAGTGACCTTCAGGTCCTTGATGGCGGACGTGCCGCTTGAACCTTAAACCTGGATGATGTTTGCTTTATGAATTTAAAGCGGGGGAAACCCTTTTCTCTAAAAAAATATTATTAGATTCTTCATCAATTATATTTTTATAGTATATTTATTTTATATCATAAATATTTATAATTTTATTATAATTTTGATTAAATTTGAAATACTTGATTCTCTAAAAGTCTTAGAATGACTTACAATTTAGAATTAAAGAAGTTCCAGCATGGACTAGCCCACTTGCATCATATGGTGATCAGCAGGCACACGATCCTACGATGGTTCGTTTCCGTGGGGGCACTCGGCGCCAGCTTTACTGACGATTGACGTGTCCTTCCTGCGTCCGTCTGTCTGTCTTGGGTGGACAGGCGCGGTGACCTCACCCCGCGGGCCTCGTCTGGCGTCTGCTGCTAGCCTGCTCCATTCCGGCGTGGCGCTCGCCGTCGGTCGGTTTGGTTGGTTGGTTGGGGAAGGGAGCAACGCCCATGGGCGAATTCGGCCCGGCACGACCCATACGCCATGCATTTGCAAATCGAGCTAGTGACGCCGGCCGCCTCCGCCGTAGAAAATCGGGAAAAACGTTCCAAGCAGGCGCCTTGTTCCGGCTTTGCTCGATCGGGAGCCTGATCTCAGCTTCCGATCCGATCGGCGTCAGAGAGCATCGTTTTCGGGACGTACACGTACACGTACGAACGGGTGGCGTACGTCGTGGTCGTGCAACGTTGGATCGTTGCTGGATGGATGCTGCGTGCTTTTCTTTTCTTTTCTCGAACAGTAGTGCCCAAGATTCGTCGTTGAATGTTCACGTTCGTGCGTCCCGGTCGGACTACTGGTTTCCAGGGCAGCAGCGGTAAGATTGCTCCAGCGACAGCTACGGCCTACGGCGGCCGGGAGCTCTCATTCCACCGTACCGTGCGTTCTTTTGCTGCTGCTGCTGCTGCTGTTTCCACCCTGTGTGTGGTAGCTCAGTAACATGAAAAGCTCGTTCCAGATATTTCAGCAGGGTACGAGTACGATCCCTACCTTTTCGCGTGAGAATGATGCGTTCCCACCTTCACCTTGCAGACACACACGCATGGTGTGGTTGCGACTCGCGACCGACCTCAGTTTCCAGACTTCTACAGTTAATAACAATCCCAAACGTGCAAATAATAAATTCAGACGTCACGTACTCTACCATTCATTTAATTTACTCCATATAAGTCAAGCTGGAATCGAGGCTTTACGGAAATTTCAAGTTATGCTTTGGATGCTGGCCTAAATCCCTTTTCTTTTCAAAGATCATTGGCATAAATCCCTAATAATAGTGGCGAACCAACTGCCTGCCTGCCGAAATGTGTCAAAGCATGTAGCACGGCAATACTAAGGTACAAACTTTACTTACTAGGAGGTAATATCTTGAATCAATCTGAGCCGTTAATTTTTTACAATTTATAAATTACTTAGTAAATTAAAAAAAATAGAAAAACAAAAATAGTTCCCTAATCAGGGGAGCCGCCAGATCCTCCGCATCCCTATACACGGCAGGTGAAATATCTTGACCCCAAATCACGGAAAAAATATTATGGCTTGTTATAATATTAGCTAATATATTAAGTTTTATCAGTGGACTATATGCACATGAAATAACACAACACGTTATAAGTATTAAAAGTCTTATCGGATCCAAAAAATAAAAATACAATAAAACATTACGTGCACTAACACATGTTATCCACGCTAATCTAACCTGCATAGATACGCTAACACATTATTTGTACTAACAAACACGCTAACCACGTGCACGCTAGTCACGTAACACACCAACACACACTACACCCACACATATGCCCGTACACTCACACAGTTCACGTAATACACCCACACACGCACAACCCACACACACGTGCACGTACGGTACACCCACACATGTACGTGTACGTACACGCACTTGCAAAATTAGGTAAGTCACAAAATTATATAGTAATAAAAATATATTAGTATAAAGTTATAGAATAAAAAAGATCAACCATATTCGTCAAAGATCACACATACATCAATCAAATTTAAAATAGAGATTTTTATATTTAAAACTTTCCTCATTTATCCTATTTTATAAAATAAAAATTAATTAAATATTTATTTCATCTATTATCTCTAGGTGATTGTGACCGTCCGATCAAAATAAATGAACTGCTCACAGTTGTTTGTATGTACCACAGTAAAAGCCCACAAGAATACCATTCAGAGATGCATGACAAAGAATGCTGATAAGCTGAACATTGTTCGCTTTCTCAGTTTCGTATGAACATTTCCATGTCCAGCAGCCAGCAGGATGCATGACACAAGTAATAAGAATTGACTTGCCTGCCCTCCAGTCCCCTGGGCTTCCGGTCTACGGAGTACACTGTATACAGCATTTCCTTTGTCTTCAGGTAGAAGCAAAAGGGCCGGAGGAGGGAGCACGGGCCACCAACCTCGGCACACAATTTGCTGCCGTGGAAAGCGCCCAAGATGATCTACATATCGGATAAGAGATTAGGCACTCACTAATACTACTATCTATCTCCTTGGACCCTTTAATTTTCCCCGGCTTCGTCTCTCTTCTGTCACTCAAAAGGACGAAAAAGGAAAAGAGGAAATGTGGAAAGGGCATATCTCGTGTGTCAGTCTCCACTGTTGTCGAACTGCATTGGCATTGCCAAAGTCCAGTCGGGCGTCCACCATGGCAAATTGCCAAGAAGCAGGCCAACAACTTTGCTTGCACTGCATACCCTACCCGCAATCCCCAATCTTCTATCTTCTCTGCATATGGCTCGTTTTATGTCCCCTCAGAGCCTGTCACTACGGACTAATAAGCGCTGGCCGGGAAGGGGAAATCCTTTGCTTGTCGAGGAGGAGAAATGCATGGGACAGATTCGTTTGACCTGCAAACAGTTAGTTGCCCATCTGCTGCTGCCAACGATGCTGCATGCAGCTAGCTAGACAGACATATACTATGCTCCTCCTGTGTTCTTGGGCGCATTGCAGGGGGAAAGTATCAACGGATCAGATCACGTCAAAAAGAGGGCGGGCGCTGGAAAGAGGATCACTGCTATCTTATCACCAGCACAGCACAGGTTCCTGCCCTACCACCTACTGTTTCGGCTGTGTCTCAAGTCAATGCCTAGGGGCGCTGCTGATGTGGAGTCCACGCGATCTCCACATGACTGACTACAGCAAGAACAGCAGAAAGCGCGATAAACAAATTCTAGATATATTATTACATGCTTGTGTGTGTCATGTAGTAGAATGCAGCTTCTTCTGGTGAGACGACGACAGTATACGGCGAGACGACGACAACGATCGATGCGTCATATTTCGATGCCAAGCCAAGCAAAGAGATAAACAAAGTCAAGTTGTAATAAAAAGAAATCAATCAAAGTGTGCATATGCATCCTCGCAACAACAAAAAAAATAACAAAATGCCGTGCATATGCATGCATGGACCAGACGAAAAGCAAGAAAGATTTGGAAGACACTTTTCCGCCTGGATATAAAGAGATTACGTTTGCCATGTCGGCATTGCACATCTGCGCTTCAGTGCATCCTCTTTTTATTTTATTTATTTTTCGTCCGGTAATCTCTGGGCTGTCCAGCGGCCACAGGCCCACAGCTCGTTGGTCGCAGCCAGTTCGTGCTGGTGTGATGGTGGGGGCCACGGGGGTGTCAGCATGTTAGTTTTTGGTTATCCGGTGCCTCCATTTCTATTGCTATTCCTGCCATGGATGGATAGACGCTGGCAACAGATAATTCTAGTTTACATGTAAGATGCTGCTGATCCACCACAGGGACCCCTGGGCCCTGGCTACTCTTTTGCTCAGTGCCCTTGGCTCTTTTTATCTCGCCAAGGAGTTGTTAGTGCATTTCGGTACTGGTCTATCAATCCATATACTTGCACAAAGAGCACGGGATAATAGATCAAAGAAACATTAATATTAGTATGAGCCCAAAACTAACATTTATTTGACAATGCTCTACTACAACACTCAGTACTCATATATACCATCTAGTGTTTTCTACGGCTCTAATAGACTTTACTTGAGTATCTTCAACAGTTTGTCAAACTCACTTGCTATCCTTTATTTTTAGATAAAACTAGAAAAATCACTCCTTCAACAATTTGACATCCAACTTGGTAATTTTTAGCAACTTGGTAAATCTCCCCCATCCACGCGCATATATGCACGCGTGTAAACGAGCGCGCACCGGCGTACGTAGAGGTGGAAGGGCAAAAAAAACTAATTTGTTTCACTCTTAGGGTTCCTGATGCTAGTTTGCCAGAGGTGCAAGGGCCTAAAACTATTTTTTTTCACTTTTAGGGTTCCTAATGCAATTTTGTTAGAGATTTGCCAAACAATTATGTCAAACTATTGGAGAGAGTATTTTTTCGCTTGCCATATATTTTAGTAAAAGTTGCCAAATCACGATATTTACCAAATAAATTTTAGCAAACTGTTGAAGATGCTCTAGTTATTCTTTTATTTTTCTTTTGCGAGTTACCGGTTATTCTATATGTTTTCCCATACCCATTCATTTTCCCTGTTATATCGCACCACCATGTGTGTATTTGGCCTGTTTAGTTGAAACCTTAGTTTGGTTATTATGTTTGAAATTGGAAACTAATATGCTAATCACTTTTATTTTATGTATGAGTGTATACGGTGGTCGATATGATGACACACATCATGCATCGTCATTAAGTTAGTTATTCTAAATTAGCAATAACAGTAGCAGTTAATTTAGAAACATATATGATAGTGGTACTATATAAAGGGTATATATGCTCGATGACAATAAAAGTAGGCGATTTGTACAGATTCAGGGTTACTTTCTAATAATGCCTTATTTATATGTAAAACATGGATACTTTAGATTATTTTTTATAATGGCATTGACTGGTATTTTAATTTAGGCATTATTGATTTAGGAGTTACTTTATACTATTCATAAAGCTAGAGGGTGGAAGGGGCAACCTTTTAGAAAAGAAATAACTCTCGTGGTTATTACTATTATCAATGATGAATACAGTGCCAGGTATTTTATTTTAATATTTTTTATTTTTTATAGCGTGTCTTGTGATTAATATGAAATATTTAATTGTTTGTAGATGGTAAAAGACTACAACATTATTTGGTCATGGGATTTTTCGATCTTTATACCCAAGTCCCGTTTGGATCTCCTAAAAACGAGAATGAGGTAGAAAAATATGAATGAGATCCAGAATACAGCTATCTACCCGAAATATATTATTTGGAATTCTTTTAATATACAAAGACAATAATATAACTACGAGAATGAGATCCAAGCATCCCTTTTTTTATCTAGATTCTATATATTCACTATCTAGAATTCTCGTTCTCACTATAAAAATAAGATCCAAATAAACAGGCCCTATTAAACGTTTTCCTCCACTCAAGTGGGATGATGAATGGAACGAAGTGATGATGCAACCACACAGGATTGAGGCCCAATAGCAAATGGGGTCACTCTCATATAGTAGGCAATTTCCTTGATAGCAATCTGGGACAGCTACTGCATATAGGATATTTCCTTGATGACAATAAAGTAGGCAATTTATATGCAGATGTTAGGTTAATTTATAGTAATGGCATATTTATATGTTTAAATAGGGCTACTTTAGATTATATTTCACAATAGCATTGTTGGTATTTTAATTTAAACATTAATTTAGGAGTTACTTTAAACTACTCCCTCTGTTCTGAAAGTGCATTCTAGCATTTGAATTTTGTCCGAAAATATAGTGTATTCGAGGAGCAATAAGGTAATGTTTACTTAAAAAACTACATGATTGTTTTGTAGAAGGAAAGTAATGCATGTACTTGGCATATTTTGTATAAGGAGACGGAGAGTTCACCATTTAATCATGTGGAATAGAATCAGATTTAAATAGATTTGGAAGTTAAGTGAGGGGTACATGCATCTATTGCACTCTCCTTTATTTTGTCTGAGAATGCCAGAATGCACTATATTTGAAGGGAGTACTCTTCATAATGGTAGAGTGTGCAAGTGGGCAGCCTTTTAGAAAGAAAAATGAGTGTCATGGTTACTGTTGTCAATGATGAATATAGTGCCGGGTGTTTTATCTAAATTAATTAATTAATTTTCCCTAGAATGACTTGTGACGATTAACGTGGAAGATTACTTTTCTGTAGACGGTAAATACTGCTACTTTTTTTTTTAAACAGCCTTCTGGCAAGCTTTTATTAGGATTGTTGGTATCTTTATGTTAAGCCTTTTTCCTACAGACCAGTGGGATGAATGGATGCCTGATGATGAAACGCAGAGAGCCAGAGAGGCCCAATAGCAAATGGGCCACTCGCATCTACATCTAGTACATCTGGGACAGCTACTGCATCGCCTTACTTTGGTTCTTACTTTGGTTTGTCTCTTCACGTCTAATCATTGGCAATTTTTCATTGAGCAAAGTGCACCAGCTTTCTCAAACTCGTTTAGAGTTATCACATGCTTCCTCTGTCCTTAAATGTCTGTCTCTAGAAAACCGTGTTTTCCTCACAAACATATTTTCTAGACAACACATATGAAGAAACGGAGAGAGTAGGTCTCTATATTATCAGTACACAAACCCGGGATTCTAAACTTATTAATCGCGTCAGTAGAACTTGAAATATTATTAATCACCATATAAATTTGCCAATGTGGCAAGCGGCATGGTGGCAAGGTCATATGAGAGAGAGTAGCAGAAAAGAAAGTTCATATACTTTGAAGGGTGATTTGCTAAAATGCCAAGTAGGCTAATCAACACCGGTCTGAATTCTTTAGACCTCGAGTGGTTGAACCAGAATAAGTCTAAAGACCTAAATAGGAAAAAGAGTAATATTTATAGGTAGAAGGGACCTAGATTATATAGCGCCAAACAAGTTAGGGATGGCTGGAAAAATAAGTCTAAAACAAAGTTTTACTCGTGACCTGTCGATTTTTAATCGGCATCATCGACACTTGTAGTACAGGAATGATGAAAAGAGTCCATGGTTATTGGATTTCACTGATGGTCAAACACTCTTTGCTCTACGTGTTCAAGATTTCACAGATGGTCAAACACTCTTTTGCTCTACGCTGTGCAGGATATCAGAATCTGCTATGAATGTATGCATGCAGAGGCACAGTGCGGCCTGCATGCTCCAGTGAAATGGACCCAGGCCATTCATTCACATCACCTTTCACTCTTTCAGGTAGGCAGGCAGCCAGCTTATCTGCTGCCAATGCCAACCTCCTCTGGCCGCTTGCTTAAAATCATGACTGAAGCCTTGTTTAAATTTTCTGTCACATCTTCGTCACATCGAATCTCTACACAGTTCATCTGTAATTTGCGAGACGAATCTTTTAAGTCTAGTTACTCTATGATTGGACAATAATTATCACATACAAACGAAAATACTACAGTTTTAAAATTCCAAATGTTTTTTGATCTAAACAAGGCCTGATTGCCATAACTCTCAGTCTGTGCAACTGTGCCAGCAGGTTTCACAAATTGGCTATGGCGCTACCAAAACAAGCAGTAACCAACAAGATCCATCCCTGCGCTTGCTTTAAACCTTCCTTTGCCAGGAGTATCCGATGTACTGTACCAGCTCATGGCGAGAACCATTTTTTTTTAAAAAAAAAGGATGGGAAGCTTGAAAACAAAAAAAAAAAGAAAAAAAAACATCCGAGATAGATCTTCAGGACCTCAGTGCCACAATCCACCTGGTTCTGTTCTATTCTCCCATCTCGAAAAGAATCAATGGATCCAAATGCAATCGAGCTGGTGGTTGCTGCATTCTCAATTCTCAATCTGAATCTGAAGATGCAATCACAGACAGACTCACTCCACTCGACCTCTACTATCCCAAATCCCAACTAATCAATCGAGGGTACAGCTCCCTTGGTTACTACAGTAGCAATTTGTTTGGCGAATCATGCTCCTTGATCCGAAATAAATTAATACTAATAATCTATACAATTAGCAATACGGTCCGAGGTCAAAGCGTCCAGGCCGGGCCGGATGGGCTCCCGCGGCTGCACCTGCACCTGCACGAGGGCTGCCGTGCGCCTGTCAGCCTGTGCCTCGGCGCTGGGCGTGGACGCGGGGGGACGGCGGCCCATGGCGCGTGGCCGTGCTCGCTCTACAACCGCAGCCGGCGGTGCGGGGCGACGCAAAGCCACGTGAATGCGGCGGCCGCGAGCGCGAGGGGGCATGGAGTCGACCTGGACGGCGCCGACGCGTAGGCGTACGGGTACGAATACCCGTCTCCCCTGCCGGCGAAGGAGACGGTGTCGTTGACCAGAGGCAGGCCCGGGTTCGTGCTGCTGCTGCTGCTGCTCACGGACGACTTGAGGCTGGTGCAAGTACAATGCAGACAAAAAGTTCAGTCAGCGACAAGGCAACGTTTCAATGAGGTTTACTTGGGCATGACGTGACACGACTTGTCATTTTGTCAACCACCCACAATTCAATGATAGTAAACGTTAAAATCATGTGCATGCATGTTCTTTAGTCGATCATTTGTTCCATTCATGCCAAAATCATGCATGATCAATTTGCTTAGCTTTGTTACCTGGAGATGCTTGGGCAGAACGTGATGAGGTAAGTGGCGGTGCCGGAGGTGCAGGTAAAGGTTGACGTGGCGTCGTCGTAGGCATAGCTGTAGGCGCGCGGGCACGCGTTCTTGAAGAACTGCGAGCTGGCGGACGGTTGGCACGTCGCGGGCGTGCCGTAGTCGCCGCTGCAGCAGTCCTGCGGCCGCCCGTACGCCCCGCACGCGCTCTTGCAGGCGATGCCGGCGCCATCGGCGTCCACCACCTTGAGGTCGGCGGGGCACGGCCCGTTGAGGTCCACCAGGCAGCCCGTGGCGCCGCAGCCACTGCCCTGCGGCACCACGGCCATCGGCAGGTTGGAGCCGTCCACCAGGCTCACGTCGTAGAAGTCGTTCCCGCCGGAGCCGTCCAGCGTGAACTCCGCGAGCGTGGTGGGCGGCGCGGCCCCGCCGCCCGCGCACTCCACCGTCCCCGACCCGCACTCGCCCGTGGCGCAGGCGAACCGCTGGTCGTCCGCGGCGCAGCGCGTGCGGCCCCATATGCGGCCGGACCACGCCGCGGGGGCGTCCACGGCGCGCGACTCCCCCGGCGCCAGCGCGAAGCCCGTGGTGGGCAGCGGCGGCGAGCCCGCACTCGACAGCAGCCCCGGCCACACCGTGTAGCCGCAGGAGTTGCTCAGCGTGAACGTCGTCGACGACACCATGGCTCCTGCACAAACGACGCAGCAACACACGGCATTGTAAGGAAGGATCGTGTCATCGCGCGCGGCCGCTGCGCAGGCAAAGCTAACGACGGCGTCGTACCGTAGAGTGAGCTCAGAAGGATATAGATGGAGAGCAACAGATGAATCGCCATTGGAGAAAGCTAGTAGTGCTCGCTAGATCAGAGGAGACGGACGGTTGCTCAGTGCTTCGTTCTTGATTTGGCTTGGAGTTTGTTTGTAGGCGGGGCCGATGCAATCATGTGGCGACTTATAAGAGCAGGAGCAGGGCTCGAACATGGAAGCTCGTGATGGACGGTGGCGCGTGTGTGTAGGGAGTGACGCAGTGTTCGGTCAACAGGTTGTCCTGTAGAGTGGCTGCTGACAATAGTGCTGCGTTTGACTGCATCGGACAGTGCTGTCTCGTGGCGCCTCTGCCACTGCCCCACCCTTGATGCAGCTGGCACAACGTTCGAGTGTGAAGCTCCCAATCGGAGGCCTCCACGTGGTTTGCGTCAGTCGTCAGCATGTAACAACAATTCAACAAGCATCTCATGTGGATCATAATAACTACCGATGTGTGCTGTGGCGTCAAATTCTAATGATGATCACTTAATGTTTTTACCATGGTCACTTTACGCTATATCAACGATCCACTCGTCTTTACAGAAGCTTGAAGCGAAGGCATTGAAATGGGGGAAGGGAACAGCGGCATTGTGGATCTAGAGGAGATGCGCATGGCCTATGCGTGGAGCTGCAGTCTTGCTCGAGACATTCGTCACCCCACAGCCCACAAGCCCCAGAGCCCCCCTGGGCGGGCGGCCGCCAAGCGGGATTCGCGGTGGAGAATCTCACTGTGAGCCTGGAATTCGCTGCCAAGTGCCAACTGTGTGCGCATCGGCATCTACATTTCTTCAGATTTTTATCCCATCTCCGCGATCACAGGCTCACAGCTTCACGACCGTTCATCCGACATGGGGGCGAAAATACACTCTGCTTCCATCTCACTACGCTACGGGTGTTACACATTTCTATGGAAAAAAAGTCAATTGTTATTTCTTTCTGCCTGGTGCCTACATCCGTTTATGCAACGCGTTAAATCCATAATTTTGCATACCTACTCCCTCCATTCCTTATTATTTGTCATTTTGGGTTTCCGTGACACAACTTTGACTAGATTTGCAGAAAAAACATGTAACATTTGTATCTCTAAACAAATTTATTAAAAAAAACTAGATTAAAAGATCTATCTAATGATATCAATTACTCCCTCCATCCTAAATTATATGTCGTTTTCGGTTTATGTGCCAGAAGTTTGATTCGATTTGTAGAAAATATATGCAACATTTACATCTCCAAAGAAATTTATAAAAAAAAACTATTCAAAGATCTTTCCAACAATACTAATCATGTACCATGAATATTAATGCTTTTTAATAAATATTTTTATCAAAGTTTTTTTCCTCAGAAAGCGAAAGCGACAAATATTTGGGACGGAGTGAGTATGCATCATAAATACTAATATTTTTCGTATAAATTAATCAAAGTTATTTCTCGGAAAGTGAGAAAGATAGATATTTAGAGACGGAGGAAGTAGATGTTTGGAAAGGCAATGCAGAAATATAGAAGTCTTAAATGGAATTTTAGGAGTAAATAGAACTTGCTTTCCTAATCAACCTAAATATTCCATTACACTCTCTTGATTAGACACACAAGTTGCTCCTGTAGATCCATTGTTTGCCTTATTCCATGAGCATAGAAATTTTTCCATGGATTGTTTTTTCCTATAGTTCTCCCATACAATTAAAGGGAAAAAGAAAGTTTCCTTTCGAAATAAAATTAGCAAATTCCTATAAACAGAAGGCTGCTACAGAGATTCCATAGGAATTTGAATCCTTTGTTTTCCTCCATCTCAAAGGAGGCCTAATTGTTACCCACCTCTCTCTGTCCCTAAATATTTATTATTTTCATTTTTCAAGAAAAAACTTCGACTAAATATATATTAAAAATATTTATATTTATGGTACATAATTAGTATCATCGGATATACATTTTAATCTAGTTTTTAATAAATTTATTTGGAGAAACAAATGTTGCACTTATTTTCTATAAATCGAGTCAAACTTATCAACACGAAATTGTGGTGGCAAACATTTAGGTCAGCCTCAGTAAGAGTTTTATCTTAGTTTCATTTGCATTAAATGTGTTGCCACATAGGTATTTTTTATGACATTAAAATGTATTTAGAGAGAAGAAGTGTGTTTCATATAATTGAAACTCTCTTGGCACAAATACCACCTCTTTATGAGTCATGAAATTGAATGCCTATGAAATTATAGAATGAAATTCTCCATTAAAATGAGTATTTCATCCCAGTTTTATTATTTCACGATATGAAAATTTTGAAAACAATGTCACGAAACTTTCCATCTAGACTAGCCTTAGGAACTAAGGGAGTAGCTAGGTCAACTAATTAACAACTCATAATTAGTTACTCCATCCGTTTCAATTTATAATTCGTTTAACTTTTTTAACCCTAAGTTTGACTATTCGTCTTATTCAAAAAAATTGTGCAAATATAGTCAAATTTAAGTCATTTTTGTAGACTATTTATTAAATAAGCAAGCCACAACAAAATTAAGTGATATTTTGCAAAAAAAATTGAATAAGCTCAAACTAAGGTTAAAAAGTTAAACGAACTATAATTTGGAACGGAGAGTAGCTAATACTGTATCAGCTATAAGCTATTAGCTAGGCAGGACATTAGTAGTAGTGTTTGAAAATCGAAAACCAAGTTGGACGTTCTTATTTAGCGGCCTTTTCCTCCTCGTGAGTCGGCAGATGGTTGGCACGCTAACATTCCTAACAAAAACTCCGACTCGAACACGCCCAGGCCCAATGGCCCATTGCGCGGTCCACGTAAAAGGAAGCCCGCATTGCAGCTTTATGACAATTCACACCGGCCCAAGTATTGTTCGCCCTAGTAAGCAGTATTGCCCATAGATGAAAAAAAAGCACTTATCAGCTCTTGGTGCTTTGCATACGACAGTTCCCTAGATACAATATTCAGAGGCGCAGTTTCGACAATTGGCCTCCTCTGCACACAAGATAAATCTGTCAAACTCAAATGAAAGGAAAACCATTCAAGAACACAACCATGTCCAGATAGATGGACCACCCCACCGATCCGAATAGTGAATTGGCAGTGACGGGTCCAAAGAAAAGCAGGAAACAACTAAATCAGGAAACAGGCCAGATATTGGTACTGTAAAGAACGGAAGAGCTCCACATGGTGGTCACGCTACATGCACTGATTCACGTCCAGTTCCTGCCGCAGGACCATCTGCTACTGTGGACAACAGAGTACCTGATCTGCATGGGGAGGAAAAGATAAAGGCTGGATTATGGAATCAGATTGAGATCCAAAGCAGACGAGTGCACAAAAAAGATACGGAAAAGGAGAAATACCTGAACATGTTTCATGCACCGAAAAAGTTCATGCTATCTTGGAACGATGGACCAATCATAGGGAAACAGAAAATTACAAAAGATCAGCTGGTCCTTGCTGAGGCCTTTTGTCAAGGGCGTCGAACCCTCGACGCGCAGGGCCTCGGCTACGGAACTCGTAGCCGTCGGCCGTCTTCTCCGGTGAGGTTATGCCCCTCTACCGCAGGCTTGTAGATGAGATAGGAAGAGATAATATTCTTGCTTAATTTCTTAAGTGCCAATTACAAATATTTATAGCCTATGCGGCTGCTATCAAAGGGAAACAAACCTCCTAATTTTAGGTAACAAATAAATGCTAATTTCAAGGGAAATAACTTGATTACTTTCTAAATCTAAGCTCATCTAGCCACACAGTGGCTGCTGGGCCTCCGTGGGCACGGCTTGCGCCTGGCGAGCAGCGCGTTCGGCCGCCCTGCGTACATTGCGGGCGCGCCTGCGCCTGAAGTACCCGCGTCCGCACATGACATCTCTCCCCGCCTCGAAGTCCAGCTCGTCCTCGAGCTGAAAGGAAAGAAACCGCGCACGGAAATCGTCCCAATCTTCCCAGGAAGCGGAGGCGGGGTCTTGACCTTCCCATTCGACGAGGACCTGTGGGACACCGCGAGCCAGGCGGCCCTGGGACACCCGCGAAGGCGCGGGCACGACAGCACCGTTGCAGAGGGACGGCAGCGCCGGTGGGGCAGTCGGTGGAGTTCCCACAAACTTCTTGAGGACGCCCACGTGGAAGACATCGTGCAACCGGACGTCTGGTGGCAGCTGCAGGCGCACGGCCGCCTCGTTGATGACCTCGGTCACCAGGTAGGGCCCGACGAAGCGCGGCTTCAGCTTACCGCGCACCGCGCGAGGCAAGGACACAGCAGCACGCTGCCGGAGACGCAGAAGCGCCCAATCACCGACGTTGTAGACGACGCGACGATGATGCTGGTCGTAGACGCGCTTCTGGACCGCCTGAGCCTGCTCAAGACGGACACGAACGTCGTCCAAGAACGCCGCCCGTTCCTCCATCTCCTGGGCGACCGCAGCGACACGAGCTTCACCCTGCTCATAGGACCGGATGGTCGGCGGGTCCCTGCCATAAACCACACGAAAGGGAGTGTCGCGCATGGAGGATTGAAAGGCGGTGTTGTAGGTGTACTCCGCCCATGGCAGCCACCGGATCCACTGCCGGGGGCGATCGCCGGTGAAGCATCTCAAGTACATGACGATGACCCGGTTGGCGGCCTCCGTCTGGCCGTCCGTTTGCGGGTGGAAGGCAGACGACATGTAGAGCTTCGTCCCCGTGAGCCTCATGAGCTCCTGCCAGAACGCCGAGGTGAACACCGGGTCGTGGTCCGATGTAATGGACTGCGGAACGCCATGGAGGCAGACGATGTCGGCGAAGAAGGCGTTGGCGACGGACTCGGCGGTGTAGGGATGCGCCAAAGGAATAAAATGGCAGTACTTGCTGAAGCGATCCACCACGGAGAGAATAACCGTCTTGCCTTGGACCTTGGGGAGCGCCTCAATGAAGTCGATGCCGAGGTCAGCCCAGACCGCGGATGGCACCGGAAGGGACTGCAGTAGGCCGGTCGGCTGCAGATGGTCGGCCTTGTACTGCTGGCAGGTGACGCAAGCCTTCACAAAGTCCTGCACCAAAGTACGCATGTTGGGAAAATGAAAGTCGCGTCGGAGCCGATGGAGGGTGCGGTGGATTCCCTCATGGTCGTCGGTGTGGACAGCAGCCACTATCTCCTGCACAAGCGGTGAGGTCGGTGGGATGTACAGCCGCCCTGTGTAGGCGACCAATCCGTCCACCAGCGTCCACGGCGCAGGGTGGACTCCGGAGCGGAGCTCGTCGTGTAGGGCGACTAGGGCCGGGTCCGTGGCCTGGGCGTGGCGAAGCCGCTCGATGAAGTCAAAACGGGGCGCCGAGATGGCCAGCAGCACCCCTGCAGCATCCTGGTCGCGGCGCGACAAGGCGTCAGCGACGACGTTCGTGGCGCCCGACCGGTACTTCCACCGAGAAATCGAAGCCGAGGAGCTTGCCGACCCAATGATGCTGCGGGATCGTGGCGAGGCGCTGGTCGAGGAGGTACTTGAGGCTATAATGATCAGTCTTGACGACGAAGCGCCGCCCCCACAGGTACGGCCGCCAGTGCCGGACCGCCTGCACCAACCCAATCAGCTCGCGTTCAATACGCGGCGAGTGAAGAGTGGCGGGGCACCACCGGCCTGCTGAAGAACGCAACGGGGTGGCCCTCCTGGACGAGCACGGCGCCGAAGCCTGACGTGGAGGCGTCGCACTCGACGATGAACAGCTTGGCGAAGTCGGGCATGGCGAGCACCGGGGCCGTCGTCACGGCGGTCTTGAGTGCCGCGAAAGCCGTGGTCGAGGAGTCGTCCCACGAGAAGCCCTCTTTCTTGAGCAAGCCCGTCAGTGGCGCAGCGATCGTCCCGTAATTGTGGACGAACTTGCGGTAGTAACCCGCAAGACCGAGGAAGCCGCGAACCGCCCGAGGGGAGCGAGGTGTGGGCCAGTCGACGATCGCCTGGACCTTGGCGGGGTCCATGGCCACCCCGGCGGAGGAGATGATGTGGCCGAGGTAGGCGACGGAGGGCGCCCCGAAAGAGCACTTGGACCGCTTGACGTAGAGCTGGTGGCGGCCGATCGTGTCGAGGACGGTCCGGAGGTGGCGTAGGTGGTCAGCCCATGACGTGTTGTAGATCAAAATGTCATCAAAAAATACCAAGACGAAGCGGCGGAGGAACGGCCGGAGCACGTCATTCATCAGTGCTTGAAACGTTGCAGGGGCGTTGCATAGACCGAACGCCATCACCAGGAACTCGTACAAGCCATCATGGGTGCGGAACGCCGTCTTGTGGACGTCCTCCGGGCGCATGCGCACTTGGTGATAGCCCGAGCGCAGATCCAGCTTGGTGAAGAACTGGGCGCCGTGGAGCTCGTCTAGGAGCTCATCGACCACCGGATCGGGAAGGCGTCCTTGACCGTTAGCGCGTTCAGTGCCCGGTAGTCGACGCAGAAACGCCACGAGCCGTCCGGCTTCTTGACGAGGAGGACGGGTGACGAGAACGGTGAGTCACTGCGGCGGACGATGCCTTGCTCCATCATGGCGGCGCACTGCCGCTCCAACTCATCCTTGTGCGCCGCCGGGTACCGGTAGGGGCGCACTGCCACCGGGTGGGCGTCGGGCTTGAGCGTGATGCGGTGGTCGTGCGCACGTACGGGGCAGGCCTGTTGGGTCGGCGAAGACCCCCCCGTACACGATCAGCAGCGCCTCGAGGAGGGAGTCGGTGTCGAGCGTCGCGCGGAGAGCCGGTGTCGATGGCGGGGCGACGCTGGTCCAGGTGATGGTGCGCCCGGCGCGATAGAAGGACATGCGCTGGTGGCCCAAGTCCCAGACGATGGCCCCGAGTGCGCCCAGCCAGTGTGTGCCGAGGACGATGTCGTACCCCGCCAGCGGCATGACGAAGAGGTCGGCTGGGAATGTCTCGCCATCGACGAGCAGCGGCGCCGCGCGGAGGACGCCGGCGCACGTGACGCGCTCCCCGTTGGCCACCAAAGCAGTAAGGCGGGGTCGCTGGTGGAGGGGAAGTCCGGAGCGTCGCGCCGCGTCCTCCGAGATGTAGTTATGCGTGCTGCCGGAGTTAAGGAGAGCCACGAGCGCCTGGGGGCCCAGGGCCACCGTGATCTGCATGGTGCCCGCCATCGGCACCCCGGCCAACGCCTGGAGGGAGAAGCAGGGCGCCCCTGCGTCGTCCACGGCCGCCTCGTCGTCGTCTGCGGCTTCCAGTTCCACCCCTTCGACGAAGAAGATACGCCTGCAGAAACGGTTATGGCCACGGGTGTACCTTTCGTTGCAGTTAAAGCATAGACCCAGGCGGCGGCGTTCGGCCATCTCATCTGGCGTGAGGCGGCGCTGGGCGCCCTCGGTCCGGCCCGGCTGCGCAGCCGCCGGCGGCGCCGGAAGTGCCAGGATGGGCGTCGGGGCCGGTAGGGCGGCTCGGGCCGCGGCTGGTGGAGGGCCACGCGCGCCCGCTCGCGGAGGATGTGGGGCAGGTCGTTCCAGCTCCATCAATTCGACCTGGCGGGCCAGGCTCATGGCGGCGGCGAGGGATTCCGGGTGGTGGATGCGGACGGCGTTGCTGAGCGGAGGCCCGAGGCCGCCGGTGAAGAGCTGGACCCGTTGCGCCTCGTCGAGCCGGTCGGCACGAGGTAGGATGGCCTGGAACCGGTTGGCGTACTCCGCCACGGTGCCGTCGCGACGGCACTGCGCCAGCTCGAACATGGGGCGGAGCGCAGGGGAGGCCCGAACCGCAGATGCAGGAGGTCCTTGAAATTCCCCCACGACGGCGAGCCCCCGTCATCCTGCAGCTGGATGAACCATAGCTGCGCGGCGTCTTCCAGGTGGTAGGACGCTATGCGCACGCGCTCTTCCGTCATGGTGCGATGTTGCCGGAAGTACGCCTCACACTTGTTGAGGAACAACATGGGTCGGACGTGCCATCGTAGTGGGGAAAATCCCACTTCTTGTGCTTCGGGTGGAACTCGAGTTCGCGCGGGCTGTCGACGCGACGGCCGTCGCTGCTCTCAGCCGTGGACGACTTCTCCTTGATGGAGGCTACATCGGCCTTCAGGGTGGAGAGCTCTGCGGACATGGACCTCATCTCCTTGAGGAGGTCGGCGATGGTCGGCTCGGCCATGGGTGGCTGCGGACTGGGCGCGGTGGGTGTCGCGGAGGTGGGCGGCGTCTGGCGGCGGTGGGGGTCTGGCGCGGCTGACTGGGAGCGCGAGGAAGATGAGCGGCTGACTACCGATACCAGGCTGTCAAGGGCGTCGAACCCTCGACGCGCAGGGCCTCGGCTACGTAACTCGTAGCCGTCGGCCGTCTTCTCCGGTGAGGTTATGCCCCTCTACCGCAGGCTTGTAGATGAGATAGGAAGAGATAATATTCTTGCTTAATTTCTTAAGTGCCAATTACAAATATTTATAGCCTATGCGGCTGCTATCAAAGGGAAACAAACCTCCTAATTTTAGGTAACAAATAGATGCTAATTTCAAGGGAAATAACTTGATTACTTTCTAAATCTGAGCTCCTCTAGCCACGCAGTGGCTGCTGGGCCTCCGTGGGCGCGGCTTGCGCCTGGCAAGCAGCGCGTTCGGCCGCCCTGCGTACATCACGGGCGTGCCTGCGCCTGAAGTACCCGCGTCCGCACATGACACCTTTTTGCCAGTGATAATTGATCTAAAAGACCACATCACATAACAAGAAACTGACCATGTTTTTTGGTTTGGACTAAACATTGGGGCACCTTTAAAGGTAGCAAAATAGGCATACATCACAGATTCACAGGTTAATCTTACACGAAGGTTTTGAAGCAAAATTACTGTTCTTGTACTGGGTATGGAGTGACCTTCATGACAAGAACCAGACAATGCTAGACTTCTAGACATTTTTGATAAATGGCATTTTCAACTGTTCAGTTTCACCACCCCAGACAGTCCAAAGACACGAGTACATTAGAACATGAGACTGGCAGTTGGAAAACTAAACATGTGATAAAGTATACTGTTGACTAGTAACAACGGACAGGATTAGAACCTCATATTACACCTTTAGCATAAAGGAATGGGACACATTGTCAAGAACTGAACGGCAGAACATAACTGCAACCTTCTTTTTCAGATGCTACTTACAAGAAACAGTCAAGCGAGCATGAGGTCAGATGCAAGGAAAAATTTAGGAAAACTTCTCTGATGGATGAGTCAGCAATGTGAAAGAGTCAAAGAAAACCATGGGGTCAAGTGCACGAAAATAATATTATGGTCTTGGATTTAAGAATTTTTTTCAGATTGATGAGTGAAATGTAATATACATGATACATCATTAGGCCAAAGAGAGTACAAGATGCTAATCTCCCAAAAACTATACCACCAACAAGAGGAATTGGAGTTCTGAACATCCAAGCCTACAAACAAAACTTACTTCCCTGTATCGAGAACCCAACCAGAGGTGTAACTTCAACAACTTTTGCCATGCCGGGAATAAAAAAGGTTTAGCCAGAGTATAGATAGAAGCCGTTGGATGTATATACAGTACTTGGCCAATCCAAAGAAGAACGCCTTAAAATTCCTCTTTCATGCCTTTCCACAGCAGGTAATCTAATGATAGCCTTTTGCACCTCTGGATTGATACAGTTCCAATCTGATCTTTGCTTCTGGCAACAAGTTGTCTATTACTGGGTCTTGCATCATGTAAGCTTGCTTGGAAGCCCATTCGAGCACCGTGAGGATTTCTGCTTGTGCCAACTCCTCGCTGTCTGGGACATTGTGTGCAATGTAGCATACAAGGGTGAGTGATGCAATCTGAACCACCTGCTCACTGAAATACACAAGCTGAACTAGGTGCTTCGCTCCGCCCGCACTGATGATCGCTTTAGAATGGTCAACGTGCAGGTAATTATCCGTGCACGCAAACTTGGTCAGGGAAATTGCTGCCTCTCGAGAGACATCTGCTTCCCTCTCATCCAGAAGCTTCACCAATGGTCCAATAATCCGGGTCTCTGTAGCACGGAAGGTTCTTGACAAGCAACCTAGTGAGATAATGCAAGGAATTAGGAGATCATCATACTCAGCCTTCTCAACGACGTGTAGGAGCTGGTCAACAACAGCCCGGGCAGCAGGAGAAGTTGGCTTGAATGCTGATCGTCGTAGGTCGGAATTCTGCTCAGCCACACAGCAGATCTCCATGAGAGCCATTGCAGAATTATATTGCACGTCGCCTTCACCCTTCTCAAGAAGAACAGCAAAGCAGAGCAGAGCCCTTGACTCTGTGATGCTCTTACAGATAGCTGCATTTCCCTTGGCAAGCTGCCACAACGCCTTAGCTGCATTGGCTTTCATGTATGCCTTTGTCTCAGGGTCCTCGAACTCCCTGCCCCTTGTACTCGTTCCTGACAATGACGCATTGTGCTGCTTCGTTGCCACGACACCACCATTACTAGATGATATGTTGTGCTTACCACTGCCTCCATTACTAGACTTGGCAGCCAAGGTGGACTGCACCAAACTGTGGATCTCACTCTTGCTCTGGGAAGCGTGTCCAGCCGGATACCTCATGCCGCCGTGCTCCCCTGCATCCAATAAGTCCGGCTGAACCGCAGAACCGGTGATGCTCTTTTTGTCCATTAGCACGGAATGTATTGACATCTTGGACGTGACGGCGTACTTGGAGTGCTCCTGCACCGTCTCGAAAGCGAGGTGGCCGACGAGCAGCCTGATGACGTTGTGCTGCGCGAACGCGTCCTGGCACTTGGGATGGTTGGCGGCGAGCTCCGAGACGGCCCAGGCCACCATGGCCTGCACCTTCATGGGGCCCTCCTTGAGCACCTTGGCGAAGGCCAGGCACACCCCGGCCTGAACCATCTGCTCGACGCACTCCGGATCGCGGCCCAGGAGGCCGATGGCGAGCGCGCAGTTCTCCTGGCCCTCGAGATGGCCCTCCTTGACGAGCTTGAGCAGCGGCGGCACACCGTCCTCCTCTATGATGAGCTTGGAGTACCTGTCATTGTCGCGCGCCAGCGAGACGAGGCTGGCGGCGGCGTCAGCGCGGGCCTCGAGGTTGCCGGTGTAGAGCACGGCGATCTGCTCCCAGATGAGGAAGAGGATGGGCTCGTTCTGCGCGATGGGCGGGAGGCCGATGTGGGCGTCGAAGTCGTCGTCGTCGTTGGCGGAGGAGGAGACGCGGAGGAGCCAGGAGAGGTCGCCGACGGAGTTGTCGAGCTGGTTGGTCATCTTCTTGAAGGAGCCCGCGGGGATGATGGTGAAGACGCGGCGGACGAGGCCGTGGGCGCGGCACTTGTCGACGAGGGCCAGCGCCTTGTCGAGCGCCTTCTCGGTGTCGTCGAAGATGCGGCGCGCGGGGCGCTCGTAGAGGTCGGCGCGCGCGGCCTGGCGGAGCAGCCCGGCCAGGCGCTCCACCTTGGCCTTGAGCTCCATGCACTCCTGCCGGAACGTGTAGGCCTCATCGGACCACTTTATTACCTGCTCGGCGAGCTGGATCGGCCGCGCCAGGATCTGCTTGAGGTCGTCCATCCCGGCGGCCGACGAGCGGCGCGGTCAAGAAAACCCGAATGGTGGCGGCCGGCCCCCAGGCCCCTGTCCCAGTCCCGCAGCCGGCGGTGGGCGGGCGGGCTGTTCGGTCCGGCCCTGCCTTCCTCCCTGCCTCCTCCGCAGGGTGGGAATTGGGGGAAAGAATTGGAGGAGGAGGAGGAGGAGGAGGAGGTGAACGGGGGGTGGTGGTGGCAGCGAGTTAATTTGGCATGGTTTTTGGTTTTTTTGGGCGAGGGCCGGGTTGGGCGCGCGCGCGTGCGTGCGTGAGCTGGCTGCAGGCCGCGGAGACCACGGGACGGCAGCAAGCAACGGCCGTCGCTTCTCGTTCTCGTTCGTCTCGGCACCGGTGCGGTGCCGTGCGTGCGCTCCCGTTGTTTCTGCGGTGTCCTGCGCTATATTCGCGTCGGTTTTGCGGGTTGCCCCTGGGCGGTGCGCCGCTGACGCTGCCGCTGCCGCTGCGTGGAATGGAATCGGAATCCATCGGTTCGGCCGGCATCGGGGTGGTTGGCTGGCTGCCCTTTGCCTGCCTGGCTGTAGTTGGAGGCTGTGGCTGGCTGGGGATCTGGCACTCTGGCTAGCTCTAGCGGCAGCGGCCTAGCGGGGCGACGTGCCGGGCTGATTGTTAGGTGCCGCACCACGTGGATGGAGCCGTCCTGTCCTGCCCTGCCCTGCCCTGCCCCGTGCCCCGTGGATAACGGGGATACAACTGCACGTTTGCAGCAGGCAGATTAGGCAGACCGGGTTGCAATTGTAGTCGTGGTTGGGGTGCATTGCATATGCTTGCAGAGTCAGAAGGTGCGTCTGGACTGGGATGTGCTTGTAGTAACGAGTTTATGATGTGCGCCTTTCGGTGATGGAAACGCTGAGCATTAGCTGCCTTGCCTGCCTAGATTTTGGCCCATCACTGATGTTGCAATGCTTTTCAGATCCGGCTGCACTCACTTAAATCTATTTCTTTTTTCCGTATCAATCATTTCTGATAACGAAGTTTCGATTTGACTTCATGTATTCAATGTAGATCGCAGGCGTTATACTATACTGTATTGTAGACAGAAACAAATACACCTACTTTTCTTCGTGCTGCTTTGATTCCCGAAAGATTAGGTACGTTGAATGCATGGTTACAACTAATGAATTGTCAGTATTATATGTGGCATTTAATATTAGCCATCTAGGTGAAACAATCCCATTTATATATGCCTTATAAATGAATCAATTGGGGGAATCCATGTCATTTGTCATAAAAAGCTTACGAAAAAACATGATATAATCATTTACTTTCTGCTCACAATAAAAAGAATCATTTATTTTCTCCAATCACAACATGTTTCTCCAAAGCAATAATAATGTCTATAAAAAGAATTACTCCCTCTGTCTCTGAAAAAATGAATTTCTGAGTTTGTTTTAAGTCAAATTAGTTATGATATCAAACTAGTATCATTAAATTTATTTAAGAACATATTTTTACATGGTATTCATTTTAAGTCATAGATGTTGTTATATTTTTCTATAAAGTTAGTTAAAGTTTAAAAAATTTGACTGACACGGATTTTAGGAATTGATTCTTTCAAGGACGGAGTGAGTATTGTCTTATGTGAAAAAGAGTTATATCCTTCTATCATAAACCAAACCATGCCAATTTAGGACAAATTGTGGTTAAATGTGCATATATGTATACAAAATACTTCCAAAATGTTTTAGAACTGAAGGAATTAAAGAGATGTATTTCATGCGCAATTCGTGTTCAGGGATACGCATCTATAAGACTAAGAGCCTGCAAAGCTAGATGTATAATTATTATTGACAGGAGGTAACATTGGTATAAATAGTTATCATTGTTGAAAAGATATAAAAAAATGATTGATAATATGTGGACGAAGTGGAAAGTAAGGTGTAGTGCAGGTAGCTATAGCCAAAGCAGGGCATAAACGAAACTGAGACTTTATGTGCTAATAACATCGCCACTACGCCGTTGTTTTTAATCCCAAAGTCCAAATAAACACAGTTGGCACCACAATCTGCTCCTCGGTAGAGACGAAAAAAAAACAAATGCCCATGCTTGCACGGATGGACACCACAAGATGCCACTTTTGCGGTTTAGCACGTTCAGCGGCCGCATAAGCTTAGGGGGGCAGTACAATCAGCATCGTTGTCGTTGTCCACCCCTCTCATCGGTGCGCGATAAGGAAAACGATGCCGCGACAGTAGGCTGAGAAAACAGAAAACTGAAAACGTCACCCAGCGGCTGTCGCTGCCGAACAGAATGAACTCGTGATTATGTAAACCGATCGGAACTGCTTGCTCAGCACACAGCAGCACCCCTGCTGCTCTTCTCAGTGGTCACTGTAGAAACTAAGGGCATGTTTTGCATGGCTCTAGAGCTAAACTCCAGCAAACTCCAGGCTAGAGCTAGCCAAACACCCCAACTCTAGAGCATTCCAACTCCATGGAGTTTTTTGAGCTCTAGTTCATTCTAGTGGAGCACATCTCTTTTGCAACTCCAACATCCTTCAAAATAGATCTAGACATAGAGTTTCATTGAAATTACCCGCTTTTGCCATCCATTACACAGTCCTGGAGCCTGAATCGTTATTTTCTTTTCTTTCCCGTCCTCCCGTCCACCCGAGCGACCCCCAGGGCTCCTGCGCCGCCGCCCCCAGGCCCCAGCGCCGCATCCCCCTTGCTCTAGCGCCGCCGCCCACCAGCCACCAGCGGCGCCGCGAGCCCCAGTCCGGCAGCAAGAGGATCCTGGGCAAGGCGAGCCCGGTCTACGCGCTACAGGTCCACTACGGGCTGCTCTACACCGGCAGCACGCCCTCCTCGTCGTCGTCGTCCGTGGACGGCGGCGGCGCGCCCGTCAAGGTGTGGAGCTGCGCCAACTACGGCCTCGTCGGCTCGATGGTGACGGCGGCGGAGGCAAGGTCGCTGGTCGTCAGCGCCGACCTTGTCTACGTCGCCTCCAGGAACGCCGCCGTGGAGATCTGGTTCAAGGAGAAGCTCGCCAGGATCAGCACGCTGCAGGCCGGCGGGCCCGGGTGCCGCGTCCAGTGCATGGCCGTCGACGGGACGTCCGATGGCAGGATCCAGGTCCGGTGCACACAGATTTGTTTTTGCATTGGGTTCGTGCTTGACTGAAATGAACTAACCAAGCTTGACTGAAATGAACTAACCAACATTGGTTTGTGCTGCAGGCGTGGGGATTGACATGAGAACAAAATTAGAGGGCGCGTGAAGCTGATCACATAGGATGGTGAATAAAATGTGGAAATTTCCGAGTGGCATATGAATTTGTATCTCGAATTATTTGTATGAACTTGTATGTCGGATTATTTGTTTCGATGGATTATTCGAATTATCTTATAATTATTTGTTTATCTATTTGGTGCTTATTGAAATACACTCATGTCAATCGAGGGTACAAATAACAATCTGTACAAATAGAATACGAATCTGGAGTTGGTAGTACCCTGCTAGCCAAACACCTCTAGAGACAGCTCCAACTCCACTCAAGCTAGCTTCACCTGGATTTCTGAAGTGGAGCTGCTCTGTCTAGAGTTGGAGCCATGCCAAACAGCCCCTAAATAGTTCACAAGTGTAGTTACTGCTCTAGGAATTACCGCTTTATACGCTTGGCTTATTAATCATAGCATAATATTTTTCTCTCACAATAAAACAACAAAAAAAACATCAGTCGATTGATCAACCATAAAAACGATCAACCGAACGGGCTGCAATACAACCGTCCAATAAAAAAGATTTCAATTCCCCACACCGAAGAGGCACCTCTATTGTTGAGCCGAACCATGTAATCGACCAAAAGCAAAGTTAGTTGTCTCTAGTATTAGAAAATCACCTTTATCCGAATAGAGGACTAGCTCATGACGTTAGATTGAAGCCGACGTGGATGAGCGAGGAAGGTAAAAAGATACGCCGCTAGCGACGAAACTGTTATAATATATAATGATTAGGGTTCTAAATTCGTCACCCAAACAAAAAGAGACATGAGAAATAGTAGAAAAATCCATCCCCCATATCCATCACAAGATCATATAAAATAAGAAGACACCATGGACAAAGATTATTTTTTTGAGAATTACACATTACAACGCAGACACTCAACACGTACGCACACTCACCCCTATGAATATACGTACGCAAACCCTACCCCTATGAGCACCTCCGAAGAACCGAGCCGGCAGATATCTCGAGCTTCACGAAGTCACCACAGGCGCCTTGCTGTCGACGGGGACGTCGGTTACCACTGAAAGCGTAGCGCTGGAAAATCCTGAAATAAATCCAGGAAACCACAGCCTGAAATTCGCTCCCACGGGGAATCGAACTCAGGACCTGTGGGGTGCCGCTCGAGTGACTTAACCAACCAGACTAAGCATTTATGGAACCACTCTTCTATATTTCCAACCTTAATATTGAATACATAGGTTCCTTATATAGATAGAAGATAGCCCTTTAACTTCTTCAGTTATAACTCTTGAGCTTCAAGAATTAATTCGATATAAGCCCACTCACATAATTGATTTTATAACACTCCCCCTTGGGCTATTACCGTGACAAACTCATGCCTCGTCAAAAACTCTGTCTAAAAACCCAGTGGGAAAAAAAGACAGAGAAAAGAGTATATTCTTGTAGTTTAATGCATTTGCGCATTGTTGCCTCATTAAAAACCTTACATGAGAAACTTCAGAAAAACTCATCAAGAAAAAAAGAGTATAACATGTGTCTTCGGGAAAAATTGTGACCTTCTAGATCATATCGTTCGAATTATTTAGAATTCTAATTAAGGGTTAGTATTTTAGGGAAGTTCTCCCCCTGTACATGTCAAGAATACTTTCTACAGGAAGCATATAACATAGACACTTAATAAGTATATTGCATACATTGCAATAATTATTTTATAATTTTAACCTCATATTCTTCTGGAACCCATGAAGTTAAAAATAAAGTATACATAATCAATAAAATCACTTTTATAAATGGTGTCATGATAGAGCCTTCAATAGAGGTTAGAAACTTATCATTTAGAATAACACCTTCTAGGCATTGTTTGAGACCTTTAAAGTCTCATTACAATCAATATCTTGTAAATACTCCCCCTGATGACAACATCTATTGAAGCCATTCATTCTCATGACATTAACCATTATTTGAGAATAAACATAGACATGGATAGTGCAAGTGAGATTACAATATCTCCACAATATTTAGTCTTTATGACATTTATCTCGCTATTCTTCAAGAACATTGAGAATAGGTAATAATACAGAGGAATTTATCATTTCTAGCATGCATACATCAGGATGCATATTTGTGCACTCTAAATGGCAGTGACCCATCATTTTTTAGATGTGATCAATAATCATTGTTCTTTATATAAGTATAATTTTTTCTCTATTCATAATGATGGTGACTCCTTTTAGGATTGATTCTAGATTCTTCGAGAATCTTTATCTTCAAACATAATAAAACACCATAAGTCTGAATTTCTAGCGTAATGGAGAAAGTATTGCTAGTAACACCAAATTATAGTCTCAATTTTTAGAGGATACTACAATTCCAAATCTTTAGATAGAGAACACATTATATCACAAGTACATATGTGTATACTTTTGTTCATTTGAGTTCCTCTTTTCATTCTTATATCTCGGGTCTCACATGAGTCTTTATTCCTTTTAATGAATTCACTTATTTTGGTGCATTCAGACTATAACCATATATTTAAGGAAAAACCTTTAGAGATTGTTATCTTTATAAGGAGATAATTTTCACATAAAAGACAATATTGGTACAAGATTTTGACGTTGCTCTCCATGGATTTTCAGAATCCAATGACCGTATATTTGAATTCATGCCATTATCCAGATTCATTATATAGCGGAACATATTTTGTAGAACTTATATCGGAATTAGTCTCTATTAGGACCTTTTGAACCATCGTTTTTCACCACCCTTTATTTCAATAAGGACCCATAATTACCTGAACATCAGGTCCAAGATACTCACTTAGCAATTTTGCTTCAACCTCAATTGCAGATTTCATTTGACCCGATATGAGAGCTTCAATCACTCTTGCCATGGACTTTACTCCGGATCCGGGTTCTCATAAAGAGACTCATCTAGCAATTATAGAGGCAAACAAGTGTCGACACATACTTTCCGACTTTAAACATCTTAATAATGATCTTCATTATTTTCCAAAATGATAGATCCATTATTGTTATGTGTCCCTAACTTTATATTACGCGCGCATTACGAGGATTTTCATCTCCAGGATGAACCTCATCATGAGTTAACTCACCAGCTAGGTGATTTCTCTACAGGAGAAATAGAGGAGTTTTATCACACATAATGTGAGTTTGCTTCATGAGCATATGCTTTTGACTTAGGCCTCTAGGTCTTATTTGCAGGCGTCCCCGCATAATTTGATCAAAATGCCGAGGTCAAGTGGATATGAAATTAATCCCGGTATATCCACATCTACTTTGGGTAGAAGCATTCATTTAGATTTTAAGAAATTTAGTTCCTCCTCATAGATAAAAAATTAACTGGCATAACTCCATGTTATAGAATACATGAGTTTTTGTATTTGTGCGGTTTAATTCATAAATATCAAGGCATTCCATAAAATAAGCATTCTTCTCCCCCTAATACTCAAAATCCCCATTTACCAACTTCTAGTGGTGTATATGTATGCTTTAGTGGAACCAGTCTTCTATATTTCCAACCTTGAATAGTGAATACATAGGTTTCTTATATAGATAGTATATTTGCCCGTGCTAACACTACGGTTTTATCCTGGAAATATTATAAAAAACAACCAATTTATTTTTACAGAGTTTAACTTTTACACACTTGTATTCGAGTCTATACACAATAGATGAAACACTTTTGCATTTAAAAAGACTTAGTTACATTCTCCATAACTCCTTAATCATTTATGTATATTACATTTTTAGATTTTCGAAAGGTGCAAACATGGTCGGGCGAGACATATATACACGTCCTCGTCCGACCTCCTCGATCGTCCAACCCCTCGGACGTAGGCTCTGTCTCGCCCGACCCGAGGGCGCAGGCTCTGTCTCTCCCAACCCCTCGAGCGTATGCTTCGTCTCGCCCGACCTCGAGGGTGCAAGCTCCGCCTCGTCCGTCGGGTGTTATCTATATAGTATAGAAAATAAATTAGACACCCCCTCTTAGTACTGAACTCAGTTTGAAATCATACCTGTAGTGTTAGTTATGTCACTTAGTGCATTTGACGTTTCTCTCGGCGTAGACATTGAGCAAGTGAGGCGTCATGAACTTTGAGTTTGTACTGAAATGAAGAAGTTTTAAAAAGTAAGTATCACGTGAGAAATTATTAATAATTTTCCACAGTCCTACCTTGCCTTCTAGAACAGGAACCGGCGAAACCCAACAATTTTCTCCAGGCGTATGCGGCCTACGGCAGTACGGACTGCTGTCGTCTCCTCGGCCCTCATGTCTCTGTTCTGGTGAATCGGTGAACGCACGCCACTAGGCACCTGAGTCCCATACAACGTCACACGCCGAGTCGCTGCGGCTCGCTCCCCCACGCCTGGGAGCGAAGGAAGGAAAACACACGCCGCCACAGCACCTAAGTCCCTCACGCTAAACCGGCGGCGTGTGGTTCTTTTTTTCGTGAGGCACGGGACGGCGGCGTGGTTCTTTTTTTTTGCGAGGCACTGGGCGGCGGCGTGGTTTATTTTTTTCGCGAGTCCCTAACCGTAAACCGGTGGCGTTGTTTTTTTCGCAAGGCACCGGGCGACGGCGTGGTTCTTTTTTTCGTGATGCACGGGGCGAGTTGGATTTTTTCGCGAGGCACGTGAGTGGGATCGCGTGGTTCTTTTTTTTCGGGAGGCACATGGCGAGTGAGATTTTTTCGCGAGGCACGCGAGTGGGATTCGATCCCTGAAGCTGTGCGTAGGTGGTGCGGGAGAAGGAGGGTGGGAACCTGGTTATAGGGTTAGGAGGTGAGATCCAGGCTTCCCACTCTTTTAGAAGTTTTCAATTATAGTAGAGATAGAAGATAACTCTTTAACTTCTTCAGTTATAACTCTTGAGCTTTAAGAATTAATTCGGTATAAGTCCACTCACATATTTAGTTTTATAACAGAAACAATCGCTAGACTATTTGTGCGCTCTGAGATCTGGTTGTTGCGGTCTAACACGAGATTGGAGAGCATGTGATTGTTTAATGAAATAAAATCTACATCAAGTGAGAGTTGTGCCTTAGAGCACGTGAATTGCTACATGAGTAGTTTCCTGCTGCCATTGCCATCGCCACCGCCACCGCCACCGCCACCGTGTACATACTCCAGGCTAACCTCTAACTAGGATCATTGAGGACACCCTTATTCTTCTCGGTTCGACTCATCCAATTTATAAATCTCTAACTTTTTTTTTTCTTGAAAACTAAAAGTCTTAACTTAAAGTGCATTTGTGAGTTCTATACAAGTTGAAGGGAGCATACTTGGCCGGGTTCTAGGTTCGATCACAATTATGTGATAACATAATGTAATACTTCATTCAGCCATGAGCTAACTGTGCGTCTATGGCTTTATTCCCATCACCCTTTTACTTTTAGGATTGAAGCTCACTTTATAATTCACGTGAGATTGTTCTATTTATGAACCTTACTTTATAATAAATGTAATTGGATTCCTCTCTTAGGCCTCGTTTGGCTGTTCTTGAAACGACGTTGATCAAGACCTAAAACACGCAAGTACGTCGCTAAGTGAAGCCCAGCCCACGTCGAGGACAGCTCCCCCGCTCTCGCCAAAACTGCATTTGGTACTTCGTGGGTTCAGGAACTACTGTATCGCGACCCAAAACCCCGTCCACCCACGCGTGTGAAAAAAACTTGTCGGGCAAGGCGTGGAAGAGAAATCGCATCAAGTGCGTTGCTTGTGTCATCTTCGTCGGCCGTCACCGCTCTCTACCTAGAGTCCCTGACCTCCTCCAACAACGGCAGCAGGCACGTGGATTTGGCACAGTCATGGATGGGGTCGAGGAGAACATGCCCGTTTTGAATACACAGTCAGGCACCACACAAAGTCTTAATAAGAGCATCTCCAAGAGCCTTTGTAAAATTTACTCTCTAAATCATCATTTAGAGATTCATTTGAGTAAAAATTATTTTCTATATCTTTATACTCTCCAACAGCTTTTCTATATCTCATGCACAGTCTAGGGAGTCATTCTCATCTTCTATATTTGGCTAGCGAAAAATCCGGAATAGAAGATGACTATATTTGGATGACCATTTAGATAAGCTGTTGGAGGCTATTTTTTCACCAAAATCTTTATTCCTAACATTTAGAAAGGATATGGAGAGTCTCTTGAAGATGCTATAAGAAGATATAAATCCGAATGATGTTTTCCATTTATCTTAAAAAAACTAGTTAGGCTAGCAAATTAAAATTGCTGGCACGTTTCTGATCCCACACGGCTAGAGGCGTACAGTTCAACTGCTGCCGCGCGCCGCTGCTCATCACATTCACACCATGTGCCGAAACAGTTGTTAAATGCTAGCAGTAGTAGCTCTAGACCTCTAGTTTCTTCGTGCGGCCCAACGATCGATCGTTGCGCAAGGACAGCGGCGAGCAGATCAGCAATCGCTTTACCATGCATCTGTTAGTATTAAATAGTTAAATACCTAACCCCGGCGTTGCGCTGTCACGCGCGTTTAATTTCCTCTTTGTTTTTCCTTCTTTCTTTCTTTCTTTCTTCCTTTTCTTTTCCAACAAAAAAAACGAGCTAGGACTAGGAATGGATGGGAGTGGAACGCATGCCATGCCGGCCCGGTCAATGCGAGCAAGGAGTGGATTCTTTGTCTCGGTTCATCAAGGTCGCGCGTGGCAAATTGCCAATGACGACCGAGCGCGTGCGATCAAGGCCGGATCAACCGAGCAGTTGAGTAGTTGATTGGTTCCACGCTTCTCCTGCTCCCGCAACTAGGAAATGGCACAGCCAACCGAGTCCTTGTGACGTTGGCGGGCGACGGGGAGTCGGGGAAAGGTGCGAGAGCGACCAGAGCGAGGCCGCCGTTATTGCATACTTCCTCCGTTCTTTTATATGTGTCATCCAAAAAATATATTTATAAGAGAAACAAGATTTTCTAGAGACAGACATTAAGGAACAGAGAGTTCACCAATACACGTCGTTTTTTGCATGTACAGGCGTACAGCAGCCGGTTGTTGTTGCTGGTGGTCGCAGGTTCAAGCAACGAACTAGCCCGTCTGTGAGTGACTGTGAGGCTGCAAACTTATGCAACTTGCAAGGGCAAAGACATATCGGAGGAGAGGGCTAAGTAATGACAGGTCGTCTTGTCGAGCAAAGGGAGAGCATCCCGACCTGATCAAACGATCAATAGCAGTAGTGTGTACTCCTATTGGCGATTGGAGCAGTAGTACTGTATTTGGAGAAGAGAGAAGACCGGGGAGAGGACCGAGGAGAGACGGAGACGGAGACGGAGAGACAGTTTTCAGTTGGACAGGCACGAGCGCGCAGTGGTAGACAGCGTTTTCAGGAAACATCTGGTTCGCGAGGCCATGGACGGCATGAGGATGAGGTACAGAAGTGTGTCTTTGCCTGTTGTCCCAACTCTAAGCTCTAGGATCAATCTGCACAGAAGTCGTGACAACTCATCAGTGGTGTTTGTGCCCTTAAGAACAAGTATTATAGTGGAGTACAAGAGGACTGAATGCTGAGGTGGAGGAGAGAGAAGAGAGAAGAGAGAAGTAAGGTGGGGGAGAGAGAAGAGAGGAGAGAGAAGTAAGGTGGGCTGTAAGTTTACAGACAGCTTAGGCACAAGAACCAAAAAAAGTTGTGAGAGAGATATGTGGGTCATGTATTAATTATGAAGAAGCAACTACTATATGAATGAGCTGTAAGAAGGTTGAAAGAACTCTTGCAGCCAGCAGTAGGTTGTATCTATTAAATTTGCTCTAACACGTATTTAGCAATAACAATATGTCTTGTAGTGAAACATTCGATGCGAATTTTAGTTTTGGGGGTGTTTGGTTTTGTCCCCTTTCACCCCCGAGATCTCAGCCCCACCACTACCATCGGACGGCTGCCAAGAGCCTAGAGCCACTGCCGCTTCGGGTCGGGACCCGGGACCGGACACCACTCTAGGATCAGCCTGCACAGTTCCCGCCTTCCTGCCGGCGCCGCCGCAGCCGCGGGCATCGGTGGCCGTCGGTATCTTCGTACCCGCCCCGCTTGCGAGAAGAGCGACGCGTTTATCCTTGGAACCCTCGCCTACCGTGGGTGTCTGGGTGACGCTGACGCCTTGTGGTACCCGGCTGGAGATGGTGAAGATCGTCACGTACAACGTGAACGGGCTGCGGCCGCGGGTGGCGCAGCACGGCTCGCTCCGCCGCCTCCTCGACGCCCTCGACGCCGACATCATCTGCTTCCAGGTCCGGTCAATTGCTGATTTCCCACTCGCTAAACTCAACTCCCATGTGTCGAAACCCTAGCTCCGTAGTGCTTACTACGTATCTGCCTGTGCTTACCACTCACTGTCGGACTCGGAGCCCACTGAACTACTGAAGCCGCCGAAGTTTCACTGGATAGTGGATATTGGACGGGAATGCAAACGAGCGAAGTTTGAAGCTACTGCGATTGGCACTTTATTTCAGGAAGAGAAAATGCATCTAGTTTAGTGTTGATCAAATAGTTGTTTCTGTGGTGGGATGCAATTCATCGTTTATTCTGTCTAATGCAGAGAGTAAAACTGGATGAGCTGGGGGTTAGGCTTGTGATATACTGATTTTTTTCGAGCTAACTGTATCAATTCCTGCTGTATTGTAGGAGACCAAATTGTCAAGGCAGGACCTATCTGCGGATGTCATTATGGCCGAAGGATACGAGGCTTTTGTTTCATGCAATCGCTCTTCAAAAGGCCGTGGAGCGTACTCTGGTATGTTGTTAATTATTATGGTGTCACAATCTGTAATTGAAATATATATCGATTTGATTCGATGTACTGATGAATAGTTGCTTGCCTGGCTGTAGATGTTCTCTGGGTTCAGCATTACTTTGATCACACGACGCCCTCTAGTCAATTACTGTACTTGAATCCTTTGTAGGTGTTGCAACATTTTGCCGAGTAACATCATCATTTTCCAGCCAGGAGGTTGCTTTGCCGGTAGCAGCTGAAGAAGGCTTTACTGGACTTCAGGACTATGCAAAAAATAGCGAAACTGTTGGGGACTTCATTATTGCAATGCCTGTCGAGGAGGAGGGTCTTGATGAAATCACAAGAGAGGACCTCCTAAGGGTGGACAATGAGGGGCGATGCATCATCACTGATCATGGACATTTTGGTAAGTAGCTTGTTTCCTTGATAGGAATATAGCATAACTGCTTGCATTTTTCAAGCTTTTATTGCATATTTGATTTTTGTTTTGTATGTAATAATGATAATACTTCACCACTCGTTTAGTTCTTTTCAACATATATGGCCCAGCTGTTGTAGAAGATGATAAAGAGCGGGTTCGTTTTAAGCTACTGTTTTACAAGATACTGCAGGTACTTTGTGTGTGTCTCTGCTAATAAGTATCTTTCATGAAGAATATTTCAACAATACTTCTATCTTTCCAATGCTTATTGCTTATATTTATGCTTCTTATACTTGCTTCTTTCTTTCAATACCTCTTAGAAAAGATGGGAACATCTATTGGCTCTTGGAAAGAGAGTCTTTGTTGTTGGTGATTTGAATATTGCTCCTGCTTCTATAGACAGGTGTGACGCGCCACCTGGCTTTGAGAAGCAAATGTAAGCCTTCTTTTAGCGTTTTTTTTTGCCATGGTTCCAATTATAAAGCATCCGGAAATAACAATACATTTTTATTCTCATTTTCCTAATTAAAGGTTCCAAGAATGGCTGAGATCCATGCTGAGTGAACATGGAGGTCCCTTTTTTGATGCTTTTAGATCAAAACACCCTGAAAGGTACTAGAATGCCCCCAGAGCTACCCAACTGCTTCTGCACATGATTTGTTATTGCAAGTTTGCTCATATTTACCTGAAAGCAACCACAGTTACCAAATTAACCCTCTTTGTAAGTTGTAACAATAAGTTGAGTCTATTCTATTTTCATTATCCATGGTTGACTTAGGTCCAGTTTTGTCAGGGCTTTGCTGTAAGCTGGAAAAAACTTGCTTTCTTGCAAAAGCTCTAAAAAAGGTTGTTTTTGAGGAACCACTTTTGAAAACTGCTTGATTTCAAGTAAATAACCATCTTTGGAAAATTGCTTTTCAAAAAAGTCTAGTTCACTGCTTTAATATTCGTGCAGAAGTGTTTCTGTAAAAGCCAAACAAACTGGGCTTATAAGTAGAATCATCCCAAGTTACTTTCTTTAATTTACTGTGTTTCTTTTGTGCAGGACTGGAGCGTATACTTGTTTTAATCAGAAAATTGGTGCTGAAGAGTATAACTATGGCTCCAGAATAGACCACATTCTCATTTCTGGTCCCTGTCTCCATCACTGTGATTCTGTGGAGGGCCATAGCATTTTTTGTTGCCATGTAGAAGAATGTGAGATAATGAATCATTTCAAAAGAGGGAATTCTGAAAATTTATCAAAGTAAAGAATACTGGATATCAGTTTTTCTCTGAAATAAATTGGATATTGTACATGATTTACTGTGTTACATTAGAATGACTTACTCTTTCCATTATCTACAGGTGGAAAGGGGGAAGAAGTAGTAAACTAGAAGGATCTGATCATATTCCAGTTTATATTTTACTGAAAGAAATACCTGAACTTCCAGTTCATAGTATCCCGCCATCAGCTGCAAGATATCTTCCAGAGGTCCGTGGACGGCAACAACGTATTGGTGAGTGAATTTTAGTGTTCTGTATGTTTTTTTTAAAAAAAAATTGTAGCTTGCTTTTGCAGTTTTGTTTTTTTGTGCTAAAACAGTTTCTGTGTGTGTGTGTGTGTGTGTGTGTGTGTGTGTTTGTTTTTTTTTTGTTTTTTTTTTTTGCTAAAGCAAGTAGCTGAGTTGTTCATGGAACTTTTTTTATCTTATATAAGGACTTCATTTTCTTATCTGTTAATATTCTTTTCATAGTGTGTTAATGTGTGTGCCTAAAATCCATACTTATTTTCATAAAAGTTTAGGTTAAGGAAAGTGCACTTCATCATTTTTGTTTGGAGGAAATCATAACTTGCTTCAAGACTTGGCTTTCTTATGTGTTTATTAGACACATACCTCAACTGTGCCTATAGAATGTTCACTGTTGATTTCTAAACTCATAAGTTATGTTGCACTCTGCTATGCAAATTATCTTTCACATTTTCCTGATGTTCACTGTTGATTTTTAAAATCATAAGTTATGTGGCACTCTGCTTGGTTGAGTTAGAAAATAAACCCTATCTTTGGTCATGTTTAATATAGCATGTTTTGCTGTGCATTACACTTTGGTGTTGTAGTGCTGTTTTTTTAATATTCAGTTTCATAAGAGCTCATTAGCTTGTAAGTTGGTAAGGCATCTGGTCTTATATGGCAGCTAGCCCATAAGTTATACTTGGGCGCAGTAGAGCACTTTGTGTGAAATGGTACTAGTTACAGTATATTGTGTAATACTGACTGCCAATGTTGTCACAATTCGCAGTATCATTCCTTGATAAAGGGAAAAATTTTGAGCTGCAAAATGCTGCAAATTTGATTCAGTCTGAAGATACAGTCGTCGATAGCTACTGTAGTGATGGCTTGGAGAATACAATTATAGCTAAGGAAGGAATGACAACTGGTATAACTGAGTTTGTAAAAGGTTGTAACCTTCCTAGTTTGATGTGCAAGGGGACAAATCTTGATCAACGGATAAATGGAGGTTTGATTAGCGTCTCTCATAGCAGCCAGAAAGCTTCACTGTCTAGCGCCAAGTTTGTGCCAAAAAAGAAAATTAAACGCAACTTATCATCTCAACCAACAATCAAGTCGTTTTTTGAGCGACCGGGGTCAAAGACAGCAAATGCCAGTACCAGTACCTTAGTTACTCCAGAAGAAACATTAGACCTTACAAATCAAACATGTGTTTCAAATGATGATAGTCTGCCTGAAAACATGCAGTGCACAACGTCAGCTGCAAAAGATCAGGATAATACAAATGTATCATCCTGTTCACTTTCGACAGACAAGTCTAATGCTGCAGCATTAGAATGGCGGAGAATACAACAAAAGATGAAGATGACGCTACCACATTGCAAAGGGCATAGTGAACCATGCATTCCGAGGTCTGTGAAGAAGGGCCCTAATATAGGCCGATTGTTCTATGTCTGTGCTCGTGCTCAGGTACACATGTACACGGACTCACAATTTACTGCTTAGTAGACATAATATCATGTCATTTGAACAGTCAAATAGGCTGTGAACAATGTAAATTGCCCTTTTAGAGAATATACAAGCACTATATCTTACCATGACCATCACTTATTATATTTTGTCAGGGACCGGCATCAAATCCAGAAGCAAATTGTGGCCACTTTCAGTGGGCACCTGGAAAGTCTAAAGAGAAACGTCAGTGACTGTTTTTTCCCTTCCAGGTGAAAGGATTCCTTCAGCACTCAGTGTATGCTTTTGTGTTGTGCTAACTGTCAATTTTAACTAGGAGTCTAGGACATTTTGCTTCCTATGAGTCTGGTACATCACTTGGTCCTAAGTCCTAACATACTAATGACGCGGTGATGTATTTGTGGAGAGGTAAGCTGATCATTTTAGGACCTGTTTGGGTGGGCTGGCTCAGTGCTCCAGTAACCGGAGGGTCCACAAACTTGTCTTCACCGGCTCTCCATTGTTTTGAGGGAGAAAAACAGCTTCATGAACAAGCTACAGTAGCGCATCAGCTGGAGGCGTGAAGAGCTGTCCCAAACGTGGCATTAGTAAGCACTATTTTTTCCTAAGGCAGGTACATATTCTAATCCTGTAATTAGTTGGTTATAGCACTAACATGTAGCTTCCCGCTGGTTGGCTAACAACCAAATGATGTCTCAGAGATCTCAAGATTTATTTATTTTCCTCCTGGTTTAGCTTATGCAAATTCTTAATAGACAAGTGGCTGTTAGTGGAGAAATCTTGCAATCCTGTAGTAATGTTTTACATGGAAACCACTGTGGGCATTATGGTATTATTGCCCATCTCTCTCCAGAAATGAAGTGCCAGTTGCGCAGGAGAGCGACTGATACTCCTACATTTTATTGAGATCCATTTTATTTCCAACATCTATACTCTTTATTTAAAAGAGTCATTTATAATTTATTATTCCTTTCAACCAGGTGGCATGCCATGGTAGGATTTTCTTTCTTCACTTTTTCAAAACAACGGTATAGTGTAGGACATATATTAGGCAAGAATTAACATTGTTTGCCTATAGCTAATCAATCGCTTGAACTACTTCCAGCTTGTTTCAGCTTATTCTCTCTCACAAGACATTATTCAATCAGCCGGAATCAGCCGACTTTTGTACCGGCCGAACAGATGAGTGAATCCAAGTATGCGTTTCCAACTGATGAGCGTGTTAAGGTTAACGACGCGTAACCAAAGCCACTGGAGAATTGATTTAAGTCCTTCAGCGAAAGATACTTGACTGGCATCACCTGACTAAAAGCATTCAAGCATTTTTCTTGTCGCTATTCTGAAACTATTAGCTGGTCCTGTGTTATTTAGGTTTCTGAGCGGACGTGGAAGGCATGGTAAGCTTGATTACTCGAAATAGAGTTACCCCGAGTAACCTAGCTACTGGCTTCCGCCATTGCATGATTGACGAATACCTGGGAGCAGTTGAACGCGGAGCACAGGTTGCGGTTTGAACGCGTGCAAGTCAAATGATTGGTAGCAGGAAACCTCTGGTTGACTTTTGGTCCTTTCCTGTATGTATACTAAACCGTTTGATCCTAGCGCTGTCGTGGTTATTGGTGTCACGTCGTAACGTTGGCGTCTCTTATTCAACAGTTCCCGTCGCCGACAGGCAGCGTGTTTCGCATGCTAATTCATCTGGTAATCAGTGGTGTCTATGCGAACGCATCATCATGTATTCATGTGCTAAATACGATTGACAGATGCCACCATGCACTTGGGGGTACATGCACGTCGCGATGACGCTCTCCAATTACTGCCACGGCATAGATCGATCACGTTAGTGTTGGCAGAAGTGATCGATCTGTGTGACTTTTGTCTTGCTTCCAGTTTCCGCATAGCCTGCGATCGGTGTCTTTTCCGATATGTGCAACAAAAGTTTGCAGTATTTGCCCAACAAATCATTGCGACAGCCTGGAACTTTCATCCCCAAATCGCCAATAGCATGGCGTGTCCGTCCATAATGAACATATCCTTGTCCTTGTGGCCCCGATTCCGTCACCGTCTCGCCGTTAAAAAATTTACTCCGTCTATACTCCGAACGAGTAAAGCAACGAACCAAACCCTCTGTCCAGTAGCAATATTTTTTTGGATAAAAATATGCCAAAGAAAAGAAAAATCTATCGCCCGCCCGGCCTGCCATCAGAGCGCCATACCGCACCTAACGCCAGTTGTACCATCAAATCCAAGAAAACCGAAGTCTTTGCGGGGAGGAAACAAGAACACGCCTAACTTCCTCGTTCGTCCTCCGCCGGATCGATCACCCAAGCGCCCAAGCCCGATACAAATAAAGCATCGCCACATGTAGTCAAATCCTACGCAGCGGCAGCACACTGATATTTTTTGTTCCTTGTTTGTCTTGCTGCTGCTAGCCGCTATCAATCGGTCTCCAGCTTACAGCGACGTGCAGAGGTCCAGGTCCAGGTCAGAGCTCGAGGCACACAGGCTGACAGGCAGGATCCTTTATTTATCCATCCATGGCTGCCTCCAATAGCAGCAGCAGCGCTGGCAAGAACAACCCGCTGGAAGCCATGGGCGCCTTCTTCTCGCAGCAGGTGGACCGGCGGAAGCTGGTGACCACGGAGAAGCGGGCGCTGGCGACGCGGCTGTCGTCGTCCGGCGACACGTTCCCGGGGTCGGAGCACCGGCCGGCGGACCGGAAGCGGTGGATGGCGGAGCTGGGCGCCGACAGGCTGCGCGTGCACCAGGTGGTGTGGCCAGGCACGCACGACTCGGCCACCAACAAGATCGGCGTGCCGTTCGTGACCCGCCCCTTCGCGCAGTGCCAGTCGCTGTCCGTGTACGAGCAGCTGGCCACGGGCGCGCGCGTCATCGACGTGCGCGTCCAGGAGGAGCGCCGCGTCTGCCACGGCATCCTGGCGACGTACCCGGTCGACGTGGTGCTGGACGACGTGCTCCGGTTCCTGGGCGAGACGGAGTCGGAGGTGGTGGTCCTGGAGATCCGCACCGAGTTCGGGCACGAGGACCCGCCGGAGTTCGCCAAGTTTCTGACGGAGAAGCTCGGGGAGCACCTGATCCCGCAGGACGAGGCGGTGTTCCATAAGACGATAGCGGAGCTGCTCCCGCGGCGGGTCATCTGCGTGTGGAAGCCCCGCAAGTCGCCGGCGCCCGGGCCCGGAGACCCGCTGTGGAGCGCCGGGTACCTTAAGGACAACTGGATCGACACGGACCTGCCGGAGACCAAGTTCGAGAGCAACCTCAAGTTTCTGGGGCAGCAGCCGCCCGTGGCGGACCGGAGGTTCTTCTACCGGGTGGAGAACACGGTGACGCCCAAGGCCGACAACCCGGTGCTGTGCGTGTGGCCCGTCACCAAGCGGATCCACGGCTACGCCCGCCTCTTCATCGCCGACGTCTTCGCCAAGGGACTCGGCGACAAGCTGCAGGTCTTCTCCACCGACTTCATCGACGGCGACTTCGTCGACGCCTGCGCCGGCGTCACCAAGGCGCGCGTCGAGGGCACCGCGTGATGAATGATGACCGCGATCGATCGATCGTCGACGAGTACCCCCCGTACGTACGTATTAATTCCCGGTTTGAGTAATTAGGAGGTGCCCGTGCGTGCATGGGGCTCGTAGCAACTAGAGGAGTCGCCGTGATTACAGGCAGGCAGCCAGGCAGGGTTAGTCCGTTGTTGGTCCGTCTCGTCGGCGTCGTAGTGTGCAGGGTGTGCGTTCGCTGTCTCGTTAGGAGTCGCATTGTAGGTAGCTGTCGCGTGTAGTGGTAACCGAGACGTACGGCCATCGCAGTGTATGTACTGTGTATATAGTGTACACTCCAGACATACGTGCAGTATATTTGGATACAGGAACATGTGAATGTGGTTTGTATATGTCGTATACGTGTTCATTCATGTGTAACGTGCGTGTGCGTCCGTATGTAGTGTATGCTGTTGTACAGTGATGAATTGCTCGTGGGAGCAAAGGAATAAATAAACATGTGCAGTAATGGATTTTTCACAGGTTGTTATACTAATACTAGTTACGTTACTTCGAATGGTGGGAAGTGAGGCATTTAAGCGTTTCAGTGCACTAACGCATCGATCTGTGACTTGTGCAAAAACTAAAAACGTTATGCTCGAGCATTTTATGTCGGCATAATTAACAACAGGAATGGCATGGCGTTGATCATAAATTCATAATGTTTATGACCTGGCAAAGTGATAAGTTGCCGCTGAAATTATTAGTGATCCGGTCCCTGAGCTCAACGGCCCCACGTCTAATAAATCAATCACGGGGGTTCTGCAGGGAACCAACAATTGGCGAAACACAAGCCACATGGCTTCCCACTTGATTCAGGTCCCCATCAATCAATCAACACCAAACCACCCTTTCCTTTTTATTTTTCATTTCATCAAAACTGGGGTGCCTTTTGTGCAAGAGGAGCTGTGCGCGCCCTTATCCACGGTGAGCGCGACATGCCAACTGAAATTGGTGATCAACGGCTGCTCAGAATGTTGTACTGGCCTACAAGGCCCAAATGTCCCGGCCCAGTTGTCGCCAAAGGGGTAGTGCGCCTGTAGGTGGCTACTTAGTTTTAGGCCTAGTTATAGTTTCAGCTGGGCTTTACTGTGCGCCGCCGTAGGCCGTAGTTAGCTGCTACCGACGAGGGACTGATAAAAGAAATTCAGCTGGCCTCCAACGGCACCACCAATGGAGACTAATATTATAAGTGATTTTGGTATAAATAAAGTGATTTATATAGACTAGTAAATATTAGTACCATTATTCACATAATACAAACTATTACTACTTATAGTTTTTAAAGTGATTTTTTTCTTTTATCATGTCCTATCTTTATTTTCTCTCCCTCTTTTTTTTAGCATTGATCACATTCTCTCCCCATAGCTTATGTAAGCTACAAATCACAAGTGTAGAATACCTACTTTTTTATAACACTTGAGGCTATAAGTAAAAATGTTGCATTGAGAAGGCCTAAGGAAGCCACAACTGACCTCGCCACGGTCCCCTCCTCTCTTCCAACCGGCTATCTCGCCGGTAGACAAAGAAGCAGAATTTGATCCCATTTTCTTCGTGGTTCTCAATTAATTTGTTAAACCTTGTTGATTTAGGGTATAGTTTCTTGTGCCATTAACAAGGTGATGGCAACGATGATATGCTTTCAAATAAGATCTCTCTGGCTTCTGTCTATCTTGAGGACATTCGATTAGGTGTTGGTGAAGAGCTCGTGACAGTTTGTTGTGTCATATATGTTGATTTTATTCATATCTTGGCATTTCGTGTTCTTATTAGAGGAAACAATTGGTTAGCTTTTAATGTGGCAATCTTGATCTCTTATTTTGGTTTGCTCTATAGTAAGGATTGCCATCTTTAAAATTCTGTTCCGATGGTGAAGGGTTGGAAGCTTGCGTTCCATGGAGGGTTCCCTCTAGCTGATGTTCTTTTGGTGGATATTGGATCTTGTCGTTAGCAGTGAGTGGCTATTGCGATTTTCAAAGCCTTATTTTTTTTGAGCATGAGATTTTTAAAGCCTTATTTGGCGAGGATGTTTGTAGGTGTCCATTTTCCTTGTTGTGTCTTTAGTGTTTCAAACTCCAACAAATCGAAGGGAGAAGACGATTGATTTAGTCTTTAATGTACATTTATTTTCGAAGGGAGAAGACGACCAATTTAGTCTTTAATGTATAATTATTTTTCATAGGATGTTTTATATCTAGTTCTCCATCTTTCATACGATTTTTTGTTTATCTTGTGATATATAAATCATGAGGCACTCTTTTAAATGTCATTTTATATATTAAAAAAACTGGTCGCCAGCTAAACTATCCCTTATAGATGCGGCTCCAAATCTCTGGTCTGGAGAGTGCAGAGCACCGTGCAACTGTTGGCACCTCACGCCCGACCAGCCAAAGCCAACCAAGATTAACCGAAATTGCTTGGTTGGCTTTTAAAAGTTACTATATCAAAGATTTGACAACTAAATGTTATAAAAAGTTGAGCAAAAATATTTGCTGCAAAATTATTAGTAAGCTAAAGTAAGAATAACTGGTAAAAATTGACAATAATAAACCAATAACCAGTCTTGTCCATTTTGGCAACCAAAAATTTGATATCAACCAATCTGGCCCCACTCCCCTCCCAACGCTATACGAGATGAATTGAATACAAATGCGTGCACATAGGAGTGGACCCAGAGGTGATCGGTACACGCGCCGCATTACTCCCCGGCCGGCACACGGATTCCGCTGCGCGCCGCCTGTGGCCTTGCGCCCGACCCGTGTTGGCTCCTGCGTTCGACACTGGCACTGCTGCAAGCGAATTTGAACATGACCGAGCGAGGGAGCGAACGAACGAACGAACGAGAGAGAAGCAAGCGTACGTATGTGTGGCACTCCACTGGCACAGCAGAAACCGACGTTCTCTCCCCGGCAGTAAACCGAAGCTTCCGCCCGCCTTCGGTGTTCCGTGTCGCCGCACCACGCCAGCCGTGCGCCACCTTTAAACCCGCCTCGGTGTCACGCTGCATTCAGCGGGCGTGAGGACGGAGTGCCGCTCGCTGCTGTGCTACATACATAGTGAGGCTAGAGACTGAGCAGTGTGAACGATCGCCATGCGCGCATGCGGCGGCGGCGGCGGCGGCGGCTGCGCGCGGGGCCACCACTTCGGCCGCGGCCTCCTCGTCGGGGCGCCGCAGCCGCAGGCGTCGGACCCGCCGCTTGACGCGCACCGCGAGCATCTGGAGCGGGCGATGATGGCGACCACCACCGTGCTCTTCGTCTTCACCGTGTCCTACGTCGCGCTCAGCACCATCTTCAGCTGCTTCTGCAACAGCGCCGGGTCCCGACACCAAGGCGGCGGCGGCGGCGGCGAGACGGGTCCGTCGGCGGCTGCTGCCGAGGAGACCAAGCGTGCGCTCGAGGAGATCCCCGTGGTGGTGGTGCAGGTGGCGCGGGACCCTGCAGGCAGTGGAGGCGGCGGTGCCGGTGCCGCCGAGGACAGCGAGGAGGAGGGGCCAGGGGAGTGCGCGGTGTGCCTGGCGGAGTACGAGGGCGGGGAGGAGGTGCGCGTGCTGCCCGCCTGCCGCCACGGCTTCCACCGCGAGTGCGTCGACCGCTGGCTGCTCACGCGCGCGCCCACCTGCCCCGTCTGCCGCGCCACCGTCGCCGCGCACGCCGAGGGGCCCGACGCCAAGGTCTAGCTAGACTGCTGCGCCGCCGGCGGTGTCGACCGACGCCGCGCTTCCATAAATGACACCAATCTGTTAGTGGTGTTGAGCTCGGTTTTGCTGTTAGCGTGTACGAATTTCAGGCAAAAGATCGAAGACGAGAACATTCATTAGATCAACATTTCTTCTTCTTCACAATTTTTGTTTTGCTACATCAATGATGATAGTTGATTAATGGGGTGTTGCGTCGGAATATTACTTGACGAGGTTTTGAACTTTGCCGGGCGGTGGGTGCATGTAGGATGCTACGGTGCGTGCGTGCGTGCCTGTTCTGTTCATCGTGATCCGAGTTCGATCAAACGTATCCCCTGTGTTGCTCATCGAGTCAACATGGCGACAACGATGAGCGAATGGCTAAGCTCTCGCTCGGGCAATGTCAGTATGACACCTGTGCCAGGTTATTCGTTTTGGTCTTTTGGAATCGGCCATGGAATCCCCCCCCCCCCCCCCCCCCCCCCCCCGCCCCCTCCTCTCATCAATCGGTCATTCTATAGTAGGGCTCTTTCTCTGGGCACAAATGGGTCATGCATTGGCACACTCGTGTAACCACTCCACGTGCCGACCCCCGGAGAGGAAGGGTCCGGGGATAGGGTTTCAATCACAGGTAGATCTACAAGTGAGTATCGGTGATGACCGCGACACGGCGATGACTTAGCAAGGTTGTCGTTGGATCCGTGGGTGGCAGGAGAGCGGTGGATGGGGGTAGGACGGGGTGGGTTGTTGCGTGTGACCGGTCAACGAGTTATTACGATAGCCGTAGTGGTGAGTCGGCCCATGTAGGTCACGTGACAAGCGCTTCAGTTAATTTGTCGTTCTCTAGCCATACTTTACTCTTCGTGTGAGCTATTCAAATTAAAAAAAAAATTCTTAACCTGGACTGTTCATATGGTGGTTGATAGTTGTATTCAGTATGGTAATAATTTATGTTTGGAAGTCGGTTTCTAACAATGTATTCACCGGTTGTCCTCCGGCGGTCATGCATTGATTTATAGGATGACAGCTCATCCCATCAATCGCTTTGTTGAGTTCTCTCGAGAAGTCCTTAGAGAAAGGCAGATCCAGGGGATAGGAGATAGGTAAGATTTAGAAGATACCTAGAGAGGTTTTGGTTCATCAAATCAATCCAATAAAAAGTGAGATCTGTGGAGAATTAGAGCCTACTTATCCTTGTTGGTTCTCATCTCATGTATTTCTTTTTTTTCATTTTATTGTAGGTTACTCAACTGTCGCGTGTCGTTTTTCCCTCAAGCTGGTTTCCATGTATGATCTCCGTCCTTGATTTGGTATATCTTTTGCTACATGTGTTTGTTAAGTTGCTATCTTGCTTGATTTGATCCATATGTGAAGTGATTGATTGTATGAATGAAACACTCATATGTTTTTTGATGTATTGAATTGATATTGAGATGATATGGTTAACAAATATATTATTGTTGAAAGATTGGATAACACTTGTGCAATGATGGGTTGAAGTATAGATGCTATATTTTTGTCTATACACAGCACAAGCCGTTCGGAGATATTATTTTGGTCATTACGCCGGCCCTCAGTTACATTATATATTTTGAAATTTTGAAACGGCAGATTGTCCTGCAACCTCTCGTGCCACCGAGCGTGTTGAGGGAGCGAAACACTTCTCTGAAGAATGGTTGCCAATGAATGAAAAACAGGAAGTGAAATACTGATATGTGTGCCTTTGTGGTCTTTACGAACTTAAATAGGAACAAAATATATAATTTCAAGTCACTACTACGTAACAAGGGATAAAGTTATTGCTACTTACCGTAATTAATCGATGGTGCCTAGTATATTGCACCGGAATTCCTTTTTTTTTGTTGGCTCACCTTAGCTTCCAATTTCTGCACAGTTAATACACGCTTGTACGAAATTACGAATCGATTTTTAGTACCACCACACCAATAGTTCAACTCATGAATCATTCTTAAATTTGATAATTATACACGATAATACACAAATTAAACTATGTACAATCTGTAGATCATGCTATCCTACAGAATGAATCAGCCAGCGGACATGTTTTGCACACAATTTACTACAATCCACAAAAAGACCCCCAGATCAGACCAACGGAAGACAACAGTACGTAAATGACCATCCAATCCCAAAAACCAAAACACAAAAGGGAAAGAAACTAAAAGCCAAAGCCCATTGTCACCAGAGCGAACAAGGCCATGCACGCGGTCACACTGCCGTTCTCACTTCTTGACCACACACCGGCGCTGTCCTCCAGCGGTTGCCCCTCGCCGTTAAGCAGCTGTGGCTGCTGGCCGAACACGCCCTGCCCCGCCTGCTGCTGCCCATGGCCGAAGGGGGCACCGGGCTGCCCGGCTCCCGCACCGTGGACGCCCGGCGCCAGCGCGTCCGGCAACGGCGGCGATGCTCCAAGGGGCAGCTGATGTGGATGCCCCTGCGGGTGTGGCATGCCGACAGGAGATGGTCCCGAGAAGGGCACGCTGCCTGGTGATCCTGCTGGTTCGCCAGATGGCGCGGACGTGCCTGGGAATGCGTCGCCGGTTGGCGGGGCGGCGAGTGGCACTCCGAAAGGTGGCAATGGCGTTTGAGGGCCAAAGGTGGCCGGAGCTGGAGGTGGCGAAGAGTACAGCGGCTGGTCCGGCAACATGTCAGCTGGCGGGGGTGGTGCCAGCAGCGGCTGGTCCGGCAAGTCGGGAGACGTGTAAGCCGACGGCGGCGGCGGCGGCGGCGGCAAAGACAGGTCCGGCAAGTCGGGAGACGCGGGCGGTGGCAGTGGCTGTTCGGGTGCCGTGTCAACTGGCGGCTGGACCGGCAAGTCCGGCAACGTGTCGACTGGTTGGCCTCCGAAAGGAAAGTCCGTGCTCCCCGCACCAGCAAGAGTTGCCGCTGGTGGCGTCACGAGTTTTGTGCTGGCAGTCGACGGCGGTGGGAGCGCCTCCATCGAAGGCGCGGTCGTTGACACCGGCAAGGGTGCCCCGCACTGCTGCCCCGTCCATGGCTCGCCGCTTGCCGTCCACACCGTCACACCTTCCTTGCTGGCAATCTTCATGTCGCCACCGTCGTCAAGGCTCAGCGTTCCCGGATCGGCGTTGACCCCGGTGTCCCACAATGAGTGCCCTCCGGAGAAGAGCTCGAGCCCTACCGGCGAGAACGCCAGGTCGCACTCGTCAGCGCCGCCCACCGGGGTGCATTCCGACTCCCACAAGCTGCCGCTGGCGCCAGCTTGCTGGACTTGGACATAGCACGCGTCCCCGCCGAGGCCGCCGCCGCCGTCCACGGCGCGGCGGAGGTACGCGGCGTACGATCCGGAGGGCGAGGTGAGGAACGGCTGGGCGCTCTGGCCGTCGATGTCAGGAACAATGGCCGGCGCGACGGTGGCGATGACCTGCTGCTCGGCGCTCCTTGAGATGTAGTTGGAGGAGATGGCAATGGAGCTGGAGATGCGCGCGAGGAGCAGGAGGATGGCGAGGGAAGCCATGGTAAGATCGATCTGGCGAGCTAGGCAATGGCCAGTGGGAGAGGGGTAGAGGGTTTTTTGAAGCGAGGAAGAGGAGGATTTGGTGCAGCTTTGTGGAGCAACTCCAGTCAGTGTAATGGTAGTAGGAGAGTGGCGAACATTGCATGGAGCAGAGGGAATCTTAGTCCTAATCCTGTTTGGTCTAGGTTTCGGACAGTTAAGATAGCCCATGCTAGTGTGGCTTAGTGCAATCGATTGGGAGGTCATGGGCTCATGACATTCTTATTGTGCTCACCTGTTCCAATAGATGATAGGTATACTCCGTATCTACTAAGCTGCCACCTGCAAAACTAAAGAAAACCAAAACCTTTTCTTTTGTACTTTGCCGCCGATAGTTTGATAGACTCGCATAAACAAAGAGAAAACTTAAATCTTGTCAACAACGAACCCTAATCTATTTGTCGTCAAGCATGAACCTTTCTAGCAAACCAATGACAGTCGGACACGACTAATAGCATAGATACATCTAGACGACAGAAGTTATTGATGATGCACCATAGATTAGTAACAATGACCGCTACTATGAGATGAATTCACAACAGGAAGGTTTCAGGGGGAAAATGGGAAATACCATCAGTAAAAGTACAGGTTTCACATGCTAAGTACCAAAGCGGAGAAAAATTTGGCATCGCTAAAATAACAGTCATACAATTCAAGTTTTAGCAGGACATGTTTGCAAGCAACACCAATAATCTTGAGTGCTGGTAATTTCAGACATCCGAAGTACAAATAATTTAGCTCTCTATGTATGATGGCCCACACTAATCCCCATGGATTGTGTAGCGTTCCCACTTTTTTGTTGGGTCATAGATCTGCAAAGTAATTTGAGTCATTAGTGAATGAACAAAACTGTTGCCAAACCAAAGTATATCCCTGTCAACAGTGTTGAGGCTATTAAGCAAGAAAGAAGATAGAGAAAGTTGTCAAACCTCCCATCTTGAAGCTGGGAATATATGCTTATTTTTCTCGTACCAATGCCTCTCTACAACCTTCCCCGCGTGAGACTGCAGTTATCAAACATGAGTTTAGAATGCAGCATATCATACGGGAAACTGGAAAGTACAAATAAGACATTGCAAAACTTCAGTCACCTCATCCTTTTCTTTTGTTGCATCGGCAATGGTACGAACATCCTCATGAACGTCAAAATGGAAAAGCTGTCAACAGAAATCAGTGTAATTAAATGTTTAAACTCTAATGCCATGAAGAAATAATTCATCTGGAATAACAAAACGATCTCTTAAGCATCTGTAAGCAACTAACATTACATAATCGTTTGGTTTCAGATCCAATATTCTCAAACTTGATGAAATGAAAAAAGTGATCAATTGCAAGAGGCCAAAGATTACATAAACTGGAAACACCAATGGAAAAAAGGAACTGAACAGATGTTTTTCCAAAAAGCTAGGAAAAGCTTCAGATCAAACAACAGGTTTTCGAGCAGAATATATCCACATGACAAAAGAAAGAAGAATTACCGGTCCACTCTTGCCCCTCGCTTTGTTGATAATTAATTCATAAAAGCTGTGTTGCTGTCAAACAAATGAGAGAACATGGAATCAGAAAATGGTTGGACTTACTTTGACAGAACTTTGTAGATTACAAGAGAATGAACACATACATGAGGGATGATAAGATCTTCCTTCACATAAAGTAGATTCTCAACTGAAGTTGTGCGTACTTCACGGAATTCAGGGGCAAGCTGCTGTTGAACAGCCCTCAGGAATTCTCCAATGGAGTCACCTTTACGGACCTGACATCATAGTAGGCTTTCTTTTCATTGTACAGTTCACAGATCAAAAGCTTAAAATGGGCAAATACAAAGCAAATTCACCATTGGTTAGAAATTAACCTGGATAACTCTCCTGTGCCCAGTCCCATCCCAGTAACTGTAAGTAATTGAGAGAGGTTCATCTGGATGTGACATAAAGTGGTTAATCAGTTAGGAAGAAATTTTATCCAAAAATTGTGACTCGTAGTAGATCGATTAAGGTGAATAGTCCTATCAGAATTGGACAGTACTTTTGATCAATTCCTGCTCACGAGACCACTGCTTCTTCAGTTGTTCTCGTTCTGCTTGTTCCTCTGCCTCCCTTTCTCTGAAGGATCACTCTTAGCAAACAGTTTACAGGTCAAACAAAGCTTGGAAATGGAGAATCAATCAACACTCCTGAGTGGTAGTCATAAACTAAAAGAAATACCTATCGGGTAGAAAACTTGTCTCGACAGTTGGATCCTTTCCAACTTTGACAGGGCCATTTTTCTTGGTTTCTTCTGTACAGAGAAGCAAGAATATGTTCATATTAGCTTCAGAGTATAGTTCTACAATTCTTCAGTAATTTCAAGTAATAATAGTTTAAAAGTCGAGACACAGAGAAACATTGCTCTTGAGACTGGGCAAGGATCAAGATATTCTAGGTAAAGCCCTGTGCAAGAGCCGTTTAATTCACTTTGGTGTTTCTCTACAGGTGAACTCTACATGAAAATTATCTAAATAGAAGGATCATGATGACAACAAGGTTATTGCCAAAGTTGCATCAATCAAACTTCATTTCATCACCAATTTAACAACTGAAGCGAAGTTTAAAGCAAACGATTGCCACAGAACTACAGAAGTAAGATCTCAAAATCAATACTGTAACACAAAAGGAAAAAAGAAACACATAAAACAATTGACAAAACAAGATGTTGAATATGAAAACTATGATGCAAAACAAAATTACCAGAAGGAAACTAATACACAACCAAAGAATATACGGATATGCTACATTTAATATCGTTCATCAACTACGTCTCAGCTAAGCTAACAAATGAAATATGAAATCATAAGCTACATTCAGCCCACACAAGTGGGGAATTAAGGAATAATGAAACAAAGCAACAACATGGTCAATGCAATAGACAGAGATGTGCGCAGTGCACCCCAAAAATCAACAGATCTGCAAGAAATGCACATGAATGAGATAAGAAAACAAAAAAGTTGTAAGATCACAGATAGGTTAGAAGGACCATACGTTTCTCAAAATCATCTTCATCACTTCCATTCTCAATGTCATCAAAGAAAGATAAGCGCGGATCACCCTTCACTCTCCTCTTTTTCCTTTTCTGCATTTGCAATTCTTCTTCTCTGAAACGCACGACACATTATTGTTTGGCTGAGGGAAGGAATACAAAGATACTTATGTAGGCTTGAATTCAAAGTCCAAACTCACTCTTGTTGCAGCTTTTGAAGTTTCTCTTTCTCTTCCTCCTCGATCTTGGTTCGAATGTTAACTCTCTACTCAGGCAGAAGGGCAATAAATTAGATGGAAAATCCCAGTTTTCAACAAATGAGAATGCAAATAATGATGTGTGTATGAATTGGCTAATTACCTTCTCGACATACTGCTCCCTGGTGACAAGACCAACTGTTTCCTTCTTAAATGCAGTCTCAAGAATCTGAATGTAACAGCCATTAATATTAACTTAGTAAAATCTAAGGGTATACACGACCTACAGTAACAGACTACTTACAGAAATTCAAATAAATTTTAAAGGAGTGAAGATACATGCTGTAGAAGCTAAAAGACATAAATCAGCCTACACAACATCAAAAACAAACACAAACAAGAAACATATCAATTGGCCAATTCAGCCACAAAAGTGATGTGGAAAAGCCACTCGAAAGTGAATCGTACAGGGGTAAACCAAACGGAACACAAATCTCGAGCTGATTTGTGCTACCAGTCTACCACAAGTAGAGCTAACTACCCAGGTAAAATCACAGGCGATTACAAGAGAAAAATAGAGGAATAATGAAAGACAGTGGCGACATGTAAGTGAGTGTCTGTTTCCCTTGCTCGTAGCTTGGTGGGAAACTAAAACACGCATCGACAGGATTAAAGTAATTTCGTAGCGAGACGGACAGAAGGGGGAGGAACGCGAAGCGGGAGGCCGTGACGGCGATTACCTCGGAGGTGCTGGAGCCGAACTGGAGGAGGCCGGGTTGCCCGTCCGCGGACTTGTTCTTGAGCTCCTCGATCTTGCGGCGCTCCGCCTCGCGCTGCTTCTCCAGCCGCCGGATCTTCACAGCGTCCTGCGCCGTCCCCACGTACCCATCGCCGAACCCCGACATCCTCCTCGCCGCCTCTCGTGAGGGAGACTTCCCCCTCGACCTCCTCCTCCTAGGTCAGAGCGGAGTTGCCAGCTGCGGCGAAACTCCCGGCGGCCGGACGGAGGGCGGAGACGCCCGCCGGAACAAGGCTCTGGTGCCTGGTGGACGCGTTGGTCGAGCCGGCGAGGGCGAGCCAACTGCAACCGCGGCCTGCGGGCTGCGGCACCGGCCAAGCCGCCAGGGTGCTTAGGTATGTGGGCCTAACCGACTTACACTTGTTCAGCCTGATTTAAGTTGGGCCACATCTTTTGAGGCCCATAATAGCCCAACAGGTAACAGACGACTGTCTCGTCGTCAAATTTGCACTCGTTAGGCCTTATTGTCAGAAAAGAAGGAGAAGAATTTGCACTCGTTTGATTTCATCCGAGAAAAGGCTACGCTTATTCAATAGGTCTTCGCAATAAAAAAAAGAAAGAAAGGATCTTCACTGAAACAGCCTATACTGATCACCGTTCGGAAAAAAGAGAGAAAAAAACTGGCATGTGTGCTGCTGTATACATGCACATTGTATACTAGCCGGTACCCCCGTGCTTCGCACGGGGCAGGAAGCCACAAATATATCCACAAATATATGGAAGCAGAAGATTAAAAAAAATAGATATAATGATGTTAGAAGTGGACATTGAGACTCATGCAGATATACCGTAAAAAGATTCTAATATTTGGCAGCTTTTTTTTTTTTTTGCAACGAATAGTTGGCAGAGTTGGTCACATGTAGTGGGACTTTTCATGTCTATATGGTCCAGCGGACTGGGTATGATCGATCATGATCCATTCATTAGGAGCCACAAAACAGTGAAGGCAAGGAACACAATAAGGTTTTTAAGTTTATAATAATGCATTCATTTTCTATTAGGACAGAAAGTTTAGTTTTGGTTAGGTAGGCCACTTAAGGTGCATATTTTCCTGAAAGAAGGGGGAAATAAGTCTTAAATTGGTGGCGAATAGCAGCACTCTAGGTGCACTACCTGTAGATCTGCAGTATAGAGGGAAGGTAAATGAGTAAGGAATATTTCTAAAGGAATTGAACCAACTACAGGATGTGAAAGAAAATTATAGGTAACAATCTTTCTTTGTGTACATGAGTTCAAGTTCTTAGCTCCTATACATTCAAAACCCTTCACCAATACTATCCATTAGTATGGTCCCATACAATGTAATTGGAATGTCAAATGATCATGATTAACCTAATGTTCTAATCAGTAACCTCTACCGTTATCTCAAATCTGAATAATAGCAATCAAGATGATTCCAAGTCTTGTAGAGAATCTGGAATTCATGGTAAAAGCAAAATATTGATAAAGCACTGCACTGTTTCAAAAGGGCAACACAATATTAGAGACTGAATTATCAGCAAAACCAAAGATATATCTTTCCTAGAAGGCAGAACAATTGATCTGCAAACCATGAAGGCAACATCCAGCTATACATATAAGATTATCAGTGATATGTCTGTGAAACATTCTGAAAATTTCCATATGATCAAATGACAGATTCAATGACCGATTTCCTAGTTGGTTAAATCAGTTTACAAAAAGAAATATGTTTGCAATAAGGACCTATCTTTTTTATCCCCTAAAATATAGGTGAAAAGGTAGCGAGAAGTGTGTTGCACTCAAAAAATATGTGAAAAACATAGAAAATCAACTGATCCAACATAGAGGCAATTGGTAATTTTTTAAAGTGCAGCAGCAATAGGTGCTGCATACCCATTGACATGGACAGAGTGGTCTGTAGAGTAGCAAACTTTTCGCAGTGAGGAGCGCCCTTCCTTTTTTCCAGGCACACAGCTGCTATAAACAGGAATTAGTTAGAACCAACAGCTGAAGGAACCATGACTATTTTCTTAAAGAGCTTAGGCATCCCTATAATATTCAATATAGCGCGTGAAGCAAGTTGGGTTGTTGGAGGTGTCTTGATCTGGCTATTGTAAATGTTCAGCGCCAATTTATAGAATGTAACTGCAGATAACTATTGGTAATGTCATACCTTAATCTCAGGTTTGTCATGAGCCGCTTCGTTAGTGTCGTCAATACTTTCTTCAACAGCAAAGATGTCGTTGAACCAAACAATCAAGATGAAATAGGTATGGCTGCCTGTGAGACACGATAGCATCACATAATTCAGTAAATTCCTAGAACCTCAAAGTAATTGACCTCGAAGGTTAGGCACTCTAAAAAGGGTAGAGAAAGAACAGAGCATGGAACTGTATAAGAAATATGGAAATATAAGCACCTCATATAAAATTATTAAGTAGTGAGCGGACATGTTGTTATGTTAGGGCTAAACCTGGCAAACACTGTTTTGTCTCAATATGAATGGAGAAAAGAGAAGTTGGTGTCCATATATATGAAAGGAAATGATCGTACACGTTAGCACTGTATAGGCAAGAGGAAAATAACCAAATAGATGACAGTATGGAGAGGACATATTATCTATAAACTGTTCAAGAAACATGTCTTCAAGAAAGACTAAGAAAAAGTAACATGTCTACTACAGATGCGCAAATAGCTAAAGGTAAATTGCACATGTCACCATGTTAGCTGTTGAAGTAAATAGAAATGTATTGACATGGTCAGTTATGATGGTCCAAGCAGAAATTAAAGTACAGGCTACATGAGATTATGTATGTATGACCTGAGGTCCATAAGCAAGACAAATAAAGCTATCAGATTTGAGAACCATTAAAAAACAAACTCAGAGCCACATATTCTATATGTTAATAACACTGAGATGACATCAATGTATACCTTTGTGCATTCATATTATGTTTTGGCTAAGTTCCATACTGATATTTGAAATAATTAAAAAGGAGTATTTGTTATAGTTTTTAAAATCCCTGGAGAGAATAGTTGTTACCTCTATATGTGTAAGGCCAAGATGGACACCTGACATAATGCCTGAGCCTATGGAGTCCATCTTTGAGCTGCAGAAAAACTTGAACTTATAATTTATAATTTGATAAATCAGCAAGGTTGCAGTAGAGGACAGAGCTCACTTTATAAGCACAAATTATGGCAGACAGATGAAATGGCTCCATAAATCAAAGTACCTGCATGGTAGGATAGGATTAGCAAAGTATAGCTTATGTTAAGCAAGGGAATGTTAATAACCGCACTTTGACTTGGAACACATAGTACGGTTTTATTATCGATAAAGACAATGAGTTGGATCAAATGCCCTAGCTGACCAACATCACATTGTTATATAACCTTTGACAGGTAGCCTGAAATACGGGCATATGGCACACAGAATCCATGAAGCAATTGAACCTAAGAACCAAAAGGTTGGCAGAAATATGGAGATCCGAGTATATGAGTTCCGTGTCATAGAAATTACGATGAGTACTGATCGAAACTGCTTTTCTACTGAATACCAACTCCATGTATATCGCACTAAATAAGTGGGTTCAAAACAAACACATGGGCAGTGCTTAAGACCTAAGAATCTTGATAATTTACAAATATGTGATAATGCCAAACATGGCAACCAATGAGGATAGATGAACAAATCTGGCCTTCAAGAGAATATGGCCTGCCATTGAGAGGATAATCTTAGGGATAAATCTTGCAGGAAAGTAATAACTAACACCAATTCATATATTCTATTTGGTTTCGAACAACATTATACCAATGTTTAGGTGATCCCACTGTATTGATAGGAAGCACTGAATACTAATTCCATGTATGTCACACTAACTAAGTGGATTCCAAACAAACACATGGCAGTGGTTAAGACCTAAGAAGCTGGATAATTTACAAATATATGACAATACCAAACATTGAAAGCAATGAGTGTAGAAGAAGAAATCTGACCTTGGAGAGGATATGTACTGCCGTTGAGGGGATAATGTTAGGAATAAATGTTGCAGTAAAGTACCAACACCAATTCACATATCCGTTAAACAAATTCTAGGCAAAACAAAAAAGTGTAAGCACCTGACGATGGTTTGGCAATCGTAATTATAACCCTAGCAGAGGAAACCATGATGAAGTTACCATCCATAGGAGCAGTGAGGAGGGTAGAGGAGCGGTGAGTGGTACCATTGAAGACGGGCGGATCTACATTCAAGCTAGTGGGTGCGGCCGCACCCACGAAAATTTTAAAAAACAGTAATTTTGTTCATTTTTTCAATGCACCCATAAAATAAAAGTCTATGCACCCACTAGCGCACCCCCTTAACTTTTCTCTGGCTCCGCCACTGATTGAAGAGAAGGTAATGAGGAGGAGAGGCGTTGCAGCATGGGACCGAGATGGAGCCGGTGCGGCCCCCGTCTGCGGCTTCGTCATCCGCGTGGCGTCATCTGCTGCGGCTTCGTCATCCGCGTGGCGTCATCTGAGGCTGGTTGCGGGGCGGCGCGCGTTCGTGCCCACCTGGCCGGGGGCGTAATCGCAGCAGAGCCCGGCGCTAGGTCTGGCGAGCCACCCCTCGGGGACCTCGGCGTTAGCGCGGTGTCGCCGGATGCGTGTTGCGGGGCGACGTGCCGCGGCGGCGACTTCGGCGGGGCTGACGTGACATGGATCGGGAAGAGGAGCCTAGAGGAGAGGCGCCGCAGCAGGCACCGGCCGGGTCCGGTGCGGCATCCCTCGCCTGCGTCGTCGTAAGGGTGGCGTCGCTAAAGGCAGGGTGCGGGGTGGCGTCCAGTGGCGACGATGTCGCCGGGGCCGAGGGGGATCAGGAGATTTTTTTCCCCCCTGCTGTCGGCGGGTGGAAGCTGTGGAGGAGGAAGTGTACAGGGCGGTGCGTTTCTGGATGGCGTCGACCTTTTTTTATTCTGTTGCTGTGCAAGAGGTTCGTGGCGGGCATCCGCTGGCAGGCTGAAGGATCAGACGGGCACCAAGGCAGGTACTGTAGATGAGCAGTGTTCTGTGAGGGTAAACCGGAAGGGTACTGTTCATCAATAGTAACGACCACCGCGTTTAAAGGTCTATAGAGATTTGTTATCAACTGTTGCGCGCTGAACTTCCTGATGTTACTTGTCGAAGACTCTATGATGATTTTGGTAATTGATGAAATCTAAGTCCTAACCTACCTTTAAGTGATTGAGTAGGTTTAGTATACTTATGGATGATAATGACAAGTGGTGGAGCAAGTAAAGGTGGTGGATACCTAAAGCCCACACTTGAAGAAGAAGGAAAGTGAAAAGTCCCTAAGCAATTCAGGCAAAGGTATAAGATAGGGATTTTTTTTTAGTGATCAAGACACCAAGTGAGTGTGATCATATTTAGGATAGACAACTGTACTATTAAGAGGGGAAATTCAAAAGTGATTGCGGTTTGTCGAGTGCCACTAGGTATTATCTATATTGCATATGCATTTAGGACCTAGTGACATACACCCTGCTTGAGTGACAAGTAAAACATACCAAAACCTACTCTCTAAAGCATATACTTAGTGGTCGGTATCTTGGAGCAAGGGTGGAGAAGAAAGCAACAAGTTTGGACAAGTATAGGGCGTCGGATGCTGGCGCCGGACGATGGCCAAAGCGCGACGGAGTGTCCGACGGCCAGACCCTAGCTCTATATCAGTGAAGACCTGGCGTCGGACGCTGAGGAGCGTCTGTCGGTGAGGCGACAGACGCGTTCGACAGAAAGTGGAGCTCTCGGGTGCTCTCTGGTCCTTTCTGCTCGCGCGACGGATGATCACGACGGACGTTGGTCTCGGTCGCGACGAACGCTGGAGGTTTCGCATTGGAGAGTCCGTCGGGCTTTCAGAGAGCTCTGCATTCAAGCAGCTCGCAGGGATGGCGCCGGACGCTGGCAACGGAGCGTCCGTCGGTTCAAGAATTCCAAAGACAGAGGCCAACGGCTAGTTCTGATAGGGCGTCGGACGCTACGACGGAGCGTCCGTCGCACCCGTGAAGAGCGTCCGTCGCCAACTTAATAGACCAACGGCTAGTGGACTTTGAGGGGAGTTATAAATATGTGTTGGCCGGCTTGGGGTGATCTCTCTCGCGCTTTTGAACATCTTGAGACTCTCTAGAACTGAGCACTCTCCTTCGCACTCATCTCCATGCTTGGTTAGTGATATTCCAAAAGAGATTGAGTAATCCAAGTGCATTTCACATATACCTTGCATCTAGTGGCACTTAGGAGGCGTTCACGCTGCGGATTTCTTGTTACTCTTGGTGATTGCCATCACCTAGACGGTTTGGAGCAGCGGAGGTAGTTCGAGAAGCTTGGTGATTCTGCTTCGTCGACTACAAGTGATTGTAAGGGGTTCTTGTGCCTTCCCCGCGGGAGATCGCAATTGGCAACTCTAGTGGATTGCGCGTGGCTTGTGTGAGCCTCATCTTGTGTTGGTTGTGCGGCACCCATGACGGGTTTGGCATGTGATGCCAATTAGCTCGTGAACTTCCAAGTGAGTGACTCGCCACAACGGGGACTAGCTAGTTGGCAAACTAGTGAACCTCGGAAGAAAAATCAAGTGTCAACCTCTTGTCTTCATTGTGATTGATTGGATTTCTTGATGATCACTTGATTGGTTCGTCCTCTACTCTACACGACGGTATAACCCTCCTATCTCACTCTTGCGGAATCCACAAAGCGACGGCTCTCTCCACCTCGTTGCTGACCTCGTCACCAGACGCAGCCACCGATCCACCCGCCAGGGAGCCTGCGAGAGGCTGCGCTGGTCCTTGCACATCGATCGGTGTTCCAATCCAAGGTTCTGTCACGGCATCCGGCGGCTCCCTATGCACGCTTGGCGGCCGGTGAAATTTCTACGTGTGTGTTCGACATGAAGATCCTGCTAGTGTTCGACGCCACCATCCGCGATGGCATGCATGTGCTGTCGCGCTCTCCAGCTTGGCGGCGATCAACACTCGTCAGGCAAGCAGCGACAGAGCGTCGCCGCTAGCCGCGTGAGTTAATTGGCTCACGCCGCTGCCTAATTGACGGCGATAGATCTCGAATCGTTGCGCCCTCACAAATACTATTCTACCCTTAAAAATAATTTAGGGCTAGTTCTGGGCCCACTAAATTTTGGTTCCGGTCCACAGCTTAAGTTCCTTTTAACAGGTTCCTTCTCTTTCTTAACCCTCGGATTTAGCCAAAAGAATGACTCTCATTATTTCCAAACACAGTAAAATTTTCCTTAAACTATATTCTAATCTATATCAATACACATGTATTAATGCGAATCCAATCGTATCTAAATAAGCTTTACCTGTCGACCGGCCCAAACAGGTTATGTGCCCTGTGTATCCCCTCAGGTAGCCAAGTAAAAGAATTGGCAAACAAAGATCGACAAGTAAAAGGGCACAGGGATTCAACTACTACTATCGAGAAGACGAGAATGATCCAATAACAAAAACAGGAGATGTTTAACAGCGATACACGAACTTATGTACGTTAACAGGCCGGGGCTACTTCGGATAGAGTAAGAGCATTTATAAGAAACTTGCTATATTGTTTCTAAATGTTAGAAATAGAGATTTTATTGAAAAAACAAACTCCAACAATTTTTGTAAATGGTTATACAAATATAGTTATTTTCTATTCTGGGTTTTTCGCTAGCCAAATATAGACTGCGCATGAGATATCAAAAAGCTGTTGGAGAGTAGAAAGATATAGTAAACGATTTTTACTCAAATGACTCTCTAAATGATGATTTTATTTAGAGAGTATATTTTACAAAGATTCTTGGAGATGCTCTAAGTTCTAAATTATAGGGTATTTTTCAATTTTCATCCAAGTCAAAAAAAATTTAGCCGGTCAAAGTTAAAAGAAATTTGATCTAGGATAAACCTAAATTTTGACGGATGGAGCATTGCATAAATGTTTCAGAATCTTGGTTGCCAAGACAACAAGCGACGGCACAGGCATAGGCGAAGAGTTCAGCTCCTTGACGAATCAGATAGCTCCTGCTCCATTTTGGCTTCCGGGAGGAGCTGCAACACAGGCACAGCAGCACAGCAGACATTAGATAGTACTACCTCCCTAAAAGAATGCAATTGTGGGAACCATGTCAGTCAAAGTTACCCATATTTAACTAATTTTATATTAAATATTATTAACATTTATATATTTAAATAATTTTATTATAAAAATATATTCGATAACTAATATAATGATACTAGTTTCATATCACGAATCTTAGTATTTTTTTATATAAACTCAGTCAAAGTTCAAACTGTTTGACTTTTCGAAAAGTGAGAATTGTATTTTTTTTAGAGAGGAAGGTAATATCAAATATCGGAACACCAAACTGAAGAAAAACAAAAAACATTCTGAAATGATTCACGAGTAATCGGTACCTGCATGTTTGTCAGGACGATGATGACTGGCTCTGGCAGCGGCCTCCTTTCGCTTGCCCATCCTCCTGCTCCTCCGCTCCCTGGCCTCAGCCGCCGCCGCCGCCGCTTGGTCGTGGCCGTAGCCGCCCGTGGCGCCAGCGCCGAGCACCTCCTGGGGCTGGGCTGGCAGGCGAACCTTATGCCTGCTCGGCCCAGCCCCAGAGGAGGAACCCGCCCCGAGACCAAGAGCCAGCAAAACGTCTCCGAGGCTAACCAGGCGATCGTCACGCTCCACTGGGCCCAATTCCGCCTGTTCATCTTCCAGCATCTCTTGAGCGAGGTCGCCGAGAAATTTTTCGTCGAGGGTCTCCTGGTCGAGGACGCCGGCCTCCAGGAGGAACTCCTCGAAGGTCTTCTTGCTGCCCGTCACCCGTGGCGGCTGCGCCTGGGCCGAGCCGCTAGCTGGAGACGCCGCCGGCATACCAGGGCGCTGCTGCAATGGAGGCGGCTCCCAGGCCCAGGAGCTCGCCTGTCCACCAGCACCACCAGCTGGTTGCTGAACGGGCCAGTCAGAAGGGGGAAGCATCGTGGCGCCATAGCCGCCGTACGCCGCAACCAGCGGAGCTGCACTACTGCTGTTCGGCGTCATGGCCACCATGGGGTGTTGGAGGATATGCGCGTTCTCCGGTGGTGGCGGCAGAGGGTTGCCGCTGTCGCCGCCTGGCTGGAGAGCTGCGTACTGAGGAGCTGGAGGAGCCTGCTGTTGCAACAGCTGGGCCTGGGACTGGAACCAGTGGGCGTAGTTGTTGGGCTGGAAAGGCTGGGGCGGCAACGTGTTTGTGGCCGTCACCACGCGCGCCGCCTCCGTGCCACGGCCACTGAAGTGTTGGAGTGGCATCGCGTTCAGCACACCGGCCTGTGGCATGGTCCTGTGGGGTTGGTGGTTCTCCGGCTGCAAGTAGTAGAAAGTCTGTGCCGCCACGGCCGGCGGCACCTGCAGCGTGTCGGCAGCGGCACTAGGATGGCCTAGCTGAGGAGCCCCTGCGCCAATGGAAGCATCACATTGGTTCTCCTGGGAAAGGGCCTGAATTGGATGAGCGCCAACGGTGGCCGGAGTCGGAAACGACGGCGTCAAGTGGCCCGACGGGTTGCCTGGGCGAGCCATGTTTCCTCCTGATCCTCCTTGATGCACCATGTCTCCGGATCTGAGAGCTGCTGCTTCGATGCCAAAACACACACACAAAAAGAAAAGCAAAATAAAACAATGAGTGCAAGACAGAGAGACATTTGTGAATACAACTTTTATATTTACTATCACATTTGTATTCTTTATATTCGTATTTTTCAGGAGATCTTCTGAATCCACCACCATCTCCCCTAAATAAAGAGAAGACCTCTTCATCTCCTAAATCAGTGTGAGATTTTAGTAATCTGCTAACGCAATCTCTCGTATCCTAAAGTTATTGTTTTGACTTTTGAGTGATCTCTTATAAGTGATTATAGGGGAAAAGAAATAGGAGACGAGGGTCTGGGTGCAGATGCTCTAAAAGTCCTATAACTTTTTTCGGTAAGAAGAAGAACAACAAGCATTTTATAAGCTAGGAGGACCAACTCTTTTTAAACAACCTGACGAGAGAAATGCCGGTTGTGTTGCACAACAATGCTAGCTAGAGCACCTTCGTCAGACTTCAAAGGTAGTAATTTTGAAAGACTATTGGCAAGATAACTGCAAAGGGAAAAAAAAAGGGGGGGGGGGGGGGGGGGGGGGTAGACATCACTATTCTTCTAGCGTACACACCCTGACTTCAGATAGTGTTTGGTTCAGGTGTTGGTAACATGAGTTTTTTTATAGAGGGTAATAGATCATGTTGCGTGGTGTTATTTTCAAAAAATAAATCATGTAGGAACTATCCTTACGGTGTTTTGATATGGATCTATGATTACCGTGTGATCTTAAGGGAGGGTGATTTATCATAGAGAAAGTGAAATTGTTATTTATGGTCCGCCATAGTCGGTAGCACGAACTACACAGAGCACGTGCACGTACAGTTCCTACCTAACTTTTTTCCGTTATTTTAGGGCCACGTGTCATCGGATCACGACGTTATCGAATATGGTAACACTCCCACAATGACACATCTTCAAAGTTTAACATCATGTTCATATTTTAAATTGGTCCTTGTCGTCCCACAACATTATGGTGCAATATTTGGAAACCAAAACTTCCATGCTAAGCTACATCTAAAAACTTTAATGGACTAAAATTATATTTCTCTCCGTTTACAAAAATTATAATAAACCAAAACTTTCATCTGTTTCATTTCATCTAAAGCGATTTTTTAGCTTAGAGAACTTTAGATCTCCTCTGCTTATTAACCGGAAAAAGCACAAGCACCTAGCCTATAAAGATGAGAAGGCTCAAATCTGGTACAGATAGGTGAAACCTAGATCTCATCAGTCGTGGAAGGACGTGAGAGCTCCTCTCCACCATAGTTGTAAGGTTTCGAAAAAGGAAAATTTCTCATAGAGACCTGAAAAGTAAACTCGAATAAGGGGGGGGGGGGGGGTCGAGGGCAACCGTAAGAACGTACCTGATTGTAGTCTTGCTCGCCCAAATCAGTCACCTTCCCCTGCGTTTTGTTCGAAATTTTTTTAAGAGGAGTGATGATCTTCTAATCTGGGGTCAACTCTGTTTTATAGACTGTGCTCGCCACCTCTCGATAGAAAAGGTGATGTATCTGTTTGTTGCTAATTAATTTCAGTTTGTTCTCATGCAAGTAATTGAGCTGTGACCTGTGAGGTAGTCACAGTGGCAATTGACTGTCGATCACACATGTCATACCAATCTAACCGAGAAAACATGTCCTCACGCACCCCTAGTACCCCACCCACCACCAACTCATATTAACTTCCAAAATGAAGAGCGACCCCCCCCCCCCCTTCTCTCTCAAGCGTTCTACAAAAATCAAAGGGTGGTCCCCTCCATGGTCATTGGTAATGTACAGAAATCTCTCTACAAAGTGTGCTTGCTCGGAGAGATGATTCCATGACGGATCCTAAACATCTACTATCTCCGTCCTAAAAAATACAATTCTAGAACAAGTGAACAACGTCATCGTTTAGTATACCAAGTTTGATCAAGTATAGATTAATAAAACGTATAAATATTGTTTATATCAAATAAACATCATTAAATTAATTACGAAATATATTTTTATAACAAATTAATTTGGAGCCATAAATGTGAATATTATTCACTAGAAATCTGGTCAAACGTGAAACACTTTAACTAGCACGTATATTATAGTCGCATCCTTTTTAGGATAGAGATAGTATAACAACAAATTTTCATCTTTTGTGTATCTACAGGCTGGCCCAAGTCCGACGACCATCGAGCCGTGGCGTGCCCGGGCCGGGCCATCAGGTCTTGGGCCTTAAGGCCCATGTATATCCTCGACAGGAGCAACTAATAGCTTTGGTGACCACATTAGAGAAAATTCGGAGCCCTGCAACATCGACTAGCTATTCTCAATTTCAATGCACGGTGTTGTTCGCTCCAGCTATTCTTTTCCACGTATATAACACTATTAAAACAGTTAAATCTAAAGTTCGCCTACTTCGTAAGCTACCGGTTATCTAGTGCACTGCTTTGCCCTACATTGGAAAACACCAAAACCCGCGACTCTTGACTAAAGGCATGTCCATCCTCACAACTGTACCTATGTTCTTCTCTTCACACCTCAGCATAGCACGGAGACTGAGATTTAGGTGTTTCAGTTATCTGCTTAGCGTCTTTCTGATGCATCACAAATGCATTCACCCCAGTTTAGTACACTTATATTTGAGAGGGGGGGGGGGGGGGGGGGGGGGGGGGTTGTTAAGGGCTTTATTGTCCCTGTACACTTGTACTCTAGTCTAGGATTTGGGCCCCTATTGTACAATATACCCTCCAGGGTGGTTGATTCGGATCTAGAATTAAGCAAAAAAAATGCTTTATCACCAGTTAACAAGCAAATATATACGATGATCATGCGAACAGTAAAAAGAATGACTAACAATATAATATAATTGGCATATTTTATGGATCATACAACAGCCATAAGGCGTCCGAAGGGAATTGAGACCATACGCGGCAAGGCCAATAAATCCAGTGAGCAGAGAACCAGGACAAAACTTTAGGCTGACAAGAGGATTATTTCCTGATCTCCTTGCGTGTATGTAAAAGGTTTTTACTGCTTTTGTTTCGACAATACAGATGCTGCAGTAATGCCACTAGGTACTCCCTTCAAGTGCCCAAGATGGCCATTTGAGAAGCAGTCATGGCTCCTTGTTGCCCGAGGTTGACACTTCTGAACTGCACATAGGGCATACCTGCAAGAATCAGGGGGTATTTTGTCACATTTTGGAGCAACGAAAACTGTTGTTTAGAAGTATCCACATCATGTTGTTGATTGGAAAGCATGTCGAAATTAACTCAAGCCAGGTGGTGTGCATAATAGAAGTCACTTTTCAAGGTAGGGGTCAACATGGCATGATCAGCCTGCACGAATGCTGAAATATATACTAAGAATATGTATACAGCGACAACCCATTACTTTGCAAGATAAGGACCACATAGCATAATCTGCAATAGTAGGAATTTTGAACCGGACTGAAAATATGAATAGTGAATACAGCTATAGCCTATAGCTAGCTACTGTGCCAGACAGTAAGATAACAGGAGTCAAGCAGACCATCATCATCAGACTTGACCTGTCTACAGCTGTGGCAAAATTAGAGCAGTTTTGCCACCCTCCATAGATAAATAAAACTTTATAATCTTTTGAAGGAACTAAGTTTTCTTGATCAACTTAAGAGTATCACAACTCAATACTGATTAAATAAAGAGAAACCAGTCGCAGGCAATAATGATGCTACTACTACTAAAACACTAATAGAAAGACATTAAAGCTTTAACAGATTGTACTGGTTTAAGAACAAAAGGTTGCTGAACTACTCTTATATTAGAAAAGAGCAAGGATATATTTAACTAACATCCAAATCTACCCAAAATTAATGTGTCTGAACATACAAGAGTACAGAAGTATTTTATCTATAAACACCATGCAAAACCTAGATAATATATCCCCAAGTGTCCATTGGTGAGCATACCCCAGCTTCCAAGGTTTGTTGATTTGCTAGACTTTCAAATCTTATTTTCCCCCCACCACATGGTGTACCCAAATTTCATTGCCACAACAACAAAATTACATGAATCCGCATGTGACAGAACGTCAGCTAACCAAAACATCACTAGACCATGACAGAACATCGTAGGCTTCATTACGTCTAGAAGGCTCACAACTTCAGTCTGATACAATGTAACGGCACCAGACATCTTGACCACGATTACAAATCTAGGGACTATGTCAAGCAAATAACAGAATATTCTTACTTTAAATGTATAGATTGCAGCCTTGTTACAGCGACCCTCAATACCATTGGCATTCTATGTTTTATATGCAACCAGGCTTTTTAAGGAAAAAAAATGATAACTAAACATAGCTGTACAACTAGAATAAGAACAACAACATCAGTTGACAAACCAGTAGCCTGCCTAGCAGCACACAGAAAAATCTTAAGCTTTTTATTTTGAATAGAAGTTACCAAACACAGTATACTATACAGACTAGTTGTGATGAAAACATTCCACCTTCAGGTACATGTGTGTGTTGCAGTCTGAGATCCTTCACAGAATCACAATAGTATTTATGGACCAACGAGTTAATGAAACGAACTTTCTAGCCATTGAACTATGTGGAGCTCAAGAAGGTCCATCATACCTTATTTATTTGCAGCCACTGGTTTATGCATTCAGGATGGTATAAGTGCTTGCAGGGAAGTGCAATCAAAGATTCACCCTCCTCCAATTCCACACGGCAAATTACGCATCTATCAACAATAATGATACATCAGGACTTCATACACAGAACATAGATCATTACAAAACTATAAAACTGCAATTATTTGCACGTACTGCTCTGTGTTGCCATCCTGAACATCTTGCATCTTGTATGTTACTGAAGGTAAAGAAGCAAGTGTATCAGCAGAGAGACCTCTGTTTTCTGTGCCAACTACTTCACCCAATGCGACTAGCTCCTGATATCAACATGAGAACCATTAGCATGAGGGGCTTCGAGAACTAAGGATAAGAATACAAGCAATGTAACTTGCCTCATAAGAGTACTCGTCTGGATCAACCTCTTGCCATGCCTCCTGGGTTTTCATAAAAGCATACAGAAGTTTAAGTTGTTTATCATTCATTTTAGTTGACTGATTATAAACAAGTATGAAATAAACTAAAAACAATATGTGAACAATGACATAAATTTCCCCTATATAAAACAGTAGGAATAGTTGGGAAATATGCCAACCATCCCTAGAGGACTGAGGGCAATAGTAGTACCTGACTAGTAATAATCATAAAATTATTATAGATGTTATATGTTGCTTCTGGATTTTATTGTTAGAAGGGCAGATAATTCAAGCTTACTAAAGGAAAACCCAATCATAACTAAAACATCGAAAGTAGATATGACTCCTTATTTAGATCCTGAACTGCAAATCTAACTGTGGAGAAAAAAATATCAATTACAGTTTAAGCCAAACAAAAAAAAATAAATGCAATCTAACTTAATAGCATTGAATCCATACTAATTTTTGATAGAACAAAAACATCATGAAGGAAATTCATGCACATATAGACAGGTTTAAATGGCTAAGATATAAAGACTGCACATGTCTCCCGGATTATTTCCAAAGAGGCATTAGTCTAGTGTGGTTTTATTTACAATAAACATTTAAGCCGCCACTCACACTGCAACATCATTCATTTTAACAAGTGAGAAATACAATTAACTAGCATATAAATGAGTAACTGATATTTCAATAAAAAAGACAAGGCAGACCCCTAGAATCTGTACAATCAAAATACATCAATTTAGAAACAAAAAGAGTAGATGTGTTAGTAGGAATATCGTCAACAATCTATCGAAGGAAAGTATTATGGTATCAATAACTAACAAGTCAAAATTATTTTAGCTCGATCAATAAACTATGGCACAAATCATGCTAATTGTTAAGAAACATCACACATGTTGCATTGATCAAGGAACAACTTCACTAGTTTGCATGCGCAGCCAGAAATTAACAAAGAGGAGACTATGGCATTTCGTTTCTTGTAAGACCATTAGTTGCAAACTCAGGTGATTTTCCCAAACAAAAAAGGTAAAATTTATCAACATATGAGATAAATCACAACCTGTGGGTCATTCACATGATCCTCCTCATGCTCCACATCCACTGTTCGCCCTGCAAGGAAAGCAAAAATTACAAACGAGAAACCAACGAAATTGTGAAGTAAATTGTGAACTGAGCTGTGGTTGGGGGGCAATGAATCGTATGTGCTCACAATCGCTGAGACCAGCGAGAGCCATGAGCCGTGCGGCGACCTCACGCTCCTCAGCATCCTGCAACGCACGCGCATAAGCCTCGTCGTCCTCAAACTCTGCGGGATCTACCTCCGGCTCGCCTTCTTCGTCCTCCTCAAACTCTTCGTCGTAGTCGCTCCCCTCGGCGCCCTCGCCCTCTCCCTCTCCCTCTTCCCCTCCCTCACCACCGCCCGAGGGGTGCCCGTGGTGGTGAACGCGGAGGTGGTGCTCTAGTTCCTCTTCGTAGTCCTCCTCCCCCTCTTCGTCATACTCGTAGCTTCCTGCATCAGAGCTCCCGTAGTCGCTGCCTTCGCCACCGGCCCCGTTCATCCGAAGCAACATGTACGCCCGCTCCTGTTCCGATCCGAAGCACGGGTTAATCGCGGGGGGCAAGGAACCCTAGGAGCGGCCCCGAGGCCGCGAGATCTCGTAGTCGCTTACCTGCTCCTGCAGGACGCGGGCGAGGGCGAGGTCAGCCTCCTCCTGGCTGAGGGCCGTGAAGGGCCGCCTGGCCGCCTCGGCCGCAGCCGCAGCCGCGGCCGCGGCGGCACCGTCGTCCGTGGCTTCGACAGCCGCCGCGGTAGGTGGGGCCGGATTCAGGCTGGGGTTCGACTCGGCGCTTGGCTTTTCGGGCCCGGCCCCGTCCCCGCCACCTCCACTCCCCTTCGAACCTTCCATGGCGGCGAGCGAGGTTGGAGACGGGGCGATACGAGGAAAAGGATTAGCGACTCGAGTTAAAGCCCCCGGCTCGGGAGGCGACGGCGTGTTCGATCTTGCGTTTTGTGTAAACTGATGGCCGATTAGCAGTGTGGTTTCGGTTTAAACCGGAGCTCTGGACCTGGTTAAGCTAATGACGTAGGGCCTCGGAAGTCGGAACCGTCTCGATTGCGTATCGGTTAGGTGTTAGTCTCTGACACTTTGGGCCCGATATCTCCTGGCGCCACTCGTCAGTTAGATAAGGGTATTTATCTGTGGTGCATACCGTGTGTTGCTTGGCTGTGCGACCTGGAAGGAGTACGCCGTACGACGTCACCACGGAACGGGGGTGTTCAACTACCGTGTGTTACTGGCTGTGCGACACGGAAGGAGTACGCTGAAAGATCATGCCACCGACCTGTGGGGAATATGTGTCTGGACCCACGTGTCATTCACGGAACTGATGTTGTTTTGTTACCGGAGGAAAACATGATATATCTGCTGCTAGTGCCAACTTTGTGATTCATGCCAAATTAAAAACGACGGTCTCCAATTGTTTTAAAAAAATTGGTAAATAAATAATTTTTTAATAATAAAGTGGCTAAACAAAGGTAACGTCAAATTTTTTGGATTTGTCCAACGTTTCTAAAATCACACTCCTAGATAGAAGGTAATTTTGCATAGATTATTCTAGCTATTTCCTAATAATCCTAAGTATTTTTGTATTTTCTTTTTCCCTCATACATAGATTTGTCCAACGTTTCTAAAAACACACTCCTAGATAGAAGGTAATTTTGCATAGATTATTCTAGCTGTTTCCTAGTCATCCTAAGTATTTTTGTATTTTCTTTTTCCCTCATACATTTTGCATAATGAACCATGTCCTTCCCTTCCGAGACTTGAGCAATTTGAACTCGGCTCGAGTCTGGCTGGTTTTGCTTCGCCCACGAGTCTTATGACTTGTTTGGAAGGTCGGTTTTTTAACTTAAAACCAGTGTAAATTACAGGTCCGGAATTTTTTACATAATGGTCGCCAAAATATTGTTGGGATGAGGTGTGAGCCTACTAATTTTATCCTCGGATTTAGCCAAAACTGGTGTAAAATAATAATCATGTGAGGGGGTCTGGAAAAAAACACGACAACTATCAGGGTCGCCTCTCCAGCCTCTGCTTCCTCGGCCATGAGCACCACCCAATCGCCTACATCGCTGCGCGAGTCTGCTTCCGCTTCCTCGACCATGAGCGCCGCCCCAATTGCCTACGTCGCTATGTGAGTCTGCTTGAGGAAGGGCCTTCGCCCGTGACCCCAGCAACTAGAGGCCGTCGGCGGCATCCGCGACGCCTATCGCCAAGGCCAGGGCCCACGCCCCTGGCCTGCTGGGCAGCGTGCCGCTAGCTACTTGTTGGAGTAGCACTGTAGTGCCGTGCGCGTCCGCCGTCGGCTCCGCCGGCCCGCATGCCGCTGCAGGTAGCCATGTGGTGCAGCAGCGGTTGTGCGGCAGCCCCTGTGGTGGTAAGGATAGTGCTGGTAAGATGTTCGACTTTTCGCCCCAACCAGTTCGAGTATCAGGTACACCCTGGTCGCCTCTCTCTCTCTCTCTTCTTATTTCTTTTCTTACTCTCATTTGGAGCTAATCTTCAGGTTATTTGGGATGTCAGTGCAAGACAAGTTCACAACCTTCAGATATTTGGCATGTGAGCGAAGACAATCAGTGCATCCCGCAATGGTTATTCTGGGCAACGTATACTACTCTTTTCTTTTTACCCAAACAACTGATTCCAAGGGAGAATATATACAACCGTAATCTTGTGCACTAGAAATTACACCAGTAAATCAATTACATATCAATACAAATACTATGCTACTAAACAAGGCCTTAGTGGACAGTGTCTTGACAGAAGTCTAGCTGCCCAAAAAAACCTGTTCCTCAACTCGAGCAAGGCCTCCGTGTATTTCTTTTATTTTTTTCCAACTAACAAACTACGAATGACCCACCTAGACCTGGGTCTAGCCAGCCCAAACCTAGGCACACGGCTCATCCATGGGGTATGTACACGATTTTTTGGCTCGAAATAACTCGGTTTTTTCCGGCTCGGTTCAGCACAAAAATCAAAGTCTAATTTTTGTCCACATACTTTTCATTTATTTCCGCTCTATTAAAAATATTTCTCAAGTATGGAAAGATTAGGAGTTGAAATTCAGAGTTATTGCAAAGGAGGGTTTTTAGTCTAGCAAAAATAAAATTAGATGTGAGTTTTGAAAACTCTTATAGTAGACAAAAAAAACATGAAACATACCCGTGTGCTCCTCGTTTTGGGAACACTCGTATTCCTATGGTAAAAAAAAACTTTATAATAAAAATGGTTCCATGTTCCCGTTTCCTTTTAAGGGACATGACTACTAAGGCCTAGATTTGGGATAGAGAAATCAGTTTATGCGACAAATATATCAAGATCAGTGAAAATACACCCTAGCATATTTTCATATAGGTCCATGAACTAAGCATGTGTTTGGTTTTCGAGACTTTGTGAGAGATTAATTCCATCACTGATTTCCCATTTTTTGGATATAACTAAACTATTTCATGCTTAGTTAGGTGGGTCAGAGTTGGAAATTGGAATATGACTCTATACAGTTGTTAGCGCACATTTCTAACTCGTATGAGTACGTGTATGTTGTTAGTCTAGATTAATTATAGATCAAGAGTTATGCGAGAGCATTTTAAGAAATATAAAATATGCTGAAAGAATCACTTTGCTCTTTAATATTAAGCATAAATGTATAATCTATATAATGGTGTATATAATAATATGTATACTATACTGGTCATGTTTGGATTCTAGGGTTAGAGCTAGTTTGGTCTAGTTTGCACCCAACTAGCCTAAAAGTATCCAAACAGAAGAGCTAGATTGAGCTAGTTGCAACTAGCTCACCCAAAAAACTAGCTCCCCGAAGAGGTGATTATTTAGGCTAGTTTAGGCTGGTTGTGGTGAAACGTGGGACCCACCTAATATGCAACTAAAAAAATATTATAACTAACAAACCAAACATCCAAATAAAATTTTGATTGCACCATTGAATTTGTTACAATAAATACTTTAAAACAAAATCTCACATGGATATATTTGGATGATTTGTAAAAATAATTTATTATCAAACTAACTCAAACTAGCCTTGAATTCAAACACCTCCTTGGCTAGAGCTAGTTTATAACTCTAACCTCTAGTTCTAACCGGGCTAGAGTGATCCAAACAGGGCCACTATACTATTCCTTTTTTTAGAGGGTATATATTCTACTCCTAGGAGCGGTATTAATTCAGGCCAATCTGAAAAGCCCACTAAACTTTTTGGCCGCTCAGAGAAATGTGATTGCTGATCAGAAACATAAAGTGGGCTTTATCATCGCTGATTTCACGGGCCCAGTTCAGCCCAGCAGACAGAGGAGCCGCGAGATGAACCAAAGCCCTAGCTCGGCTGACTTTCCTGCCCGTTCACCACCGCCTCCACTCGCCGGTTCTTAACGCCGCCAACAACGGCTCCGCCCTCCCGTCGCTGCAGGCCGCTGCCGCCGCCCACCCAGTAATCAGGATGCGGGTGAAGAAGCGATCGAAGAACCGCAAAGCGGTCAAGTTCTACGCCACTTGCTTCGGCTTCCGCGAGCCCTACAAGGTCCTCCTCGACGGCACCTTCGTCCACCACCTCCTCACCCAGCGCCTCCTCCCGGCCGACGAGGCTCTCCGAGACCTCCTCTCGGCCTCCAGGGAGCCAGCTCTCTTCACCTCCAAGTGCATCAACGCAGAGCTCAGGCGACTCGGCAAGTCACATGCCGAATCCTTCGACACCGCGCAGCTGCTAACCACAACCAAGTAGGTTTCCTTCTCAATCATGGCTTAAAATTCACCGCTTGATTAGTGCTCCTTTCTATCAGCCCCAAACCTCCAATTGTGATCCACCTTGATTTAATCCTGGCATAAAATTCACCACTTGATTAGTGCTCCGTCACTTTTATTGCTGCGAGACTCGGTGATATCACTTTGATATTGTCAAAGCCAAAGAAAAAACTAGAACATCATTCAGTTAAGAAATGTATTTCACATGAACATAGCTGCCAAGTTCATACTTCAGAGAACCAAATTATAGCTCTTGCATGCTATCTTGGAGTCCGAGTAGCCATTTTGGTTCAATCGAATTTGGTTGTCTGAATGTCTGGAAGTGGAACCTACCCTGCAGTTGGAATTTGGATCACTTCAGGATGCATTTTGGTAGCCATTGTTTGGGCCAGGGCCTGTTCACTGGTTTTAGGAGTCATGCACATCACAAGCTCAACATTACAAACTAGTAGAGTAGCTGGTGCGTTTAGCTTTGTGCCATTCCCGAATGTGGTCTTTCATTTCATTCCCAGCTTGAATTTTGCTTATGGGACCATATGAGCCTAATTATGATTTATGATGCATTGACTTTGTGTTTTTCTGGATTTCACGGTGTTACCAGGTGTGAGCATGACAAGGTGGTCAGTGCAGTGAACTGTGTCCTGTCACTGATAGGTGATAGAAATCCTGAGCATTTCTTCGTTGCCACCCAGGATCCTGGTCTCCGTGAAAAGTTGCGAGAGGTATCAACAACCCTCATCAGCTGTGTAAACTCTACTTATTTTTAAGAAAATCGAGTGTATCCTATCTACGACCTTGTCGCAGTAATTTGCTCATGTACTTTGTCTGCTTCCATGTAGATTCCTGGGGTTCCTGTGATTTATGGTCTGAAGAACTCCTTATTCATAGAACAACCATCTGTGCAGCAACGCAAGTTTGCTCAATTGGATGAGGAGAAGCGTCTCAATATGGATATATCTGAATACAAGAAGTTACTGAAAGCTGCATCAGAAGGAAATACAGCTGCCAGTGAAAATGGAAGTGACGGAGAACAAAATGAGAGGCCTATCAGTTCTCTTGTAAAAAATGCTCTTGGTGTTACTGACAAAAGCAAGTTTAAAAGGAACAAAGCAAAGGTTATATTTAGAGTCATTGCCTTTTTGGTATCTCTTGTCATGTGATTCACTATATTCAGTGTTTGTCATCTAGTAGGCATCAGCAGCAACTGAGTTCACTACTCTATATCTATTTCTTGCATTAAATGTTTACAAGTATCATTATGCAGGGTCCTAACCCACTCTCCTGTAAGAAGAAGAAACCAAAGCTCCCTACAGCTATTCAAAACCAGGTATTCTGTGGTAATGTGGCACATGCATCATATGTACCTCTCGTCATTTTGTAACATTAGGTTTAGTTCTGTCAGATCTCTGATGTATGTTCAGAGATTGAACTAAATGTAATATAACTAAACATTTGTGATTTATTATTAGGTCCAACAGTGTTAAAACTTTGGCATGCCCCTCATTTTCCGTTGTATCAGGACTCACAAGCACTGATGACAACATCTGTTCTGCAGGTAGCTACAGCTGATGGCAAGGCAAAGAGAAAGAGGGTTCGGAAGCGGAAGAGGGGCCAAAAAGATAACAAGCAATTGGAGAGTGCGAACTAGAAGGATGGGCTTGCGTAGGAAGTTTCAGTGCTCTTGCTAGGCATCCATCCTGACTCCTGAGCTAGTCAACTAGGGAAGACTACCTTTTCTTCTCCACATGATTCAGGATGTCATGCTCATGCCATACCATGCTCATGTAACAAGCAATTGGATAGTGCAAGCTTGAAGGATAGGCTTGCGTAGGAGGTTTCAGTGCTCTTGCTAGGCATCCATCCTGACTCCGGAGCTAGTCAACTAGGAAAGACTTCCTTTCTCCCACAGGATTCAGGATGTCATGCTATACCCTGATCGTTATATGTTGACGATGTTTCTTGCAACCGTATTACTTGATTGCTTATGGTGATCGTGAATCCTGATCTCTAGAAGATGTTACTGGATACTTTCTTTTGTAGCAAGATGCAGCATGAAATATTCTTTTGAAGCAAAAGTTTGATGGTAGTAGCTCTACCCTGTTTGCTTGGCTACATTGGGGTGATCCCGTTCTTCAATTCTAGGGTAAGACGTGCTTATTGGGAGAGGTCTTTAACTGGAAGCAATTGTCCATGTCACAGCCGCGAATTGTTTTGGTAGTTGTTGCAGTTGGACTCCCTCCCGTCCATCTGACAAGCTGAGTACGCGCACCAGGCGCGTTTGGTTTGCGGATGGGCATAGCCTGGCTCGCAAGCCATGTACAGGCCCGCACTGACCATGCTAGAGCTGCTCGTTTGTACCCGCACTGGCCAGGCTCGACCCATGCTAAGCTGCTTGTTTGGTTCCCATGCTCGCTTGGGACGCTGTTTGGTTGCCTTCACATCTAGCGCAAAAATGATTTCTTGTGTCTACACGCTCGTTCATGTGCACGTCCACGCGCTCGTGCTTGCACCAGTGGAGCCTGGCTTCAGGAAACGGCCGATTTTCATGTTTTACCAGAGCCTAGCCGAGGGAGACATTTTACACGCGTGGAACTTGGCCAAGAGCATGAAGCAGGAAACCAAACACACGAAGCTTGCAGCTGGCGGGCCTGGTTCGAGTCTGACCAGGCAATCAAATGTGCCCTATATGGCTATATGTACGGGGGGAAAACTCTAGCAGTATAAACTTTTGGCCACGATGATCGTTTCCTCTTCTAATGTCATCTTGCTAATTGACTTAGGGAAAGGGCAACGTAGGCTAATACACACTAGTGATCTCAGTTTCACGTAGACTGCGTACTATTTGAACACCGTTTCGCAAAAAAAAAAAAATTGTAGTACTTGGACACCTAAGGACATCTAATGTGTGTAGAGCTGGCATTCATGACCTTACACATAGTGGTCGCCGACCTCAACACAAAAAAGTTAGAATCGGCCCATATGCTTGAAGCCCGATCTTAGCGATTAAAAAGTTAGAATTGGGCCTTAGTCAACAAAGCATCAACAGAGAAACAAATTGGCATAGGTGGGGAATGACTGATGCCAATTTTTATTTTAGAGCGGATTTATAGACCGACAGCGGTCTTAGGGCGTTCTCAACGAGCTAGATGAGGCTTCGAAATAATAATAATAATAATAATAATAATAAAGAACACTATAATGGACAATTACGTGAGCTGTGTCCTGTGAGATAGCTGTTTCTAGAATATCATACTAGACTAGTCATTTGTGAATCACTAGTTATTTAATCTCTCTCCTTAAGAGCTAGTAAATTTTTTTCTAGATTAACTATTTAAGGACCATTGAGGATTGATGAGGACATCACCGACTACGGATGCATCTGATAAGATATAGGTATGGTTCCAGATCCATTAGAAAGTAGACTTGATAAGCTTTTCAAAAAGTGCTAGAACGTCCCAATCAGAGTTCGTAGGAAGTCGTGGCAACCGCCGCAAGGTTGGACTCTTTTACCGTCCGAATTCAACTCTCAAAGCGGGTTGGACTTGGACTCTTTCTTTCGTTGGGACCAAAGTGATGTTGTGGCCTGGTGGAGGACGTTGTGAACATTTGATTTGGTCCCCGAATCAACTTCATTAACCATCCATTCTTTCCATATGCAGTCTATCATTTCCTTGATCCATGTAAGCAATTCTCACACCCAGACACTCATCAAGGATGCCCTTAAACATATTAGCATTGGCCTTTAGCCTCGGTGGGGCCTACCTTAGGGTCTGCATCCTTAGTATACACTCCGGATGTCGTGAGGCTATAATTTAAGGTGCAAGTGCTAAATTGTTTAATCCGCAATGTTGTCCATCTTTCCTACATCAAATTCACATGCTTTTTCCTGAAGAAAATATGTGTTTTCAGCCACAACGCTTGTTGTAGATGCTTTGCGATAACGTGGAGCTTGAGGCATACAACTAACATGCATTGTTGGACTCGGCATGTAAACCTCTGTTGCGTCTTCCTTGTCTGCTAATGTCATCTCAATCCATTTTTTGTTGAAGGGGATAGGAGGGGCAAAGACCCCCAGTGAATGAATACATCAAGAATATTGGAGAGTCAAAACATCTCAAATTTAATCAAACATATATAATAATATACCAACTAAGTATCATTAGATTTTTCATCAATTATATTTTCGTAGTATATATATTTGATATCATAAATTTTTATAATTTTCGCTATAATTTTAATGAAATTTCAGATGTTTTGACTCTGCAAAATATTTAAGATATTTTATAATTTGAGATGAAGGGAGGAGAAAGGAAACGCTAGAAACTCACAAAGTTATAATAAGGAACTAAAAAGGATTAAAAGAAAACGAAAATAGAGACAGGCGGCGACGCCATCTTGACCATTGAATCAGGCGAGGTGACACACAAGTACACAACCAACGCAACACTGCCCGCGTCGGGGTATCACCGTCGTCGAGAACCGCTGTGTTCCGGCTCCCTGGGACCAACGGTAACGGTATTACGGGAATGTCTCTCTCCAACCCCAGCTGGAGTGGTAAGACCGTAAGAGAGACAAACGATGAATTCCAACTTTCCAAGGGCAGGACCAGACCACAGGGCCTTGCGCGCCTCGCCAGTCGCTCTCTAGCTGGGCCGGCCCAGCTGGCCCCTGGTATCTCCGCGCCCAGTCGCGGCAGCGTGCCCATGTGGCCCTATCCGTAGGCCGATAAGAGCGAGTGATCGGCCATACAAAAAGGCGTGGCCCCGGACTCGCGCACGCGTCGCTGTCGGTTGCCTACCCCACGCTGAGGCCCAGTATCCCGAGTCCGGTGGTTGCGGCTGCGCGCCTGCGCGCATCATATCTCACCTCGCGAACGAGGACGGCTTCAGTCCCTCGCCTACCCCGCCAGGCCGCCACCGCCCCCACCCCCACCAACTGCAGCAGCGAGACTGAACAGAGAATGGCCGCGGCGCCGTCGTCCCTCGCGTCCTCCCACCTCTCCCGCCTCGCCGACCTCCGCCGCGCCGCGGCAGTGGCCACTCCCGCCGTCCCACAGCAGCTTCGCATCGGATGCTCACCCCGCCGCCGCCGCGCCCGCGCCCAGCGCGTCGTCGCCATGGCTGGATCCGGCAAGGTGCGCCGCCGCTGTTGTGTTTACCCACCCGTCTTTAATTTGTCCGTGTGGTTTCTGCGCTCATGCTCCTGCTTGACTGTCCTTTGCAGTTCTTCGTAGGAGGCAACTGGAAGTGCGTAAGTGCTTGTTCTGCTTCTCCAGCTTTTCAGTACTGATGATCCTGGAGATGCTGTGTAGCTGTATGGTCTTTTTTTTTTCTGTTCCCGCATTGGGCATTCCAACGGGACCAGACCGGGGCGAGATTTTGTCGTCATCCATACATACATGATACATCTTGATTTACTCCGTACATGGCCACTTCCAGAAATAGAATCGCTTCTTCGCTTGTCTGTCTGCTGCGTGCTGCCCAGCATGGCCTGCCAAAGTCGTTTTGTTCGGTATATAAAAGTTGTGTTTTTTTTTTGGAAGAGAGATATGGAAAAGTTGATGTTGCATCTTTCACGGGGATGTTGTGCACTTTTGAGTTGTGGTTGTTCATTAGTAATGGGTCTGCAAAGTGCAAGTTTCATCGGCCTAAAATTAAGCTTCAAATTTGTAAATTCATTTTTGGGCTACATCTTTGGATAGGGAACATGGCTTATTTGTTTTAAAGAAAAATCTTATTTCGTATACGAATCTTCTTCACTTCAGGAGCTTTTGCTAGCAAGATTAAGTTTATCCTTTGGCGTATTTAGTTACTCATCTTAGAATTTGTGGTTCTGATATCTGTTCCTTTCCCCTTCCTTCTTTTCCCTCTTCTTCAGAATGGAACAAAGGACTCCATTAGCAACCTTGTCTCTGAATTGAATTCTGCTACCCTCGAAACTGATGTAGGTAAGCCCATTTGTTTCATCTTCACATATCCTAATGTTCCTCTTTCTACGATATTAACATTTGGTTCATGCATCTGTTTGGTATTCTTATGTGTTTTCCTGTTGCACATAATGTTCTCATAAATGTTTTATTAATGTGGATACTTTACTTAATATTTGCATTTACTAATATATCACTTATTTTCTTTGTGTGCTGTACAAGGCTATCTACTAAAGTGTAAATCCTTTGCTAATTCGATGTTTAGATAGTTGGCTCGTAGAAAAAACTGCCGGGAAAACGTTTGCTTAATGCTCCTAATAAGATTTGCTAGTGACTTTCCTCAAAGCCTTTTATGTAACTGTTAGAAACTTAAGCATATGAGCTACCTGCATCCTGTATGAGTACCATGTGGCATGGAAACACTTCTTCCATGTTTGTAGCAGGCTGTTCTCTTGAATAGAAAGTGTCCATCTCAGGTTCTGCAAGTGCAACTATAGGACTATAGGAATGGTTTATTCTATGGCAGTTTAGATGGGATTCTGCTCATGGGCTCCAAATTAAAACCTGGACTTAATATCTGGGGTTGCAAACATGCATAGTATAGAGAATCATCTAAGAAATTCTATGCCACTGTACTGCTTGTTTCTTGCTGAATAAAGCATTCAAACTAATGTGTGGCACTATGCAATTCTCAGATGTTGTGGTGGCACCTCCATTCATCTATATCGATCAGGTCAAGACTTCACTAACTGGTCGCATTGAGGTTTCTGCTCAGAATGTGTGGACTGGAAAAGGAGGAGCCTACACTGGAGAGATCAGGTTGGGTACACTGGAGACTGGTCACCCTTTTCTTTGCTAAGTATATACATGGAGATTGTAACTAGCTGTAAAGTGGTTATAAAACCAGCAGTCTGTTGGTTTTACTGGATGGACTTTGGATAATAGGTACCGATGGATTAGGAGCTTATTTTTCACTTTTGGCTTTGCTAATAGAACTTTACCTTTCCCTTAAAAATTACAGTGCAGACCAATTGGCGGACATTGGTGTTCAATGGGTTCTTCTTGGACACTCTGAGCGTAGACATATTCTTGGTGAAACTGACGAGGTGATTATTTTCTGTGCATATGCTACTGGTTTGACACTTCCAGAAACATAGTTTCTGGTTGCAATATAACAAGTTGTTCAAATGCAGTTTATTGGGAAGAAGGCTGCATATGCATTGAGCCGAAATGTTAAGGTTATTGCCTGCATAGGAGAGCTGCTGGAAGAGAGGGAAGCAGGGAAAACTTTTGATGTATGTTTTAGGCATATGAAGGCTTTTGCAGGTGAAAGTTCATCCTTAGACACCTTTCTTATGGGCATTCTAGAGAAAAGTTGGGAGGCATTGATTTAGCTTGAGGTATTGATGCATATGCAACATGTATCTGCTTGCAGATAGTGTTTCAAACTGGGCCGATGTTGTAATTGCATATGAGCCTGTTTGGGCTATTGGAACTGGAAAAGTTGCTACTCCTGAGCAGGCCCAGGAAGTTCATGCTGCTGTACGCGAGTGGTTGAAGACCAACGTATCACCTGATGTTGCCTCTAGCACTCGAATAATCTATGGAGGTTAGTTTCTCATGTCATATACTCATATCACTATGTGGATAGTGTGCTTCCCATATTTCTTTTCCATTAAATTTAATAATGGAAATATTGAACTTGGAACCGCGGTTTACTAAATTAGTATGAGGGACATTAATTCGTAAGCTTAAATATCTCGGCAGATGTGCAGTTAAATTTTATTTCAGTTTTGTGGGGTGTTTAACATGACTTACTGGCTCTATGATGTGACCACATCCTCCTTTGCTTGTGTTAGGTTCTGTGAATGCAGCCAATTGTGCAGAGTTAGCAAAGAAAGAAGATATTGATGGTTTTCTTGTTGGTGGTGCCTCCTTGAAGGTATGACAAATTAACCTCAGATCTTTGTACATAATATCCTTTGTTCTGTTGTAGCTCTTGAAACTCCTCTTGCACTTTCATTATGCACTTCCAAATCTCAATGGTGTTTAACAGGACTATGTATATTGATCTCTATTCAGTAGTATTTTTAAAATCATCTACTTGCAATCTCTTGCTGCCTTTGTTCTCAGTGGTGTTAAATAAGGCCGGTTATGTTATTTGATCTCTCTAATCTATATGCAGCAAGTGGATTACAAAACCTTAAAGAAGCTGTCAATTTTTTTGAACCATCAGTGTACCTAGCCTGCTATATATAATATACTAATAATCAATGATCTGTTAACAAATTTCTTGGTTTTGGCAGGCACAGGATTTCACCACCATTGTCAACTCAGTGACTGCCAAGAAAGTTGCTGCCTGACGCGCCCTGTTAGAAATAAGTGGTCATCGGTGTGTCAGCTCAGCTGCCACGCTATAAAGCCTCTGATTGTGGGAGGTGCTCCGTGTGAATGTGCTTGTGTGCCGTCACCTCCTGGTTTTGCTGATTTGCAGCACGGAAACTGAAAATAATGCAAGATGTCACCATCTTTTTTTGAACGTGACGGGAGTTCAGTTGTACCGTTGTACGTGAGGGATGTACGTTGGGAATATTGTGATGTGTGTCCTTTACTATGGAAAAAAATTGTTGACAGTCCAGGAGAATGATAAGTGCCTTTTGTTTTTCTTATGCCTCAATACTTCAAGTACAAGTTGCAGTAGAGATGAGAAGTGCCTTGATTGTGTACAGAAGCTGCGTGGGATCGTGCACGAGCGCAGCTTGGTGAGAGAAGAGCAGATGTTGAGTCGTTCAGTCCAGAAATGATGCAAGCACACTTGACAGTGGCAGTGACTGCCAGTGTTCTCTGTTTGTGGCCAAAGAGCAATTTGCATGGATGGTGCGCGGCTCTGCTAGGACGGACAGCCATGGACAGCTTCAGCAATCCACATTCCACAGGCCACACCGCCATGTGAGGCTGTAAGGGCCGCCAGCTAGAGCACCATGAGTGCGGCAGCGGCACGCACTTGCCCGCCAAACCTGCCGCGAATGGCAGGTGCACCGTGCACGTCCTCAGCTGCGCTGCCGCTTCCGTTTCGCCGCAACCACGGGAACACGTCCTACCCCAGGGACAGGACGGTTGTTCTCCCAGGACCACAACCTTTTCACCGGAATCGGTCCGCGAGATCCGGCGACCATACATGACGTACGGCATGACGGGCAGCTGTTAACCTTCCCACTGCCCAAGGCTGACAAAGGCAACATGAACTGAGCCTTTTCTTCGAAAAGGTTCACATGATGTTTCCCCCTTGCAAAGTTAAGGAAGGACAGACAGAGCTTCAAAGCTAAGAACAGTCAGAGCTAATTAGGGCACGCCCAACGAAGGCATACAACAGTGTTAGCCCATCATGAATCGAGCTCCACGTCTGCGAAAATAAAAAAATTAAGAGCAGCACCTGTCCATTCTTGCTCTGTTTCGGACAGAAAAAGGTGCATGCATTGCACAGTTATGTGACAACTTTTCTTCTCTCTCCCATTACTTTTCAGCTTTTCTTCTCTCAAGGCTACTGCTTTTTTTTCACAACGCATTCTTGGCTATTAGCTTCTGCTTTAGGCCAATAGTTATTCTGCAAGATAACAACACTATCTGTAAGATCAGCAAGATAACAACACTACCTGTGAGACCACCAAAGGGTATGACATGACATCTTGATGAATAGTTGGAGGCTGGGGCAGCACGTCAAGTTGGAGCGTTGGGGAAACCCTTATTGGCTAGGGCTAAAAATCATTTTTTTTAATTAAAAAATCAACTTAAATTAGCCGAATTAGTTAGGATTGATCAACTTTGTGACTAACGATGAGTTAAAAACTTGGCTAAAAATTTAGTTTACCCATTGTTTGGATAGTCATGGACTAGTTGTTTGTCCATTAGTCTAAAACAGAAGCTTATTGGACTAGAACAAACCCTTATTTTACATAAAATTTAGCTGACTAACAATTTGCCCTTGCTATCCAATAGATCTTAGAATGAATTAGTTGACTAACAATTAGCCCTTGCTATCCAAGGGCCCTTAGAATGAAGATGGATAAATGACGTTTTCTTCCGAAGATGGAGAACAGAATCCTGTTTTAAAATTAAAATCATGTGCTTGTCCAAGAACTGCTTGCTATCTACATTCTTTCCCAAGGGAGTATACGAAAACGACACCATGCCTATCCCACAAATCTTCAGGTGGTAGGTGCTCTGAAAAGAAATTCGATCTGATGAGGACTTCTGTTCTCATTGGTCCATCCACATTAAGTTAAGCACGGTGGCGACGACACATTGCCCGGTACAGTTACAACCAGGAACAACTTCACTCACTCCTCTTTGACAGATCTAATTCCGATTTATGTAACAAAAGAGGAAAAAAGTAAGCTTCCTAAGGTGTGCAGAGATTCTTCAGGTCTTCTTCCTTGGCGTAGGTATTCGGGATGAGCCTTGAGGCATAGGGATACAGATCCCTGTACGAATTTCTGATGGTGCCTTCTGCCACACCAGTAGCCAAGGATATATCTGCAACAGTTTCTCCAGTATTATTACCTGTATATTAGTCACAGGGAAAAACACAATGGGGGCAGCATTCCAAACCTTTAAGTGGCTTCTTGTCATCTGAGAGTTGGGTTATCATATATATGACAGCGGCTGCAATTGAGATTGGGCTCCTCCTGCACAGAAGGATGAAAGGAAGTGTCAACATATCTTTTCTCTGTCAGAAATGTGACCTACAGATTCAACCAAGTAGAAATGCTCATGTCTAGGTGTCAAAAGTCCATCGTACATGATAAAAATGTGCGCACCAGCAGCGGCCCACGTTGTGCACAGCAGCGGCAGCCCGCTGCAGCCGGCGAGCAGGCGAGCCGGCGCAGCAGCGGCAGCCAGCGATGGGCGGGCGAGCATGGGGCAGCTAGATAGAAACGAGTCGTTTCTTCCCAACGGCGATTCAATCGTTTTTCCGTGCATCGGGTAAGACGTCGTTGACTCGTTTCTCTGCTAGGAAACGGTTTCTACATTTTTTGTTCTCTTCCCTCATTAACTAACCTGCCATGTCAGCAATCTGATTATGTGGCATCTCATTTAATAGGAATAGAAACCATAATGTCCCATTGGGACTGCCCTTAGGCCATTTGCCTAAAATTGGTCTAAGCTTGAATTTAAGAGTCGGTGATTCAAAACCGACAGGCAGATTAAACAAACAAGCAACAATCTTGTAAACAGAAACTTTCATGCCACAGTAGGTCCTAACTATAAACAAATGGAAATGGGCAATTGCTAGCATGTAGAGTTTGAAATTCCAAACCTTATATCAAGCTCCTCTGAGCGCTTAACTGCCTCCTGGGCTGCTTTAACAGCTTGATTGTCCATCCCAAGAGTTGAGCAGAAACGCCTCTGCAATTTTTATCAGTTTATAAGCTACCAACTTAAGAATTAAGGAAATTACCATGTGACAACACAATGAAGCTATAAATTTGGACAAACATACCAGAAAATCTCCAGCATGAATGGTTCCCATCTCCATAGATTGCCCCATCTCAACTTCCAGTTGTTTCACTATAAATTCTTTTGCTCTGCCAATTTCTTTCTTTGTGGCACCATTAGCAACTGAACATATTTCTGCAACAATCCAACACAAAACAGGAAAAATAGACGAACTGAGTGTTGCCTGGTTTTGAATTCTAGTGTCTAGGAACTCAAGAATTTCTAAGAACAATATGTACCTTTCACAGTTCTAGGCCGATCTTCTTGTCTACAAGCAATATATAGACATGCAGCTAATATGGCATCTTGATTTCTTCCCCTAATAGACTTGAGATCTTCAACTTTCTTGTAGATTTCATTTGCTCGGTCCTTGAAGAGTAAAGACCAAAACAAATAATTACTACATAGCAGTAATTTACCTGAATTAAGTTATAAGTTATTGTTCTATCAAACACAGGAAGCAGAAATATGTTCAATCACACAATGGGTATCCAGGAAAGTGTTAAACATGTAAGCTATCTTCAAAAAGAGAAGAAAGGCTATCATGCAGAACATACATCCTTACTCTTAGGGTGTATTTGGGTCGAAGGAATGAGGAACGCGGGAACTGTAGAAAATGTACAAATAGGAAAAAGAAGGATGGTGCAAAATAGAGGAATGGAAAAAGATAGGAAAGTTGAAGAAGCAGGTGCTTGGAACACAGGAATCAGAATACAAGAAGTGGAGTATTATTGACTTATTGTTTAAAGGAAGTTGTAAATATATATATATATATATTATTAAATCAGTCTAAACGACATGAGAAACTAACGTGCAACATCTTTACCCGTTTCCTGTTTCATTAAATATTTTTGTTTCAATGGTCCTTATCTATTGACTACACAGTAAAAATTCATACTATGCACTTTCCCAATCTAATCTCGGCCCTGGCTTTCGGCTCTCGGTTCCCCTACTGACTCCCTATTTCACCTGCTTCCAGTGGTTCCTAAAACGGCGGCAGCAGTGGAAGAGACGAGGTCGGGATGGGACAGCCAGCTTGTTGTGGCACACTTCATCATTCTCTCCTCTCTTCTTGGTACGCACTATCTCAGATATCCGCAAAGGATAAGAAAACCAGAGATTGGAGTGGATGTTTGGTTTTGTTTCCTTTGAAGTAGTGTTAACATAAACGTTAAATAGTTGGTCACTTGCAGTTTAGCCATTATTTGGGCTAAACGGCCACCTAAACGGGATAAACGATCAATTACATGGAAAAAGCATACCACTGTGTTAGTGTGTATTGTTTAAATGGTGCAAACGGCTTAACTGTCGTTTTAGGCGAACAGTGCTGTGAAATGAGCATCTACCTACAGTATTCCAAAGGAAAGGAATTTACTCTTCCAGTATTCCAAACGCAAACCCTGATTTCCTTTCCTCCATTTTGTGATTCATACAAATTTCCCTGTGGAATCCCTCCAAATCCAGAGCCTTAGCATATACACTCACGTAATTTTGTAAAATATCAATATGTAATCTGATGAACTACAAATATTCCTATCAAGGGAGCATACAAAAAAAAAATCACAATAGGCCAATTATTAGGACACTTTCTACCAGCACCTAAAAATGGTATATCACAGGCACACAGCTTGCACTAACAAGCAAGTATAGCCATGTAACTATATAAAAAAAATGTCGGCAGTCAACTTAACATAATGGACAGTAGCCGTCAGATTCCTTACCTTAATAGTAGCCACAAGACCTAGCCTGCAGAACACATGGATCGTGTCAGCATACTGTTGAGAGATGTTACGAAATTAAGGTAGACACAACTAAAATCAAATTAGCTATCAACATAGCTTTGAGTATTGTGCATCTATTCACCCAAATTAGAAATATGTGGCTGATATCTTTTTACTGTGTGTATAAAAAATGCCGCAATCTAGAATCATCCTTCGTAACAAATCACATGCCTAAGGTATAGGTACTACATGCCATCACGATCAACTTATCAATGCTTAATTTTGCATAAACATAATGATGCATAGGTGCAAGCAGCACAACTACTCTAGCCGGACCTATTGTGTGCCCAAATAAAAAACCTAACCTTTGACGGTTCCTGATGAAATAAATGATATTAGATCGATTCTCATCTTATGAATTACAAAATTTCAGTAGATCCAAGGACAATCATCCAGCACCAAACCCAGCAAGAATATACAAAAGCCCTAAAGAGGCAAAATATCAACCAGACGTTCCAAATCTAGACCCCCGCAGTCATAATAACTAACACTGGAACCCCACATCACATTCCTCATCTAAATCCATCGCCCCAGACCTAAAATCAGGCAGCGCGACACACGCACAAACGAACAAGCACACGGCATACATATATCCTAGAAATCAGCGCAAACTACTAGCACCGCCACATATTTTGATCGAATCGGATCGAACCTGTAGCGGAAGAAAGGGAGGAGAGGAGAGGAGAGGAGAGGAGAGGTGGACCTGTCAGCCATGTTGGCGATGGTGCGGAAGGCGAGGATGAGGGATCGGTCGGGGTTGGAGCCGCGGTTCTGCCACCTGCCGAGGGAGGAGGAGAGGAACTCTCCCTGCGCGCCGTTGGGCTTGGCGATGACGGTGGAGAGGCCGCCATCGGTGAGGAGCGGGTTGGTGGGGCCGCCGACACGGACGGGGTCGTTGTCGTTGGACTCGTTGGCGAAGGTTCGCCACTCGGAGGTCTCGTCGACGGAGTGCGCCTCGAGGACGAGGCCGCACTCGGTGCACACCGTGTCCCCCGCCGAGTGGTCGAACGCCACCTCCGTCTGCTTCTTGCAGTCGGGGCAGAAGGAGTCGCTCATCTCGCTCGACGGCCGCCTCCCCTCCCCTCCCCTCCTCCCTCCCTCCCACGCAACCGGTGCTGTGAGGCGAGGCGGGGCGCGGCGATTTGGGGACGGGGGAGAGGGAGGAACGGCCACAGGAGAGGAGGGGGAGGAAGGCGGAAGGGTGTGTGTGGGAGAGAGAGAGGGGCGGGGGGGAAGCGCACGGGGCAGACCGGGAGAGGGGAGGTTGTGTTGTGTTGGGCTGGGCTTTTATCAGTTCGGCGAGAGTTTCGTGTTTGGTCTGCTGCGGTTTCTGTTCGGCGCTTGGGTCGCGGGGACTGCTGCTGCTGGCCTGCCGCGACCGCGATGCCGTCGGATTGGGAATGGATCAAGCTGTTCATCCGGCGGTGTCTACACGTGAGACTGGACGGGGGCAGCAGAGCGGTAGTGTACTTTCGACCGACCTGGCTTTCTTGGTCGACACTCTCGACTTGGCTTGCTATTGCTACTAGTCGACTCTCTTGTCTCTTGCGTTGCCGCGTTGTCTTCTGCTGGAGACGCTGATGCATTCCACGACGTAATAGGCCGCATCCCGCCTGCAGGTTCCAACCAGCGCCACAACAGGCAATTGGCAAAGTTTTTTTAAAATACAAAGACAATCAAAAGAGACAAAGAGCGCTTCACAGCTGATACATAATTGGCAAAGATTTTACGACGACAGTAATATTCGGCTTCAACCTTCAAGTCGATTCCAAATAGAAAGGGTCCCACAGGAGTTTTAACTTTGCAAAATCGGAGCGCCTTTTTACTTTTCGGACACGACGGCCAACAGCCCCGCCGCCCGCGGGGTGCCCAGCATCGGCACGGTGCTCCTACTACTCCCGCACACCATTTCTGTGTCTGGTCAACAAACCCAAGAATTGCAGGCGAAACCGGTGTGAGCTGCCAGGAAAAATGCATGAGGCAACCGCGATCCACCCTCAATCCAACTAGTCCATCCTGAATTGACAATTCAAGGGCAACTAGTGCTAATGGACCAGAAAGGAACCCCTGCTCCTGATAATCCCAACATCAAGTGAACACGACCTGATGGCCTTCACCCCACGATTTTCACATGGCTATTTCTGCATAGATCAAGATCAATTTGTGTGCGGCAAAAACATATGAAAGCATTCGGGAATTATCTAATCCAAAGAGACCGTTAACCACCTGATTCTAAGACCACGACAGTCATACAGCAGCAGAGATTGGGTATCAAGAAACGCGCAGCTATAAACAGTCTCAATGACAACCTATCTTTTAAGAGGGCCCTTGCAGCAATTTTGTCATACATAAGTCATAACTCGTAACATCATCAACTAGAGCATAACTGTTACTCAGAGTACATATCAATCGTTTAAGCACTAAGTTTTGCATCCTGCTGCACTTCTTACACCACCCCTGAGGGAAGCCGTAGCACCAGTTGCCCACCAACCAGACTGTAAAACGACAAACACTTATTATACGATGCCTGAAGGAACAGCCAACTAAACCTAACAGGGATACTGAATTTACCTCTTCACATAGTAGTAGCAGAAATCTGCAAGGATGAATGTCTGCACGATTTCTGATAACAGCACCATAGACGGCCACAAACCATAGCCAAGAGCTGTCAACAGACGGCCACGCGTGTCCAAAACCTACATTACAGAATTTGTTGCTTCTGATGATCAGGGTTTGAGTACCATTTGCCTAAGTGTATTATAGTGATGTGAAAACACTAGAAAATTGGAAGTGTTTTTTTCATGGCCATGAGTGACTACAAATCTACAATGGTCATAAGGCACTCCCCAGTCCCCACCACCCAAAAACAAGAAATCTAACAGTTCAACAAAAATGACACAAAAACACAAGCATTGGTAAAAGTAAAAAAGATCTTACACATCTACGATGACAGTCTATATTGCCGAGCATTCTGTTAGGTGTAACAACAAAAACAAAGGCTGCTAAAAAATAATACAGTTGTGTACTTAGTAGCTCAAGAGTTTATCCAAAAAGACAGACCTGTAGAACCCAGTGGGCACAGCTAAGAAACCTTGCAACCCCCAATGCAAATACATAGTGAGCTGTAAACGGCTCGACAATCTGCAAAATATGGTAAAACTAAGTCAAACTTATTATCCTGCAACCAATGGAACCAAATGGCAAGATGGCGATATTACCTTAGTATTTTGCATCAAGCGTAATTGTGGCAGCACTGAAACAGCTTCCAAATAAACACAGAACGCCCAGGAGATCCGGTTCACAATGTTATGAGATGTTGAAGGATGAATAAGTAGTGCCAGTCCAGCACACGGTAGCACCTTGAAAGGTAATAACAAAAGCTCAAGCGCAATAAGACGGCAATATACAACTAAGATGTGCAAACTGATCTAAATTCATAAAACATAAGTTTATTTCTTACCACATAGTACAATGCAAAGTTATCCTTGTCCACCATATAAGTTGACCTCAGTTTGAAGCGTATCATATAGATAACAAACAGTGTGGCTACAAGTGTAGCAGTGTCCAGAATCGTATGGATGTCATACTCCATGACAAAGCTGCAGTACAGCCTAACAGCTAGAAATAACGCAGTTAAATCCTGAGACTTGAGGGATAGTCCTGCAACATGAAAAGCAAAGACCTTGAGACAGACATTCTAAAGAAATCATATACAATGAACGGTGAATTTTAGGGTAATTTTCACAGCTAGAGGTGGGATTTTTAAACAATATCAAACCAAACGAGTTTGAATAAGACTAGATCCACCAAGTGAAAGAAATCACAAGGTGGGTTTATATTGCACATATGAATAATCTCTAGATCTCTGATATGGTAATTCCTATAAAAATGGAAACATCTGCAGTATATAAAACAAAATCTATGCACTTGGAACAAGGGGGTGGAAGAAATGATACAAGAACGCACAAGTCAGTAGAAGGAATTCTAATGAACAAATAGATGTTGAAAGAGCTAAAAATAACAACAACAAAAACTGGAAACCACGCTATAGCATTCTAAAAAATGAGTCTAATAAGCCTATATAAATTTCCCCCAGCCAAATCAAAGGATGATGTAATCAAGCACGTCTTGCAGCTCCAAAATATACCAGATGAGTACTTTAGCACTTAATCCCGTATAAGAACCCCAAACAATAACAGTGCTACACCTGTGTCTAGCCTCAGAACAAACATTATCTAAAAAATGGACAAAAACATAAGCGGTATTTATAGATATAAATAGATCGAATAAATACTACCTCCCGCCTCCTAGATGTACACAGAAGTAAACCACCAATTCTTCGCAAAATAAAAATTGCAAACCATGCCGGGAAAATCGTCTTCTGAAAGAATTGGCGGGCCAAATCCTATAAAAATCCTAAACCCTATCGGCGCCGGCACGGGCGATCTAGACAGATCGGGAACGGGTGTCAAAGAAGCGGACGGAAACGAACCGGCGCAGGTCCTCTCCTTGGTGAGCTTGTAGATGAGGACGCCTATGCCGAGCGCGTGCGCAGCCTCGGCAGCGACGAAGAGGTTGTCGTGGTCGTGGACGATGAAGCGGATGAAGACGAGCGCGGCCATGCCGGTGACAACGGCCAGGAAGGCCTTCACCTTGGGCGGCTGCCGCCGCACCCATGAAGTCACCACGCCGAGCGGCCGCTTCGTCCCCCTCATCTCGTCTCCCGCTTGGTCGCCTCGCGTTCGCACCACCACCGCCGGTCGAAGAACACGGGAGTATTTTTCTTATTATTTTCTTCCTTATTATTTATTTTTTTTTGTTTCTCTTTCTTCCTGCGCTCAGTTTTGTGGGGGGGGCGACGGATAGATCGGGGCGGAGTTATTATGGCTCCGTTGGTAATTTCGCCATTTGCTGATTGGGGAGAGCCTGGCAAGGTTAACGTGAGCCCTGTCCGCCTGTTTGCTATTGGAGATTTAAAGTTCTACAGTACTATATATATGTTTTTATTTATTATTATCATTATAGTTTTAATTTACTCATAAGTTTTACCTTCCATGGTAAATTACGTCCAAATTACTGATTATTCTATCTTGTTTTCACGTAGCCAATTTTTGGTAACCATTTATTACTGTCTTCCAGATAAAATCTTAGTGATCATTTTTCATACAAATATTGATGGGTTTTTTTACCTGTAAAAATTGAAATATCTTTTCAAAAAGAATTATTCTAGCGCATCACCGTCATGCGGACACTAATTGCCCGGCGCCACCATTGTCCTTAAGTGCGCTCAAATAGTTCAGCCGTTTTATTTAAATTTATATCAATTCAATTTATCAATTATGATATAGCGTTTTTCTTTCACTGCAAAAAATAATCAAAAACAGTATTAACTAACTTATCCCGCACCAATCCTATTATCTTCTAAGTTTTCGGCGTGCGAGGGAGGCAGAGGTGGCACACACTATTCCCGCACTTCATATTTGAGAGGACTAGATCCAAGCACCGTACTACCTGTTCTCCTTTAGTCATTCCTATTCCTACAGCGCGTTCCAGCATTTCGACTAAAGTTTAAGATTATTAGGTCAACCTTAATAGGATTTTATTATATTTTTATGAGTATTAAATATACTGATGTGATAATATATTAATAGAGGGATAGATATAAAACTCTTCTACACTATTTTTAAAATATTAATATTTTGAAAACTAGAACGTGAAATCCTCACCGAGAATGGTCTTATTACCCTTCGATGTCAAAGGGTGATTTTCTCCAATCCCGTTCTTACTGTCAATATCTATTTCGATTACAATTCATGATTGGCCTTGTTCGTTTGAACTAATCATAACTCATGTTGATTATTTTTTTTCACATAACATTATTCAATCAATCAATTTTTTATCTTTTCTTTCTAGAACATGCTTGAGACGAAGAGAGACGAATGAGCATACCTATGGAGACCGGTGGAGTACAACAGAAGTCTAAAAGGACCCTCTCGGATATAAAACATGCGAATTTAGAATAAAAATGAAATACGCGTAATGTCATGGAAATCAAGAGTCTAACATTTAGAATAGTCTAACATTTAGAGGTTTATTTTTACTGTTCGCGAAAAAAAAGAGGTTTATTTTTACGAAGTTAATGTTTATAAAGTATTAGACCGCGCAGTTCTAAATATATAATTTTTTCGCGGAGGGGCTAGCCGGCGAAAGCACCGAGGTGTCGCGCCAGCAACGAGGTAGCCCAACACGTGGGAGGCTTCTTGGATCGAATAGCCCACAGTATATGTTTTCTTGCGTGCTCAGGTGGCGCCTCCGGCGTCTCCTGTCGTCAGTGGTTTGGCACTTCAGTGGCATGGCATTGCATATGAAATTTAGGAGGAACGTTGAGGCACGTACGTAGTCTTTTTCTTAAATGCTGGCGCAAAATCTTATCCATCTCGAGGGTCCTATTTGGGCCACAAACAGGCATTGCCGCATCATCACTTCGTCAGGGAGTTCTCAAAATTTGGATGAACTAAGCCAGAGCTCTCACACTCTTTTTATTTGCTTCCAAATGTTGAACCGTTGATTGTGGCTATTTAGTGAAAACATATGCATTCTCTAACCATAACCTCAAGACTATAAAGTGGTATAGATTTGAAAGCATTTTATATGATCTTAGGGCATGTTTGGAACGCATGAATTTCACAGGAATCGCACAGGAATTTCACAGGAATCAGTTCATTTTCACAGGAAAAACGCAGGAAAGGGGAATTTTTCCCGCGTTCCAAACGGGGCCTTAACGGTTTAGGGAGTGTTTGGATACCCGCGTCTAAAGTTTAGACATGTCACATCGAATGTTTAGACACTAATTTAGTATGTTAAATATAGATTAATTATAAAACTCATTACACAGATTGAGACTAATTTGCGAGACGAATTTAGTAAATCAAATTAATTCATTTTTTGACAATGTTGTGATACAGTAAACATTTGCTAATGATAGATTAATTAGGCTTAACAGTTTCGTCTCGCTAATTAGTTTACTCCCATGTAATTAGTTTTTTAATTTACTCATGTTTAGTCCTCCTAGTTACAATCTAAATGTTCGATGTAACACGGTCTAAACTTTAGACTATACTAACATTGTGTCCGTGCGTTGCTACGGAATAATAAAACTTTTATACTAAGAACATATAGATCGCACGATAATATAATAATATTATAAAATTTAATACATATATTAAAGTGACAAATTAAAAAAGCAAATTAAGTTCGTTAAATTAACATAGTTACAGATACACACGGGGTTGCGGGCTTATGAACTCTACTGAATACACCTTTTCATGACCAAAATATTAACAAATAAAACTGAGGCTCTGAAACAAATTCAATATCAAAAAAATAAATATTTTTTCTTAAATAACGCTACAAACTTTACAAATATCTAAAATATTTTGCCAAACAAAAAGATATTAGAAAAATTAAATATCTCTACTGTTCAAGCTTCGAGGTCCAAGCGACACTGGTCGATCATCGAGCGTAGCAGCAGCAACAACACAGCGTTGTAGAGATATTTTGTCCAGAAAAAGTCATTTTTGAAATGAGTTGTAGTTAAGCTATTATTTGTCCAGAAGGTAGCCGCGCGATCCAGAAGCTAGTATTGTCATTTTTGTGATGACAATACTGTGCTCCACACTCCACTGATGTCCATATTCCTTTCTAGAAGCAGAACGAGTGTCATCACAAATTCACAATGATGAGAAAGTTACAGTGTATTTTTTTCCCTGTTGAAACATGTGTCAGTAATTCCTTTACCGCCGTTTCAAGAGTAACACGACTAATAAAGTAATAATCTTGTGACAGTCAGATGATCGCTGGCGGCGGCGTCTCCCAGACGTCGAAAACGTTCTCCTCGCTGTGCAGGGCGAAGAGGCGGTCGCCGCCGATGGAGAAGTCGCAGATGGCGCCGCCTTCGCTGCCGCGCAACGTCGAAGTCAGCACGTGGTCGGGGCCGCTGAACACCGAGACGGTGTCTCCCGTCGACGCGAACAGCTGACCGCCGTACGTGTCGAGCTTCGGATAGCAAACCTCCTCGCTGATGAGCGGCTCCGTCTTCCCGCTCGTCGCCAGCTTGCTCCGCGATCGCCACCGCACGACGCCGACGCTGCTCCGGAGGTCGAGGAACCCGAGGTCGTCGTACTGGTTGATGACGCACACCGACCTCCCGTCCTCCATCACGACGGCATGGACCGCGTGCTTTTCCTCGAGCGACGCCGGCGTGCCGACGTCGGACCACGACCAGACGACCCTCCTGTCCCGGAAATCGAGCAGGCTGACGAAGGAGGAGTCGGTGCGCGGGAACATGGTGGCAACCATGAGCGTGCTGGTGCCGTCGAGCCACTGGAGCCTGTCAGCGTCGCCCAGCGCGCAGCCCGGCGGCTCGTAGAAGAAGTCGGCCTGCTCGCCCGTGTTCCGGTCCCAGACGGCGACGCCGTACTCGTTGAACCGGCCCTTGCAGCTGGCGAAGACGCCGCAGCCTCCTCCTTCGTCAAACGCCAGCGCGCCGGCGGTGAACGACCTGGGCTGGCGATCGTGCGCGACGCGGAAGCGGTGGCGTAGCTCGCCCGTGAACGCGGAGAAGGCGGCCACGCCGCCGTCGTCGTCGCGCCGGCCGGGCCGCTCCCGCGCGGCGACGAGGAGCGTGGCGGCGTCCAGGTACGCCGCGTCGTTGACGGGCGCGTGGCTACACTGGGCGGCGCTCCTCGAGCATCCAGTTGTACACGAGCACGGCGCCGCCGTGCGCGATGCAGCAGCCACCGTCGGGCGCCGCGCGGACGGCCGTGTCGTCCCCTGGCGCGCGCCCGGGCACTGACGCCGCCAGATGAGTCGGTCGCCATCGAAGTCCCCGTGGCGCGCGGCGCGGACGCGGTCCAGGAGGCCGTAGTAGAGCGCCTCGCGGTAGAGCGTCGCCTCGGGGACGCCGGGAGGAACGTGGAGCCCCCCGTGCGGAGGAGGTCCAACAGCACCTCGAAGCATGACGGGTCGCGGTCGACGAAGTACTCCGCCGCCGTCGTCGCGGGAGGCGTCCAGCATGGCGCCCCGCCCCGCACTGGCGAGCGTGGTAGCCGTCGTCTCGAACACCCGCCCGCCAACGTTGAGGCGCACGCGGCCGCGACCCGGCGCGGGGGTGCACATAGCCGATCGCGAGCAGGAAGACGATGCGTCGTACACCGGGTCGGCGCCGTCCTCGCCTCCAACGCCCCAGGATCAGCACAACCGCCTCGTGGCGTCACTGCCGACGTTCGTCGCGCGCTCCGGGTCCGGCGCCGGCGCTGAGTGCGCGGTGTGCATCGCGGAGCCGCGGGACGACGACGAAGGGCGCGCGCTGCCGCGGTGCGGGCACCGGCTCCACGCGGCGTGCGTCGACGCTTGGCTGCGACGGCGGCACACCCCCTGCCCGCTCTGCCGGGCCAGCGTCGTCATCGCCGCGGAGGAGGCGGGGCCCGAGGGCAGTGGCGTAACGGACACGACGACGGCTGCGGCTCTCGAGGATATGGCTGACACGAACGCCGCGGTTCCTCAATGGCTGACCAGCAACAGCAACGTCCTGCCTCACGTCTGTCATGAACACTGCGGCTCCTTCCTGACCGGCCAGCGGCGGCGTCATCCTGTGACTCGGTGTGTGGGTGTCCTTGTCGTCGGGATCGCGTGCCCAACCCCGCCATTCTTCAGGCACAGACGTCCTCAATCCTCCACAACAGGCTAGCAGCGACGACGCGGTCAGTGATGGCGGCGTCGATCCGAACGTGTGCCATGTGCCTGAGGAGCAAGGGCGAGGAGGGAGGGAGCGCTATGGGCAACCTTGATAGCGACGAGCGGGTGAAAGAGATCACGATGGGATCAAATCGCGTCAATCACGCGTTATTTCCCGGAGTGGAGGACCCCTGGATCATCGTGCGGAGTGGGGAGATCGCATGCGCCGGATCCATCGGTCGCATGGGCGGCGAGCGAAGGAAGCGGCGGGCGAGCGAGCGTCGGTGTTTCCTTCTATAGCATTTTCTTTGCTTCGGTCGCATTTTCTTTCCTCTGTCGTGTGTTATTTATTGTTTTTCTTTCTTTCTATCGCATTTTAATTTCTTCGGCGTTTTCTTTCCTTCTGTCCGGCAAAATCGTATATAGGTGGAAGCATGGACCGAAAATTTTACAGTAAGCGGTCTTCCTTTTGCTTTTTTTAGTTGTATAGGAGATATATGAGCAAGGAAGAATGAGTTATACAAAATGCAACATTTACGTACTAAGTGACAAACGGTGTTCTTATAAGCCCCTCTTATGGAAGAAAATTAAATGCAATATTAAGAGTTCTTACAACATAAAACTATGCACAGTAGCCCGATGCCTTTTGGAGACCCGGAATTCTTCTGTATTAAAACTCCTTAGGCCATGTTTGAAGTCCTGTGATGTTTTTCACATGTAATTATGTTATAGGCTCGCCAAAGGTTGCTTAGTCTGGTTGGCTAAGTCACTCAAGCGGCACCCCACAGGTCCTGAGTTCGATTCCTCGTGGGAGCGAATTACGCTTTCAGTGGTAGGTTCCTAGATTTATTTCAGGATTTTCCGGCGCTACGCTTTTACTATGTAATTCATAAAAAAAAATTATGTTATAGGCTCGTATTTCTTTGTGTAATTATGGTATTATTTTTCCCCTTGTTTGGTGGCACCCAAAGAATTCATTCATGATTTGATCTGAATTTTCTAACAAATTTAAGTATTCAGTTCCAGAGTTCAAACTGATTGAACCCTAAAATTTAAGTATTCATTCATGGAACTGAATTCATTCATGATTTGATATGAATTTTCTAACCCCAAATTTAAGTATTCATTTCCATAGTTCAAATTGATTTAACCCTAAAATTTAAGTATTCATTCATGGAACTAAATTCATTCATGGTTTGGTCTGACCTCAAATTTAAGTATTCATTCATGGAACTATATTCATTCATGATTTGATCTGAATTTTCCTGCCTCGTCGTGGCTGATCGAGCCATGCCTAGTATGGGTCCGTACCATGTTTGGCCGAGCAGTCCGTTTGTGCATCCTTAGGGCGCGAGGACTTAGTTGTGCGAGCATGAATACGTTGCCTGGTAATTATCGTTTTGCTTTCTAAACATGAGGAGGTCTGTTTTATTTTAGACTGGTTTTAATCCAATCCAAATATAAAATTAATATGCTCACTAGCTATCCAAAACAACATATTCTAGTTTGAGTTGTAAAAATATCCGGATTAGTAATTTACAGGTATTTTGAATCAAATACCAGGCTTCCAAATAGGACCTATATTAGTTTACAATATAGAGTGCTGCTTAATATATATTTCGCGTATGAGCTGTTTAAATCATGCTAATCTTAGTAAAATCCATTTTCAATAAGTAATTCAATCACTCTCCAACCTATACTCATCTAAGCATTTTTGTTCCAATTTAAATTTAGAAAACTAAGACCTTGTTTAGATGTCTTCGAAATTTTAATTTTTTATAAGGTTTCTTGTCACGTCGAATTTTTGGACGCAAGCATTAAAACATTAAATATAGGTATAAAAATAATAAATTATACAGTTTATCTATAATTTATGAGATAAATCTTTTGAGCCTAGTTATTACTCTATGGTTGGACAATAATTACCAAATATAATGAAAATGCTACAATATTATTTTCCAAAAGTTTTTCATCTAAGGTCATGTTTAGTTTCCCATGGAATCAAAAATATTTTAGGTTTTGGCTCTTCATTTTGCAAAATAAAACTAAACACCACCCAAAGTTTTTGGCAAAAAGTGGTTCATTCTCTATTTTGGATTTTGGACTCAAGAGACTAAAATAAGCTAAATTTTACATTGGTTAATAAGCTAAACTTTGGTTGGAGTTGGAGTTAAAGAGACCACTAAAATATTTTGTATTCTAGATTTTGGAATCCAAAATAGTTGAGATTTTGGATTTTGGATTTCTGATGAAATTAAAGAGGCCCTAAATAAGGCCCATATATCTGAATTTTGGAAAACCAGACATTTGAGGAAAAAAGAGAAAAAACAAATAACTTAAACCGCGAGGTGGTAACCGAAAACACCCTCCCGGCTTCTCCCACCGCCCCACCGCCGGTTCCTCTCCCTCCATGAATTCTCGTCCCGAATGCTTCGACCCCGCCACCTCCTCGCCCCGATTCCGTACCACCACCACCACGACCACCCATCTCACCGCCCGCCAGCCCATGGACGCCGACGATCCCTCCGTCGCCACCGCCTCCTTCTCCGACGACACCTTCTTCGACGCCCTTGACTCGCTCCCCTCCCCTTCGCCTTCGCCTCCCCCTTCGCCTACCGCTCCTCCTCCCCACACCCCCTCCTCCTCCACACTCCGTCGTCGCCCGCGCCGCGCAAAAGGTCTAAAGCAACCCGATTCTGCCCTCTCCCTTTCTCCCTCGGCCTCCGCAGCCACCTCCACCGTCACCGCCGTCGAGGACGAGCCTCTCAAGCCCGATTCCTCCGAGGCCACCAGCGCCGCCCCTCCCACTGTCCCCGCATCCGAGGTGGAGGAGGAGGAGGAAGAAGAAGAGGAGCACAATAAGGCCACCGATGCGGATGCAGATGTTGAGGTGGAGGCGCGTGCTCCTACGCCGACGCCGTCGCCGGCCCCGAGCATACTCGAGTACCTTGCCGTGCTCGTCATTAAGGCGGTGGTCTTCCAGGTCAGCGCGCTCATCAGCTGCCTCGCGTTCCCGGTTCGGCTGCTGCAATGGTGGTTCCTCTTTGTGACGGATCCGCTCGGTCTGGCCCGACGCGCGAAGGCGTGGGCGCTCGGTGTGGCTGGGGACGCCGCGGGCATTCTGACCGCACGTCTTGGAGTAGGGGAGGGTGTGTGGGAAGGTGGCGCAGAGGATTGTGTGGGGGTCGCTCTGGGCTGCCTATGTCTGCGTGGTTCTGTGTGCATTGCTGATTATGGCATTCGTGGGAGGGGGGCTCTTGGTGGGAAGAATTGTTGAGGAACCTGTTCAAGTGACGGAAATCCTGAATTTTGATTACACCAAACCTAGCCCAATGGCGTTTGTGCAGGTGCCACGGTTGGTGCCGCCGAATCAGCGGATGCAGCTTGAGGTATCCCTGACACTTCCAGAGTCTGATTACAACCGGAGGCTCGGTGTTTTCCAGGTATATGTCCTGCAGGATCTTGTGAAAGCAACTTTGCATGATAGTAATTCCCTTTGGGAAAAAAGTGTCATTACTGAGAAAAGAATGATTTCTAATTGAAGCTTTATAAATGAATTTATTTTAATAATGCAGGCAGAACCACAGACGCATTTTATTCATAAGTTGCATAATATGCTTGATTAATGTGAAGATAAATTTGTCTACTCTATCATTCATTGATGGGTTCGGCTTAAATGTTGAAAGGGTCTTGGTTCTGTTTTATACTTCCATGACATGCATTTTCAATTTTAGACACTGCATTGGGGCTTGCATTATATACACTCATTTATAGATTTATCCCCTAGTTCTACTATGTTTATTATCTTCCAAGATCAAAACTATCTGATTGGAGCTTTGTAAATAAAGTGATGCTAACTATGTAGGTAGAACCATGTTTCTGCATTTCATCTCAATTGCTGCATTTGACTAATGAAAACATAACCTTTTATTAATTTGATAATAGAAGAAGATAACAATTGTGAACTATGTTTTGAATTAGGGGTTCTGCTTAATTTTTTTGATGTAAAGACACCTGGATTATAGGTGTTTATTTTATGTTTTGTTCTGAAATTTCCATGACCCACATTTTCGATAGGTTACACTGAATTTTCACTGTACATACTGAAGGACAATTAAATGCTATCCAATCAAAGTATTGTAGATGACTTGATGCTAACAATGTTGAGCTTCTTCTTCATTTCACCTCATATTTGTTTAGTGTCTTGAGACAACAACTGTGACCTCTGTTCTGCTTTGTGATGTTTTATATAAATGGCTGATTAAAGATAACAGGAGGAGAATGATTTGTCTTTCTTCTGCACTTTTTTTGGCTTGCATTCTGAACAGGACACATTATGATTTTGGGTTTGCATTGTAGCCATTGCTACACTGGCTTATCAATTTTACCCCTGTTACATTGACGAATATTTCAGACTAATGTACCTTCTTATGGTCTTGCTTAGGTAAAGGCAGAGTTTCTCTCTGCTGATGGCAAAGTGATCTCAACATCAAGTCAACCATGCATGCTAAAGTTCAAGAGCATACACATGCACTTCATAGAGACTTTTCTCCAAAGTGTTTCTCTTTGTCCGGCTACTCATCGGAATCTCAGGTTATTAGACTAAAAATGAGGGGTATGACCCAAGGTTTGGAGCCAACAACTGCGGTAAGGATAATCCTAGAGCAAAGAGCAGAGTTTGGTCCTGGTGCAGGCATCCCAGAGATATACGCTGCATCACTAAAGCTTGAGGCTGAACTTCCTCTTTTCAAGCGATTACTCTGGAACTGGAGATGGACCCTTTTTGTTTGGAGCAGCATGGGGTTCTTTGTTTTTGAATTGTTGTTTGCACTTGTGTGCTGTAGACCTTGTATATTTCCCAGGAGTGGACTTAATGTTGCTGCTCTTTAGAACTTGGGCTAACTCATGTAATGTATGTATAGTAATGTACAATTCCAAATAAATGAAAAGACTGTTGTCAAAAAAAAATGAAAAAAATGAAAAGGCGCCGTTCATTCAACCCAACCAGTGTCAACTGTAGAGATACACCGGAGATAAATGCGGTTGATCTTCAGTGTAAAAGTGTATAACTGGAGATATAAATAACGCAGGCACCAAGCACAAGCAGCAAATCTTCCGTGCATGACACGATGACAGCATCTTTGTAAGTAAATGCCAAATAGATGAACCCACACCAAATATATACGTTTGCTTGGACATACTACATTTTAGTAACAAGCCAAAGGACAGAGGGAGAAGCAAACCGAGAGATAGAGGGACAATTCAATCGATCAATAGATATGAGAGGTGGTGGTAAGCTCGATTGAGAATGAGAGGCATGATGGAAGAAGCCACCACAATTCCCTTCGATATCGCTTCAATCTTGGTAGTAGTGTGTTCACCACGCATCGTCTTAGGCGACAAATCTTCTCAAAGAGCTTGTTGTGAAACTCACGACTCTCCCATTCCTACTTCATGATGTATCAATCCTTGTGCAGCATGTAGTGGCCCATGACCCTAAGACAAGGGTCTGTCTCAGCGAGAGGGACATAGGTCAAGATGGGAATGGGCCGGCCCGGACCTGGCCTTGGACCTGGCCCTGCGGCCCCAAGGCCAATTTGCAAGGCCACGGGCCGACCCAAATCTTCTAAAGCCTTTGGCCTCGCTGACCCAATGGGTATCCTAGGGCCGACCCAAAATATTTGTAACTATATGAAATCTCTGATGTCCGTAAGTAAAAGGAAATGACCATTTAAAGAAAAAAAAAAATCTCCACGGCTCTGCTCTCTATTTTCCTTTTCTTTCAGCTTCATGGCAGCTAACCTGCTAACCTGTACTCTGCTCTAACACATCTTTTAAATTCACAGACACAGTGAGGAAAACTACACACAACCAAAAATCCATGTAATAGCAGTAGCTGGAGCTCAAATTAATTCCTCTAAAATCATCAATCAATCAACAATTGTGTTGGCTGATGACTAAAAATAGATAAAAAAAACGACATAGCTAAAACTAAGCACAGTCAGTTCGATTCCCCCTTCTTACATCCATGTAAATACAGTCTTGCCAACCAATTTCCAGTTAAATCCAAACCAATTCCCAACCAGCTAAATCCGAACTAAAATAAATAGTCTTGTCAATCCAAATTCCCAATTAGTTAAATCCGAACTGAGAGCAAGAAAATGTCGACATCACTCTTTCACAAACAATCAGAAATCCTTTACTGAGACTCACTGTCCTCATCTGCAAATTAAGTAAATTTAATTAGTTGCGATAACTGAATATATGGTTGAATGTTTGGTAAAAATGAACTAGTTCCGAAACTATCGGTAAATCATTTCAGCTAATTGGCACACTAAACCGAAGTATGTATGCCTTCCCAAATTATCAGGAAATCATAACTTATGAGAACATTCAGTAAACGTGGATGAGATTGTTTCTAGCAAGCATACATTGGAGCTCAAAAGCATACAATGTCAAGCAAAGAACATGCATGCTCAAAGTACTATTGGTCTAAAACTAACATATGGAGATTAGTGGATTTATGAGCATTTAGAGGAATATTATGTCAATGTCGTTGAGATCAGTGTTGATTCAGAGCTTGAAGTTGATAGTAGTGGGATTATGGTGCATACAGTTACAGCCTAACAATCGGCCATCAATGACTATAGTAGTTAAAATGTTAGAAAGACAGACAAATGATCTGCATATTCCACCACAATGACTGAACTGACTTAGTGACTATTCTTATTTAGGGTGACTGAGTTCAAAGACTGACCCCACAAAATGCACATGACAGAACTGCTCTAATAAAGAAAAAAGATGTGGATTAATGCGGCAGAGCTGCTCCATTAATGATGTGGATTACAGTTACATACTTCTGATTAACACTAGAGTCAACTCAGTACAAAATGTTGATAGACTAAATCCGAAATTTTCAACAAAGCAGACTTTGTGGTGGAATCTGTAGATCATTTTTCTAGCTTTCTAACATTTCTAACAGATAATCACAAGATTGTAGGGGCACAACCATGACAATATTAGCATGCACTTCTCACAAAATAACAATAGTATGCAGCTAAAACAAGAGAGGTGCTGGCTCAAATTTGATTCCATGACAATATTTTAAAGAGCACAAATACCTTCCAATGACAAGATGATGTCATGAATTGATTCCATGTTGCGCTCAGTACCAACTACATAAAACAAGATAGGTGTTAGCTCAAATTTCATGATTTTGTAAACTTGATGAAGAATTAGTAAGAAATTCAAAGAACATGTGTACTGTGTGACTGTGTGTTTACCTGTGGCTCTAATCCAGTCTTGTAGGCACACTAAGGCTTCAACACTAGCTGGGGTCAATCGACTTCGAAAATCTGATATTATTCTTGATCCGGTGCTGAATGCGGACTCAGATGCTATTGTAGATGCAGGAACAACCAATATGTCCCTCGCCATGCGACTCAGTGTTGGATATTCAGCCGAGTTCATCTGCCACCATGCAAGGATGTTGAACCGGTCCCTTCGACGAATTGGCACCTTTTTCAAATACGTCTCAAGTTCTAAAGAAGCCTCATTAGTAGACCGAGCACTGCGAGTAACATGCTGGTCCCAACTTGCCAAAGGATCATGGTCAGTTACACTCATTTCAGCATCACCTCCTTGTGACATATGATCTACAACATTTCCATTTGATTTGAGATATTCTTTGAACAACCCTTGAAACACATTTTTTATTTTGTTGATCATCCATGTAGCATCATCCTCAAATATTGTGCGGAATCGAAACTCAAGGTATTCCAACTTGAATTGGGGGTCTAAAATCACGGGAATACAGATATCCAACCATGATACCTTCCAATACTTCTCAAACTTTTTCTTTATGTATTTCAGCGTAGGGTACATCTGAGATCCCTCCTGAAAAGGCTGTTGCTCCAAGGTCAACTTCACTTTCAACATTTCATGAAGATACAAGTTTGAAGTAGGGTATTTTGTGGCTGATATCACATTAGTGGCTTCATAAAAAACCTTCAGCAATCTACAAATAGCATCAGCCTTTTCCCACTCCTCATATGATGGTCTAAAGGTATAGTTTAGGTCTTGAATGTGTAGTGAGTCAAACACTGCGCGAAACTCTGATGCAGTACTGAGCATCAGATATGTAGAGTTCCATCGAGTGCAAACATCAAGGCAAGGCCTTTTCCCACACGATATGCCTAGATCTGTAACGATTTCTTCAAATTTTTCTTTTCTTGTTGGAGAGATTCGAATATATTTCATAGTATCACGTATCTTTTCAATCATTGGGCCAAGAAACTCTAATCCTGCTTGACATATCAGATTTATAACATGCGCAGCACAACGTTGATGGAACAACCGACCACTAGAAAGTAGCATCTTCTTAGTTAGCAAATGGGTCTTCAACAGTTTCATCATGGCACCATTATTGTTTGCATTATCTAGAGTCACAGCAAAAAGCTTATCTTCAATCCCCCATTCTCTTATGAACTTGATCATGGTGTTGAACATTGCAATTCCTGTGTGGGGTGTTTCCATTGTTGTGAACTTCACTATTCTCTTTTGTTGCTGCCACTTCTCATCAATATAGTGGGCTGTAACAACGATGTACCCCACCATTCGATTTGATGTCCACATGTCACTAGTCAAAGAAACCTTAGAGCTACTATTTTTGAACAAAACTTGCAGGTATCTCTTCTCTTCTTCAAATTCTTTTAGACAATCATTGCGCACTGTCTTTCGGCAGATCATCTTAAAACTTGGGTTTAGACTAGAGACAAACCTTCTGAAACCCTCGTATTCCACAAGTGAGAAGGGCAACTCATGCAATACTATCATTCTCATAAGCTCTTTACGAGAAACAGCTTGACTAAAAGTCCAAGTCCCTAATCCAACTCCATCTGGAGACATGATAGAGGCATTTAACTGGCCAACAACTCTAAGAGCCTTCCTCCTTTCCTTACATCTCTTCAAGTGTTTGCGCAATGAGCTTGTTCCATGTTTACGCTCAGCACAAATATTCCTTGCACAATGTTTACACTCAGCTGCTGTGACTAATCCATCAACTCTGATAGGCTCATATTCTTTCCATACCTTCGACAAAAACTTTCTCCCTCGTTCAGAAAATGATCCCATGTCAACTAACTCAGCGCCTTGCTCTTCATCAATATGATCTTCTAATTCTTCTTCTTCTTCTTCTTCTTCTTCTTCTTCTTCTTCTTCGTCATCATATTCATCTTCTTTGTCTTCGTCATAGTCAACATCTTCTTCATCATCAAGCATTTCTATATCATTTGAAGTTTCTGTAGAAACATTAACATGCTCACCACGGTAGGATCTGTAAATTCTTGCTACCGTATCATGTAAATCTGGTGGTGGAATGAATCTTCTCCATGTTGCAACAGGTGTCAAGAAAGAGGTACCCCTTGGTACAGCTGCTGGTTCCCTTCTTCTTCATCCATATTTGTGAGCTAAAAATGCAATGAAATCATTTCAGAGCTGGGAAACTACACGCAGCCAAAAAATAGATGTCTGATGTAACCATACTTGCTGCCATAGTGATAATTAGCTATATGGCTGCAACCAGAAAATATGAGTAACTTATTGTTATACTAATGTTCTAGCTAAACAAGTATCCATCCATCTATCTACCCATATAGTTCAGAGAATTGCGGTCTCCTAGCATCTAGTTCAGAGAATTGTAGTCTAATGCATGACACTATTCCGGCAAGCAAAAACTAGTATATATCAAAAGCATCTAGTTCAGAGAATTGCAGTCTAATGCATGACACTATTCCGGCAAGCAAAAAATAGTATATATTAAAAGCAAATTTGACCAAACTGAACTTTGTGCCAAAAAAGTATGTTTCTATACAAAGACTCCATCTAGGTTGGAAACTAGTACTAGTATTTACCGTACCTCGTGGGCTTGTGACGATCTCGCCGGCGGCAAAGTTACTAAATTCAATATCTGTTCAAATTACAGAAATTCTCCGAACAGAGTAGAGCTGCTGATTTTCTGCTGATTTTCTGAAAATTCACAAGGGGACAAGACAGTGAGGTAGCTACACAACGAGCATCATGGGGAGCAGAGCAGATTTTGACACTTCAACATCAGATTGGTCAAATTTAGGATATGTTAAAGGACGGTGCTGAAGCCCAGGAGGCACTAGCTATTTCCATTCGAATTATTCTGTATACTCTAAAGCAGGTTTTGTTATATTAACCCAAGCCAGGCAAAAGTTGACCACCTGATTAGCTATAACTAAAACCCAACAAAAGAACTGAACACACTTTCTCACCCAGAAGACGAGCAGGCAGCCTGGGCGACGAAGCTCATAGATGAATGAATGTGTTACTCACAAAACACAAGCATACTGTAAGCATCAAGTAGTGTAGTGAGAACTGAGAACACCAACTAATCAACACTACAACAACTAATGAAATCAGAAGCACGTAGTTGACAGCATGCAAGAACACCGAGCTCCATCTGACCCATAAGCTAGTAGAATTCATAGACATATAATAATAGTAGAATTCCTCTAAAAATCAACAGCTCTGATGACTGAATCTTTTGAATTCATAGACAATACCGAAGTCATGGAAACTGCACGCAACCATAAATCCATCACTGACACAAGAGGTTGCCTGTCGTTCAGCAAGCCTGTATGGGCACAACTAACACAATGTTGGCATGCACTTCTCACAAAATGGCCTAGAATAATACTAAAGAGATTATTTTTTGACTAATTGTTGGAGTACACATACTCTATCACCGACATGGCCATGGAAAACCACCTAGCTAAACCTGAGTCTGATATGGATACAACACTACAACAACTAATCCTTGCATGCATGAACAAATGTAGTTAGACCCTGTTAAGTAATGGAAAAAACAAGAAACAAATCCTTCCGAAGACGACAGGCATTCAGTGTTCACGGCATAAATGCACATCCAATTGCTAAAAAAAACAGGGAGTATACCTCTGAACATAATGAATCTTGCAACAGTGGCACATCCAATTGGCTCCGTCTGATGCTCTCTCCCAAGAACCAGAGCATCCGCAATAGTTACTTGTATACGGAAATAAGACCAGATAGTTTCATGTGAGTATCCGCCTGGCCCCCGCCGCCTGTAGCCACCACGCCCGCCGCTGCCTAGCATACAAGGAAAGGAAAAGCAAACGATGGGAGATTGAATGCCGCACAACGTGAATAGATCGAGCGGACCAGCTGGCAGGGGAGGAGCACCCACCTCGCCGGCGTCAACCCCGGTGGCCCCAAACCCTAACAAATCGCCGGAGTTGTCTTTCGCGTGGGCAGACGAAGAGATGAACGGAGCGGAGGGAGTCAGGGAAGAAAGAGCTAAGTCAAGTGGGTCGACCCGTGTGACCCGATGGGTCAATAAATACCGGCTCTGATGGCTCATTTTCAATTTGAGGCCAACCCGCATGGCCCAATGGCCTCGCTTTTGTGGGTCGGGTCAACGACCCGGTGGGCCGACCCGGCCCATTCCCATTTTGAGACATAGGCAGCAGTGTCCAACTCCGGCTCAGTGTTCTCCAAGCGGAGTGCTCGAGGAAGCACATCCTTGATGTATGTGTCACACATCACTAGTCAAAGAGCTGACATGGCGATGGACTATACGATAGTGTGGAGAGACAGCTCCACCTCGCATGCCGAAGTGGCGTTCAGCTCATGAACCACCTCACAAATAGTAATCTTGATTGCCACAACAAAGAAACCCTCAAGTCCCATCTGACAGCGGCAAGCATACATGATCAATTCGATATGCACACTAAACTCCCTGAGAACCTCCTTGAGTAGTTGAGTAGTAGCAAATAGTCACCATATTCGTCCCCATCAACATAGAGAGTAGCCCAGGCCGACATCTGTATGCACATTGTTTACCATCCTGTGATACGAGCTGCAACGATCCACGCTTTCCTTGAAGAGAAATCCAGATATTACAATATAATGTGATAGTACTAGGAAGATCATGCCATCACATTAATTACAACGTTCATACATTGTGAATACATGTTTTAAAGGGTTACAATAGTTTACCCATTGTTACATTGCCACAACAGCAGAATCACATACACATGAAACAATATCAGAGTAGAGCATAGCGCTTCAGCGGGTTGAAAACTCCATATCAGTGTGGTGAACCTGTTTTTTTAGTTAGGCCAAAATAAAACTTCAAGCGTATGAAAGTTGAGACAAAGGATACACAATTGTGAATTAAATTTTGTTAAGTTATTTTTATTTGGAGATCCAAATGGATTATTAGACACAGACGGGTGATATGCTTGTTGCTCTTGGTGCTAAACTCCAGAACTAGTATGGTGAACCTAGTTTCTTTGTTTATTTCTGTTTTGATCTGTTTATCTTTTGCAATAACAGTTGAATTAAAAATGACAAGACATATAAACACAACATTAAATTGCTAGCCATAAATGACAAGAAAGTGTTCATCTTTATCCACACTTGATGTGATGAAGCATATACCGGAAAGGACAATCCAATAACAAAAATGTGGAGGATTGACTGGGACCATCTTCATCACTTTGTTTCAGATACCACTGTTGGAATTAGATCTCCTCCCGTTAGGCCCAACGGACTAACGGGCCCTAGGTCTGCGCCCTGATCGGGGGCGCCCAACCTTGTGGTTGGTGGGCCCCGTCGCACAACGCTATAAAGACTAGGTGGGGGCTGGGACGCCAGGCACGCGAATCGATGTTCACCTGCGCCTCCATCTCCCCACCTACATCTAAACCCTAGACCGATCTAGAGGGGGCGCTGCCAGCGACGGGAAGTGCCACCGACGCCGGCGAGCACCCGGATGACCACTGACACGACCACAGAGGCGACACCGACGGTCATGGCGAGTGGCGACTCCAACTCCAACACCACCGCCGCCACTGCATCTACCGTGGACCCCTCTGGTCTGTCACCTACCTCTCTCTATCTCTCTGTGCATGGCATATGAACTGCATCTTGTATCTATCTACCTCCTAGACGATCCTACGAACCTATCAATGGTATTAGACGCCTCCTACGGAGGGGATCCACTCGGATCAGAGCCTATTCGGCTCACCAAAACGAAACCCTAACCCTAAATCTCAAGAACAGAGAAGGGATTAGGGAGAAGAACAAGAACGAACATCGGATCGGCATGAACGACAATCAAATCGAAACCCTAACTACACGGGGAAACTCGATCCGACTCCAAACGAACCAAGAACACAGAACCGATATGAAACCTAACCCTAAATGAACGGGGGCGGAGCTCTTACCTGGGGTTCGGCCGTCCCTCCTGCCGCCGCGCGAGAAGAACGCGACCTCCGGTGAGGTCCCGCCACTGCGCGGCCCTTTGTCTCGCTGCGGCGTGGACACCGCGGCTAGCCCGCTCGACGGTGGCGCGTCCACTCTTCGGTGGGCGCGCACACCGGCGAGGAGGCCGGCGGCGGCGGCACTGCCTTCTCCCCCTCCGGCCGGTTGCTCTCGGCCGCCGCCACTCTCTCCCTCTCGGCTGTGTGCGTGCGGCGCGAGGAAGAAAGCAGCAGAGAGGGGAGGGAAATGAATTAGGGTTCGGGGGCCGGCCGTCGGATGCCCGGTTTTGATCTCCCGAGAACGACACGCCACCGTCCGATCGTCCTCGCCCTAGATCGGACGGCTCCCGGTGTGCCACCGGCTGCTGGGCCACTTGAGGCCTAGGCGGGTGGGAGGATTCCCGACCCATGCCCACGTTGCGTCCTGGGCGGGTGAAGGGAGCGCGTGCGCGCGGCCGACTGGGCCGAAATGGCCTCTGGGCCGCTTCGTTTGCTCAAGCCTGCGATGAACAGTGAAGCTTTTCTTTTTTATTTTCCAGAAATTAAAATGAATTGAATTTGAATGATTTCGAATTGGAATTTTGATGAAATTTTCTCTGCACAAATTTATCCAACGATAATTTTCGTTCAGAGAATAACACGAATAATAATATGAATGATATTCTGGAAAATAATAATTTTTGAACAATTTTACTCTATTTTCGAGAAACAATTATGAATTCACTTTGTATTTGAATAAATTTGTGAATTTTTCATCTATACAAAATTTTATCCAACGATAATTTTTGTTTAGAGAACAATACAAGTTGAATTTTTCTGGAAAATAAGAGTATGAACAATTTTATTGTTTCCGCTGCGAAAAAATATTGAATTTTGACTCTTAATTAAATTTGAACCAACGGGATAATTTAATTTTGAGTGAATTATGAATTTTTAATAATTCTAATGAGATTATAATACTGTTTTTTTCTGACCAACGTTATTAATAACATTATTATAATGAATTGCTATGCATTAATTTTACTTCTGCCCAACGGTGATGTATAAATTTTTGCATAGAGAAATTGTATGTTTAATTTTGACCAACGTTAAGTTAAGGCATGCAATTTCATGATGAATGTTTCTCACTTTTCTTTGGATAAATTTCAGGAGTTAAAGGAATGGTGAACATAAACAACATTCCTCCGCTCAACGGTACCAACTACCGTGTGTGGTGGGAGAAGTACGAACTGGAACTTGCATTGGCACAGATCGATCTTGCCATCACTTCCCCGTGTCCTACTATTCCAGAGGAACCGGAGAAGAGAACCGATGAAACTGACGAAGCATTTCACGCCCGAAAGCGTGACTTTGCTGAAATTAGAATGAAATATGATATTGAACACATGCGTTGGATTCAATCTAACAGAAAATGCCTGTTGGTGGCGAAAGTCACCATTGAAGACCAAATCCGAGGGTCAATTTCAGAATGCATCACCGCCATTGATTACCTTGAAAGGGTAAAGAGCCAGTTTATTGGGTCTTCTAAGGCCACAACAAGCACAATGATACATAAACTTGTATCTGAGAAATACAATGGTGGTGGTGTGCGTCAGCACATATTGAAAATGAACACCATGGCAGCGAAATTAAAGACAATGGATTGGGGATAAATGACAAGTTCCTCATTCACTTGGTCTTTCTCTCTTTGCCAAAAGAATTCGAAACCTTTGCTGTGAACTATAATATGATGCCTGAAAACTGGGACATTGAAAAGCTCATTGCAATGTGTGTCCAGGAGGAAGAGAGAATCAAGTCCGCACATGGTGAATCAACTCATCTTGTCAAGGACAATAAAAGAAAGAATTACAACAAGAACCCACAGGGAAAACCCCAGTGGAATAAAGGCTCTCCCTCCAAGCCACAAGAAAATGCAATTGCAAAGGGAAAAGAAAAGGACTCTCAGGATGAGGACTTCAGAAAATATGGCAATGCTGAAAAGGACCAGTGCAAGGAATGCTTCAAGAGAGGGCATTACAAGAGAGATTGCCCTGTCTACCTGAAAAAGCTACTGAAGAAAGGTGATGATACTATCACATTTGTATATGAATCCCTGTTTTTATGTTATTCGAACTCCTCTTGGTGGATTGATTCAGGTGCAACAATTCACGTTTCGAATTCTTTACAGGGGTTAAGTGGGAGGAGAACCCTGCAAAGAGGAGAAAGAACGATTAAAGTCGCGAATGGAGTACAAGCTAGAGTTGAAGCCATTGGCGATCTAGCTTTAGAATTAAAAGATGGCTTTGTACTTAAGCTTAGAAATGTACTCTATGTTCCTTCTTTACGTAGGAATTTAATAAGTGTTTCGAAACTCGATGATGATGGATTTGGCTGTCATTTTGGTAATGACAGATGTGAAATATTTGATAATAATGATAAGTGTGTTGGTCTTGCCTTCCGACAAGACAAGCTTTATTTATTATCTCTTGCTGAGAATGTGAATCATGAATGTGATGTTGTGAATGTCTCCCAATCTACAAATGAGAATAAGAAGCGGAAGAGAAATGAAAGCGACTCTTCGAAATTATGGCATTGTCGTTTGGGCCATATTTCGAGGGGGAGAATAGAACGCTTAGTGAAACAATCAATTCTTCCGCACTTAGAATTCTCCGATTTAGAACAATGTGTTGATTGCATCAAAGGAAAATATGTTAAGAAAATAAAGAAAGATGCTAAACGAAGCACGAGAGCATTAGAAATAATTCACACGGACATTTGCGATCCATTCCCAATGAAAAGCGTGGATGGTTATGATTCGTTCATAACATTCACGGATGATTACTCTCGTTATGGCTATATTTATCCAATTAAAGAAAGAACAGAAGCATTGGATAAATTTAAGATATTTAAAGCCGAAATTGAAAATCAACACAACTTGAAAATAAAGATAGTTCGATCAGACCGTGGTGGAGAGTATTATGGGCGACATACCCCGTATGGCCAAATTCCAGGTCCCTTTGCAAGGTTCCTACAGGAAAATGGCATAGTCGCTCAATACTCCACACCGGGGGAGCCTCAGCAGAATGGAGTGGCTGAAAGAAGAAACCGTACCCTAATGGATATGGTGAGAAGCATGATGAGTTACTCCACACTACCGATTGGTTTATGGATGGAGACATTGAAAACCGCCATTCATATACTTAATCGAGTACCAAGCAAGTCGGTGCAGAAAACACCATATGAATTATGGACAGGAAGAGAACCCTCACTTGGCACTTACGTGTGTGGGGCTATCCAGCTGAGGCAAAGGTTTTTAACCCAAATATTGGAAAGTTAGACTCCAAGACTGTCAGTTGCCATTTCATTGGCTATCCAGAAAGATCGAAAGGATATCGATTCTATTGTCCTGATAGATACACGAAATTTGTTGAAACAAGACACGCTGTGTTCTTGGAGGATGACATGATCAGGGGGAGCAAGGTAACACGTGAAATTAAACTTGAGGAGAAGCGGGTACATGTACCCACTCCGATGGTTGAAGAACCATACTTTATGTTACCTGCTACCGATGTTGCACCAGCAGTACAGGACGATGTGGTGTCAACACCTGTTGTGAGTTCTCCCATAGCGACAACGAATGAACAAGAGGAACCTGCCCATCAGGAGCCTGTAGAACCAAATGTCGCTAATGAGGAAGAACAACAACAGTCCATAGTGGACCAAGCGCCAGAGGCCCCTAGAAGGTCTCAAAGAACTAGAAGGTCAGCTATTCCAGATGATTATGAAATTTATGAAACTGAAGAATTTCATATGGAAGATGACCCTATAACTTTTGAAGAAGCCATGAGAAGCGAACACTCATCGAAGTGGCTTCAGGCCATGGAAGATGAGATGAAATCTATGAACACCAACAAGGTTTGGGTTCTAGAAAACATTCCTAAAGGAGCTAAGAAAGTAGGATCCAAATGGGTCTATAAGACGAAATATGACTCTCAAGGGAATATTGAAAGACACAAAGCGCGACTTGTGGCTAAGGGTTTTACCCAAAGAGAAGGGATTGATTACAATGAAACCTTTTCCCCGGTTTCTTGTAAAGATTCTTTCAGAATTATTATGGCACTTGTGGCTCACTATGATCTAGAATTACATCAGATGGATGTAAAGACCGCATTCCTAAATGGGGATTTGGATGAAAATGACTATATGGCACAACCGAAAGGTTTTGTCGTAAAAGGAAAAGAAAATATGGGATGTCGTCTGAAAAGATCCATTTATGGTTTGAAACAAGCTTCGAGATAGTGGTACTTAAAGTTTGATAAAACTATAAAGGGTTTTGGGTTTACAGAAAATGTCGAGGACAACTGTGTCTATGTGAAGTTTAAGAATAAGAAATACATATTCCTGATCCTATATGTAGATGATATCTTACTTGCTAGTAGTGATGTCAACCTACTATTGGAGACGAAGAAATTCTTGTCCTCGAACTTTGATATGAAAGATCTCGGTGAAGCTTCATTCGTCTTGGGAATTGAGATTCATCGAGATAGAAGAAAAGGGGTATTGGGATTGTCGCAGAAGGCATACATAGAAAAGGTTCTGAAGAAATTTAGTATGCATGCGTGTAGTCCATCTCCTGCTCCGATTGTCAAGGGCGATAAATATGGGGAACATCAGTGTCCCAAGAACCAATATGAAATTGATCAAATAAAAGCGGTACCGTATGCTTCGGCAATTGGAAGTTTACAATATGCTCAAACGTGTACACGCCCTGACATAGCTTTTGTTACCGGGTTACTTGGCAGATATCAAAAGAATCTAGGAATTGAACATTGGAAATTAGTGAAGAAAGTCTTGCGTTATTTGCAAGGTACGAAAGGTCTCATGTTGACATATGAAAGATCTGATTCCCTATACATAGAAGGGTATTCAGATTCTGACTATGCTGGAGATGAAAGAAAATCCACATTAGGATATATATTTACTCTTGCTAAAGGAGTGATATCGTGGAAAAGTTCGAAACAAACAGTGACTACATCCTCGACAATGTACACCGAGTTTGTAGCTTGTTATGAGGCCTCGGGGCAGGTAAATTGGTTGAAGAATTTTGTACCCGGATTGAAAATAATTGAAAGTATAGAAAGACCGATGCGGTTGTACTGTGATAACAACCCAGCGGTAGAATATGCTCACAACAATAGGTCAAGTGGTGCTGCCAAACACATTGACATAAAGTACTATGTTGTGAAAGATAAACTTCGGGATCATATCATAAACCTTGAGCATATACGAACAGAAAAGATGCTAGCGGATCCGCTCACAAAAGGCCTTCCACCCAGTGTGTTCAGAGGACACATAGCCGGCATGGGTTTAAGGGAGAGCCTATGATTCCCGAAGAATAAGAAGGGCCCAGAATAATGAAAACTTTATTCCAAAATAGAAAGACATGTGGTAGTTGTGAGTCTAACGACAAGAATTGTTGTGACGATGAAGCATGCTCTACATACTAATCTGTGATGGAATTGAAAAGAATTGGAATATTGAACTCGAATGAGAATTGAAGAATTAAAAGAACCGTGTGAGATCTAGGGGGAGAATGTTGGAATTAGATCTCCTCCCGTTAGGCCCAACGGACTAACGGGCCCTAGGTCTGCGCCCTGATCGGGGGCGCCCAACCTTGTGGTTGGTGGGTCCCCGTCGCACAGCGCTATAAAGACTAGGTGGGGGCCGGGGCGCCAGGCACGCGAATCGATGTTCACCTGCGCCGCCATCTCCCCACCTATATCTAAACCCTAGACCGATCTAGAGGGGGCGCTGTCAGCGACGGGAAGTGCCACCGACGCCGGCGAGCACCCGGATGACCACTGACACGACCACAGAGGCGACACCGACTGTCATGGCGAGTGGCGACTCCAACTCCAACACCACCGCCGCCACTGCATCTACCGTGGACCCCTCTGGTCTGTCACCTACCTCTCTCTATCTCTCTGTGCATGGCATATGAACTGCATCTTGTATCTATCTACCCGAAAATCCAATGGATCTACCTCCTAGACAATCCTACGAACCTATCAACCACATCATAGTAAGCGAGCACATGTCTTCTTGAATGCCGATATCTTCAGTGCAAGACACGATGATATCGTCCTTGCAAGAACTAAATGCAAGTACATGAACCCACACGGCACACCGAATATCTCTGTCGCATCACTGTCTTGGACATACTCCAGTTAAGTAGCATACCAGGGGACACAATCGAGGGAGAAGCAAACCACGAGACAGAGGGATGATTCCATCGACGTAGGATCGGAGGTGGTGCTGTGGTGGCGAGCTTGACTGGGAATGAGAGGCATGACAGGAGAAGAAACCACATCTACCTCATATCTCACTTTAGTCTACTTGCGACGAGTTCATACAGTAACAAGGCTAGTGGAGACTCGTGCAAGCTGCGTCGCTGAGCTCCTACAAGTTGCAACTATTTGGGAGCACAGGTGCATCAGAATGGTGCGACTTGAAGGAATCAAGGAATTCATATGTTAAAAGACATCACGAGTAGCAACATCTTCTCTGAGATACGGAGTATAGATGCACGTGACATGGCGGCATAGCGGTGCATGTACAAGGATGTGGAGCTGAATAGCATGACACAAATGCTTGGATTGTGGAGTCCGGAGAGCTTGGGTCTTCGGTTGTCTTCCTTTCGCTGACCGCTAACGGTTACGTTACTTGGTTCAAGTCACCCGACTCTGCCCCGTGCTTTTCGATTTCTTGTCCTGATAGTGCGCCATGGGCTCTCCTGTCCTTGAAACTCTCCTCTTAGAATATTAAGTTGAATGCATCGAGCAGTGCAATCCAAAAGCTTAAGATGATAAGGAGGATATTGGAGTAATAACTCAACTCAATATGGTATTGGAGCTAGAGGTCTCGAGTTTGAATCCTGGTTAGCGCAATTAGAATAAAATAATAATTGTTGCTCACTCTTATTCCACGTCTGAGGTATGAGGGAGCCTCCACGTGGAGGGAGTGTTGAAATATAAATGAATTCTCCACCTCTCTTTCTCATCAGCTTAAACTTTTAGATTTTACTGGTCGGTGCATTCAACTCAATATCTCAAACAATCTCTGCACCTAAAAAATCGCCCAAAGAAAAAACCACGCCCCTATACTCCGAACGCTTGCTCAGTCAGTCCCAACTAGTCGGTGCATTCAACTCTGCCCAAATTGGAACCGACAAGGACTTCCAACGCTTGCTCAGTCAGTCCCGCATGCGCAACATACCAATGGCATGTTTGTTCCTGTGCCGAGGCCGGTGCCCTCTAACCCAGAAAAGAGTGACTTCTAATTGAAGCTTTATATATGAATTCATGCTAATAACTAGTCCATTAACCCGTGAGAAATTTTGGGAGATATAAATATTAGCTATTGTATACTAATCTCTTTATTCTAAATTATAAGACATTTTCATTTTTCTAAATATATTATTTTTATTATGTATCTACACTATATCTACATGTATAACAAAAGCTGTGTATTAGACACAGACGGGTGATATGATTGTTGCTCTTGGTGCTAAACTCCAGAATTAGTATGGTGAACCTAGTTTCTTTGTTTATTTCTGTTTTGATCTGTTTATCTTTTGCAGTAACAGTTGAATTAAAAATGACAAGACATATAAACACATCATTAAGTTGCTAGCCATAAATGACAAGAAAGTGATCATCTTTATCCACACTTGATGTGATGAAGCATATACCGGAAAGGACAATCCAATAACAAAAATGTGGAGGATAGACTGGGACCATCTTCATCACTTTGTTTCAGATAGCACATCATAGTAAGCGAGGACATGTCGTCTTGAATGCCGATATCTTCAGTGCATGACACGATGATATCGTCTTCGCAAGAACTAAATGCAAATACATAAATACACACCGAATATATATGTTCTCTGTCGCATCACTCTCTTGGACATACTCCAATTTAGTAGCATAACAGGGGACACAATTGAGGAGAAGCAAACCAAAAGACAGAGGGATGATTCCATCGACGGAGGAGGTGGTGCCATGGTGGCGAGCTGGACTGGGAATGAGAGGCATGACGGGAGAAAACCACATGTACTTCATATCTCGCTTTAGTCTTGTCTTTGTTGTCTACTTGCGTGCTACGAGTTCCTAGAGTAACAAGGCTAGTGGAGACTCATGCAAGCTGCGTCGCTCAGCTCTAAGCGCTTCTCTGCTGCGGTCTTCCCTACCCTGGCTATTCATCCGACGCTAGCTCCTACAAGCTGCAACTGTTTAGGGGCACATGGTCCATCAGGATGTTGCGACGTTGTTGACACAAAATGTGGCGCACTGTGCCTCACACACAGCAAGCCGAAAAGCGTGGCTTCAATCAGGTGTCCGGGTGTTTCGAAATCCGGAAACGTGCCAGTCAGTTTGACCTGAAACTAACAAGGGATAAAAATCATTAGATACAAAACTGGAATATGCTGGGTGAGACCAGACAGTTCCATATATACGGCCTTGAAGCCACTTACGACGACATACAGCTATAGAAGTTGTCTGCCAACAAGTCTTATAGATCATTCGGCTAAAACAAACATAAAATACGTAAAGCGTTGATTGCCGAACGTGCATGCATGAGAAAAGTACGTTTGGATGAATCATAATTAACTGTGAGTTAAAGTGTAACCAAGCTCAGCAATCCAACCGAGTTGGGATCCATGATGAAGGAACATGTAAGCAAACACGATCAAATTAATCTAAAGCTTGTATCTGTCGCACGATACCTAACCTTATCAAAGCTTAAACGTGGTTAACATGCATGAACCCGCAACACGTAACAATCTAGATTAGACTAATTCGGCTATTATGAACGTAAGATCTATTTGTAGAGACAACATAAAAGCAATAACTGTTAAAGCATAAATAGATCTACAAGAAAGAATAGAGCCGAACCGTATCAATCTAGATTGGACAAAAGAGTGTTACAAATATATGAAATATCTAAAACGTGCAACACGTGATAACTTAATGAATCTACTAGATCTTGCCAAATCTAATAAAGCCGATAACTATCTTGCTTTTGCTAAGCATATCGAGCAAACGTCTGCCGCACGGTATCTACTCGTAAATGAAACATAAGCGAAGACTTCTTGATTGTCAAGCAAGAATCCGCCGCACGATCATTGAAAACAAACAAGACTACTTGCATCAACGTCTAAATCTACCGCATGATACTAGACATGATAACAAGATTGTCGGGACTTACGGAGGTCGACGGATCGATGACTCCTCTCGAAGAACTCGACGACACGACAAAAGACTCGAAGTTGGCACGGGGCCGGTTGTATTGATTTGGTTGTGAACTTTTTTTACAATGGTCAAGGGTTTATATTTATACTCTGGTCATGACATGAGTCCTAAAAGGACACGGCTACAAAATATCAAAGGAAAACACGACATCTTTGACTTTAGTTTTCTTCGGAGTCTTTATTGCCTTAATTGTCGCGATCTTCGTTACCCGATCGGTTCTTACTTGCCGCTTTTGTCGCTTCTTCAACGGAAAATCGCCCTTCCTCAGAATAGCTGACCGCACGATCATTTGTCGAATCTTGAAAATTAACCGTCCGCACGGACACTTGCCGAATGCTCCGAACGCCTGTCTCTGCAAATTTACTACGCACTGGCCCACCTGTCATCTTTCTAAGCGTGCCAAAACCCAGTGTTAACAGACGTAAAGGAGATTGTAGTACCATTTACCCAGACAATTTGTTGTCGGGTTTACCCAGACAATCTGCCGTCGGGTGTCTGGTGGGCAAGAACGACAAAAGGTCATACGGTAAAAGAATTATTGAAGAATATGTTCAAGTGACATAAACCTTGAATTTTGATTACACATAAAGGCCGCTTTGTTTGGATGTGCATTATCTCCCACAAATCACATGTGTTAAATTGTATTTGAACTAATTTTCACTTCAATCTATATGATTTGATGTAGATACATGTGCATCCAAACGAGGTCTAAAAATATCCCAATAATATTTGTGCCGGTGTCGTGGTTGGTACGCTCGAAATCATAATTGAATTAGAAGTGACAAGAGGTATAAAGATGACATTAAGTTGCTATAAATGACAAGAAAGAGTTCATCTTCATCCACAGTTGATGATGCGATGAAGCATATACTAGAAAGGAAAATCCAATAACATAAATATGGAGGATTGACCGGATCATCTTCGTCACTTTGTTTGAGATACCAAATCATAATAAGCGAGGGCACTCGTCTTGAATATTGATATCCTCTGTGCAAGATACGATGATATTGTCTTAGCAAGAACTAAATGCAAATATATAAACCCACACCAAATATATATGCTCATCATCGCATCACCGGCTTGGACATTCGCCAACTCAGTAGCAAACTAGAGGACACAATCGAGCGAGAAGCAAACTAATAGACAGAGGGGGGATTCAATCGACAGAGGAGGCGGTGGTGAGCTCGATTGGGAATGAGAGGCATGACGGGAGAAGCCACCATAGTTATCTCAGATCTCGCTTCGATCTTGTCATTCTTATCTACTAGTGTGCGATGGTTGCCTGCGGTTACCGGGCTTTGTTGTTCTAGGCGCTGCTCCGCTGTTGTCTTGCTTTTCCTGGCTATTCGTCCAACAGTAGGTCACTTGCTCTTGCAAGATGCAACTATGGACTTGGAGAGCTCGCGTCTTCCATTGACATTGGCTGCCTGCCGATGGTTACTCCGCTAACTCACCCTTAAGCCCTCGCCTCCTACCCGTGTTTTGTGATTTCATATTGTCACTTCGCGCCATGCATGGGCTGCCAATGGTCATTGCTGGAGCTCTACAACAATACAGTGAAAAATGACTAGTGAAATCTTCTTCTACCGGTGCCATTTCTTCTCACGGCTGGACACAAGGTTCTTAATTAATCTTCGAGACTGGAGGGAGACCAACAAAAGTTGGATTAGACGGACTCCGATCCATGTTGCATGGAAGACGGTCCGCATTACCACTGCAGATATTTTTTTTCCCGATCTGGCTGGTCTAAAACTCTAAATAAAATTTTTAAAAAAGTAAATTTTAAAAATTTTACGTGGATTCGTTTTGTATCGAGTCATTCTAAAATGCACACATACTGCAATTAATCAACTGTGTATTGACTGGAATTGGATCAGCAATGGGCAGCATGCGGCAGGATCAGACAACTGATTACGGCCTGTATTGTGTTAGGGCAGGAGTAAACACGAACTGAATAATTGACTTGTCATTGTAAGGTTATTTGGACATAATGACTATGCCAAATTTTCTTGTCTTGATTCTTCCTAATCGCCAGTACCAGCAGCAGGCAGCAAAACAAAGTTCCGTGCGTTGGTGCTAATCGATGGGGCCATCGAGGTGATGAGGTGGTTCTCAGGACAACAGCACCGAGGTCAGCCATCCATGTCCCCTTACCTTTCGTGACCAACGGTGATAGCTCCCGGTCATGTGACACTGTGAATCGTGGTTAGCAGCAGATATGGTGGTTGCCTGAATGCATCCAGATAACCAACGCTTGGCCTCAGAAGCGTACGTCTCGGAGCACAAGATACCTCCTTGAACAAGCCAGCAGGGTGGCCTGCAGTGAACACTTGTTTTGCGGAGCTCCAGATGGCTCTGCTGCTGAACGTCTGCTCGTCATCGCCACTATTCTGATCGGGACGACGGCTATGACTGCGATGTGTAGTCTGCTTCCTTTCACAAGAGGCTCTGAATCTGAAGAGATTCCAATACTGTTGTTTGTGTTGATCCGAGATCTCCTTGTCTTGGTATAGCACATGCCAGCCAATTGGCGATCTCGCTGCTTTCCACAACGGCGAAGTTCAGAGATCAGAGGATGTCACGTATCAGTCGGCACGCTCGTGCCGCTGGGGAATCCGGCTCCCATTTGCAGCTGGAGTGGACTAGTGTGATTTCACTGCGTGGACTTCGCTTAGATGCTGGATTAGCTCATAAGCAAGTCAACTGCGAAATAAATAATAATACTGCTGCCGCTGCCGCTGAAACGATCTGATGCTCAACGAGCATTTCTGAACGGTCGGGGCCGTGCATAAGATATTCCACTTGGGGATCCCCAAATTCGTTGGGATAAATCGATCGCTCTGATCCAGGATCTCATGCATCCCGTTATGGTATGGAGGCAGAGGCACGGACGCTTCGAACTTTTGAAAGGAAAAAAGTCCTCAGTGCCATCGCAGAAGTCGCCGTCGCCAGTTCAGCGCTAACAGTTGTTGATTGAACCGGGGGAGCTATACGCGGACGAGCGCTACCGGCTTACCAGCCTATCGATCCCTGAAATCACACGCCACGGCCCACCTCACCTAGCAAAATTATGCTCTTGCAATTATCTACTGATGATAGATTATTTGTGTTGTGGTAGATAGATGATGATCATCTGACATCCCGGATCCCATTTCCCATGATCTAGGCGCTGCCAACTGTGCCGTCAGATAATAACCGTTTGTATTGTTTATCAGCCGGTTTATTAGTCATCAAAACAGTGTTTTTATCTCATAACAAAACAGCTAAAAATAATATTAATCAGTTTATCAATCACCGAAACAATGAGAGGAACACGGCGTATACTACCATCCCAGATTCTTGCGAGCATCATGCGGTGCGATGCGATGCAGAACTTCTCGGTGGCAGTTTCATCCTGCGAAGGTGACGATCGATCACTGAGTTCTACTGATACTACATGTGATGTTAAGTAAAAAAAAAACCCCGAAAAGATCATCATGTCATTACCAAGCAAGCAGCTCGCATTCGATTGATGCAACCGTGGCAACTACTACGAGTAGGCTCGAGGTAACCAGTCCTCACTCGCTGTTTGCTGCGCGTTCAAGGCTATTGCAGTACAGGACAGCCAATAGTCCCTGGAGCTGCAGGAGCAGGATCCATCCACCCATCGGTGCTGCTGCGGTTGTCTGTACGGTACGTGTACGCCGAAAGCACAGCGCGACCTCGCTCGCGGTCACAGAGGATCCTCCCGTCCTTCCCCACAGGCCGACGCGGGCCGTTCTCCTGTCGGTGCTCGACGCCTCACCACTCGCCACGCTCACCTCCCCGCACCCGCTCCCCCTCACTGCCAGTAGCGGCCCACCGGACCAATCATGCTCGCGCGGTCCCACAGACAGCGACCGAAAACTTCCTTCTCAATCCTCCAGTGACCGTGCACCAAACGTTTTCCTTATTATTACTGCTGCGCTGTGGTGTGCGCTCCCACCCCCGACTCCGCCGCACCAACCAACCAAACCCACGAGCCCATCCGCCCGCGCGGCGAGCGCACGAGCTGCTGCTGCTGCAGGAAACCGAGCCTGCCGAAACGCGGCGGCGGCGGCGGGGGGCCTCTGAAACGCGGAGGAGTACCTGAGGAGGCCACTTCCCCGGCGAATGCATTAGGAGACGACGAGGCGGCGCGGCGGAGATGGGGTCCAAGTACACGCGGGGGTGCTGCGGCTGGCTGATCGTCGCGCTGATTGCGGCGCTGGTGGCCACGGCGGCGGTGTTCGCCATCATGAAGCGCAAGCCCGGGGGCCGCCACATCAAGCCGCTCCGGTGCCGGGCCCCCCCGGGGCCATCGACTCCAAGTACGGCGACGCGCTCGGGGTCGCGCTCCAGTTCTTCCAGGTCCAGAAGGGTGAGTAGCTAGCTACTGTACTACCTACCTACCCCGACTGTTTACTCTAGCCGCCAATGCAATGCTCTCTCCCTTTCGCGAGCTGGGTGTGTGGTCTGCGCTTCAAAGGCCGCGCCGCTTCTCTGGTGCGGCCTGACGCCGGCCAGAGACCTTGCCGTCGCTGAAGAAGCTTTTTGCATGACTAGATGTAGTGGCTTCACCATATTTTGAGGTAGCAAGGCTGGCCGTTGACTCATTTCTAGTGTATACTCTCTCTGGTGGACTCCATTTCTGGAATTTCTCCAATGATTTCCCATTCCACTAGGGAAAACGATGGTCTGATAGGAGAGTGGGAAATTGATGGTCCGATAGATTTGACTATTAAGTTACGTTTTCGCTGATGGCTTCGGGTCGACGAATTCGGATTTCTTTTTATACCAAATAATAAAGTACTGCTCTCCTACCATGGACTTCACCCCCTTCGATGGGCAGTCTTGGTATCGTTGGACTGTATGACCTCCCAAATCTCACTTCAATTTTTCTCTCGAGCTGCCAAATTGGGCTGCTCTCTCCTCTTAATTGTGGTTACACTTATGGGCTGTTCGTCTTACTGCAAAATTTTGGTTACAATTAGCTGCGGCTTTAACTGAAATCCTGGCCATTTACCTTACTCGGTGCAGCGGGGAAGCTTGAGAACAATCAGATCCCGTGGCGTGGGGACTCGGCGCTGACCGATGGGAAGGAAGTGGGACTGGATCTTTCCAAGGGAATGTATGATGCTGGGGATCATATGAAGTTCACCTTCCCGATGGCATTCACGGCGACGGTGCTCGCATGGTCGGTGCTGGAGTATGGAGATCAGATGAGTGCCGCAAAGCAACTGGACCCTGCCCTCGATGCACTGAAGTGGATTACAGATTTTCTTGTCGCTGCACATCCTTCTGACAATGTGTTGTATATTCAGGTATGACGAAAGAGTTTCCTACTGTTTGTTTAGAGCATTAGATATCCTTTAACCATATGCATTAGGAATTCTGAGTTATATTTGATTAAAAACGGATCACACCCTGTACGACATCCTAATGGGTAATCGTTATTGAATAGTATGGGTATGCCATTTGCTTAAGTATGGGTATATGGGGGCCTGGTGGCATTCAGTGGAGGCAAAAGTTTGGTTGGTTAGGAAGCAAGAACCCAGGTCAGATGTCATGATCCAGACACCTAATAGTTGGTAAGTACTTCGTTGTCTGTTTGATATGCTTAAACAACACATTTTGTTGTCCTTGGCTATTGGTTGGGACTGGGCCAAGTTCATTGTTCCTTTTCCTTGTATTTTGTCTGATAGCCTAGATGACATTTGTGTGCTTTTTGCTTGAGGGGGAGGGGTGGGGTTGGCAGTCCTATACTCCCTAGTCCCTATACAGGAAGCTGGGATGAAACTGGAGAATGTAAGTTGTAGATCCTTGAGGGTGGGGCTCAACTGGCGCTTGTGTGTTCAGGTGTAAGGTGTTAAAATAAAACTCGACCATGGGGTGGATTCCCACGGCTTTGTTCAAGAAGTTGCAGCTCTTCAAACTGGGTCAGGGAAGTTTCAACGAGTCCCAGAGTTGAGCCTGAGAATCTTGGCAGGTGTAATAGCCTAATAGGACATTAATTTGTGATACCAGAATCATAAATTCATAATTTATAGGAGTCTATTGAGCTCCCCAAATAAAATTGCAGTGTTTACATTTGCATTTTTGAAAAAATAATTTCGAGCATCATGGAGTTAGGCTAGTGAATTACTCATTTGTTTTGAGTATTCACTATTCAGCAACATTTCAATGCATCAGAGATCAGAGACGCAATTTTCATTTTGTTTAGCCATGATAACCAACTCTTTGAGAATTGTTACTAGGTTGGTGATCCTGATCTGGACCACAATTGCTGGGAAAGGCCGGAAACAATGACTGAGAAAAGACCTCTCACACAGATTAACAAGAAGTCTCCCGGATCAGATGTTGCTGCTGAGGCAGCAGCAGCCATGGCAGCTGCTTCAATGGTCTTCAAATCCAGAGATACTACGTATTCTGATGTGCTTCTTCAACATGCTCAGAAGCTATTTACTTTTGCTGATACTTATAGAGGCCTCTCAAGTGAGAGTTATCCCAAGCTCCAAGATTTCTATAACTCCACCAGTTATGTTGATGAGCTTCTATGGGCAGCAAGTTGGCTCTATCATGCCACAGGCGACCAGACATATCTCAGTTATGTAACTGTACAATATGGGAAAGATTATGCTGATTGGGAAGGCCAACATGGTTCAGTTGGGATGACAAAAATCCAGGCACTCAGGTTTGTGTGGACTGAACTGAATGAATTTGCATGGCAGATTGGAGTTACTTCTCTTAGGTTCATTTCATATCTTTATAATTCTCTCTCCATTCAAGCTCAAGAACTTAAAGTGCACTTTGTTTATTCTGTGCAGGTCCTTTTGTCCAGACTAAATTTCTTTGGCTCCAAACAGATATCTAATGCTGAAAATGAGGGGTTAAAATCGTATAGAGATACTGCTGAAGCTGTCATTTGTGGTCTGATTCCAGATTCGCCTCAAGCCACTGCTAGCAGAACTGGAGGTATATTGTAGTGCATGTGCCATCTGCTCTTTGATCTGGTGTTACCTGGCAATACAAAGAGGACACTCACCTTGTTGTGATTGTCAGGTTTTCTTTTTTACACGCTCAGTATCCTGAGGATTTTATGACTTTGTCAGATATAGAACTTGTAGAGTATGTATTAGAAATGTGTGCAGTTTATCATATCAATGCAATCTTCTGCAGGAGGGTTGGTGTGGATAAGTGGGTGGAATTCTCTTCAGCATGCCACCAATGCTGCATTCCTATCTGTTGTGTACAGTGACTACATGCTCTCAACGCGGACAGCGGCAGTGCAGTGCAGTGGAAAGTACTACAGCCCTACCGATATACGCAATTTTGCTGCATCACAGGTGTGCTATGCAAAACCTTAATAGATACTAAAATTCTAGATGGTCATGTGTTTATATGACATTGCTGGTTCCTAAGATATACACGGTGAAGTTTCTAATTCATGTTCTCATGTTGTATTCCAGGCTAATTATATCTTGGGAGACAACCCAATGAAGCTTAGCTACCTTGTTGGATATGGGAGCAGCTATCCACAGCAAGTACATCACAGAGGAGCGTCAATCCCCGCAGATGCGAAAACAGGCTGCAAAGGGTTCGAGTATCTCCATTCATCCAATCCAAACCCAAATGTTGCAATCGGTGCTCTGGTGGGTGGGCCATTCCAGAATGACACTTTCGTCGATTCTCGTGACAATGCTGTACAGACAGAGTCCAGCACCTACAACAGTGGCACCCTAGTCGGTCTGCTCTCTGGTCTCGTCACCACTTCCTCCGTGGTACAGTCATTCACCTAGAGTGCTCCTCTGTTTTGGCGGTGCCTACCAACCTGGAGCGATGCATGTAAAATCGCAGTTTTTTGGCGTGGCCGATGGTGATTGCAGGATCTTTGAGAACAGCTTGGTTGGCCATTGTTCAAATGGATGGCATGCAGCAGTAGTTAGTGCCCACATTTCTTCTGTGTGTATAATGATGGTGCAGCTCCTGCAGCTGTAATTTTTCACTGTGTGCTCCTATCTGGTTTGCTGGTGTACCTGTAAGGCTGTAACTACGAGTAATGTATTGAGTAGGACGTATTTCATTTGTTGATTCTGTGGTGAGGTAGTTCAGCAGAGCTGGTACCGATGATTGTAGCGCCTCTCAACTGAAATGCGCCCTGAACTTGTGAATTCACAGTTGGAGATGAATGGCACGTAATCGTGCGGTTTTTGTGGCTCTTCACTTCATTCTAAAAAACCCTGGGATAAAATAGGGAAGAGAGATTTCTGGTACTGGCGTATGATTCCTTACCACGTGTTTTGTTTTGTTTTTTTTTTCTGCTGGTGAAAAGTGGCATGGTCTACGCGCCTCCACGGTGAAGCGTAACGAGAGGAGTCTCTTCCCTTTTGTGTCCCAAATAAAGAAGAAAGGGATGGATCAGGGGAGCTTGTGGAAATGATGACCTTCGTTCATGGTCAGTTGGTCACATGCTTGGTCCAGATGAGATCTAACTAAGATTCGAGATCTCAAATTCTCGAAAGTTTTAAGGCCTTGTTCAGAATTGGACATGAATTCCTGCAGGTAGCACTATTTGTTCAAAAGATGCAATGAAATTCCTGGATTTGAAAAAGCTTCCGAAATTGGAACGCTGCCTTCTACAGTATGCACCCCTCCGAAATCCTGTCCATTCCAAATGGGTCCCAGCATCGAACGATTACCAAACAAGAACCGAACCCTGCACTATACTGGTGGCTCGAGCCGCCTTCCGCTGTAACCGTTTCCCTTTTCGGGATCCGAATCCCTGATGGCACGAACGGACGTGGCGGTTGGTTGGCAAGCTCCATGGATCCCGCCGGAAACAACCGCTCCCATAGCCTGCATGTTTAACCACGCGCCCCCGGCCGCCGGCCCTATGGGTTTCAGTTTATGATGACTTTATGTTTATTATCCCAGATCCATTAATCCAATTATATTAGACTTCCAGTAAATCTGTTGCCAGAATCCTTCCCCACAATCATCGGTAACGTCTTCTGACTGCACGGTGAGTTGCATCCTTGTTTGTTTCCCCTTTCATTCAGTAGTTCTGCACGGTAGTTATTTGATTTGATTGGCCAATGAAAGATTGATTGTGGGTATTTTTAGCACCTTCTTCAGGAGTAGTTCGTGTTTGCACCGAAGATCGATCGTTTCTGTTTTCCCTTGTCGATTCTGGTTTGTTTGTAAGCATCCATCATTGCCTAGTTTGCACACTCTAATTTACACCATCCGAAGAAGGCTAAATCTCTGAACAACATGACGCAGGGTCTTTGTGCTTCCAATTACTGAAGATGGCTGTCTCATTCGTTACCAGACTTCTAACGTAAGCAGTCTTTTGGATTCAGTTCCTTTCCAAATTCACATTTGGACCTAAACCCCAATCTAATCTCCTATTTCTTGATCCTGATGAAATGCAGATTGGCACTAGGGTACGCCTACCCGGCGTACGACTGCTACAAGACGCTGGAACTGAACGCGCACGCGCCGCAGATGGAACGGCTGCGGTTCTGGTGCCAGTACTGGTAACCAACAAATCTAGCAATCCATGTTAATCCTTTGGATCGTGATGAACATGCTTCTGAACTACGGCGCGGTGCTGTATAGGATTCTGCTCGCGTTCCTGACTGCATTCGAGGGCTTCGCGGACGGCGCGCTCTCGTGGTGGCTGCCGATGTACGGCGAGGCGAAGCTGGCGCTCGTCGTCTACCTCTGGCACCCAAAGACAATGGCAAGCCCACCACCATCCATCGCAGACCACACCCTGCATGCTGAGCAAGACGTTTTCTCTTTTTCGTTGCACGTACGTCCTCGTATGTATAGGTCTGAAACCAATTTTCTTTTTCCCATTTCGTCTTCGTGTGGTCATCAATCATCAGGGCGCGAGGCACGTCTACGGCGACTACCTGCGTCCGTTCCTGGCGACGCACGAGGCGGGCATCGACCGCGGCCTCGCGGAGCTGAGGACTAGGGCCGCGGACGCGACGGCGTCGCACCTCCAGGCGGCCGTGGCCCTCGGGCGGGCGTGTCTGTCCGAGGTCGCCCGCCGCGTTTCGTCGCAGCTGCAGGCGACCAGAGGCGGTGGACCGGCCCCGACCGGGCGCAGCAGGCACAGTGCTGATCCCTGCCGCGCGCGCGCGGCGTGCAGTGTACGTACTACGTGTGGATTGTACTGATCCAGACGATTTGCGATCAATCGCATTGCACTGGATGAATTCGGAATCTTGTGAGGCCGAGCCGAGGTCGTGGTTGAATCGGACCACCTCTGACGCTGACTCGAGCGTCGCTCGCATTGGGTCATTGACTGTGGTGTCGCTAGCGTAGTGCTCTCCCAGTCTTCACGCATGCAGGCGCTTGAATCTAGTCTTGGATGATCGATGCCGAGTGAACGCGCGCATGAGAGCATTCGGCCATCATCGATCTGTGCTGAGTGTTAACGTTTACTTGAGCTGACAATGAAATAAAGGGACAGCTCTGAAAAAAACAACCTGGTTGATCATTACTGTGTAGTGTGTACACAGTACCTTGCTGCCTGCTGGACAGTCGACACCGACGCATCACATCTGCCTGCTGGGGACGTAGTGCCGTGCCTCCAGGATGTTCAACTCCGTAGTCAACGACAGTGGCATGAAACTGAATAAACCGCAGTGAATTCACGGGCTGGCACAAAAAAAATTGCAGTAGAAATAGGAGTAAGTATTGTTCCAGTCCTCGATTCCACATAGCTAGGGTAACATTAGTTTTTCTTTTTTAACAATATATCATCCTATATTCCTATGTCGTCGATTCTTCGACGAGTATACTGTAGAATTGACTCTCCGTTTTCAAAAACAAGTATAGTCTGGTCAAGGGTCTACAACAACTTCAGTCGCCACGAAAGCATGAGAAAAAACTAATGGGCAAGAACTAGTAAGTCACGGAACCTTCTGCCGCAACGAATAAAGCAAGTCAAGCTCCTTCGCCGTCACCTGTCTGTAGATCGAGTCAACCTAAGCTCCTTCGCCGTCAGCTGTCTGTAGATCGGGTGGCGTGTGACTCGTCAATATACTAGTAAGTGCATTCAGCCCCCGTTTAGTTTCCAAAATTTTTTATATAGTATCCGTTACATCAAATCTTGCGGCACATACATAGAGTACTAAATGTAGATGAAAAAAAAAATTAATTACACAGTTGGATGAGAAATCGCGAGACGAAACTTTTAAACCTAATTAGTCCATAATTAGACAATAATTACTAAATAAAAACAAAATTACTACAGTGCCCAAAACCTAAAATTTTTTGGATCTAAACACACCCTCAGATTGTGTTGGTACGGGTCGAGATCTCAAAAATCCCACCCGGAAGTAGCGCACTCAAGCGCAGTGCCACGTAGCAGAAGTGGCATCTATCAGTCAAGTCGGAGTCCCCTTGCACTTGCACGGCCGCAAGGACGACCCAGATCGGCGGCGGCTCGAGAGGGAATCGAATCGAGGACGCGATGAGTCGCCAGCAGATGCGAGAACGGCGGCGGCGGGGTGCTTGATAAGCTGCTATTTTTGATTATTTTTCTGTAAAATAAAAACTGGTTGATAAGCGACTAACAAGCCAGAACAAATAACAGGGCGTCCTCGTCCCGCGCCTCGCAGTGATCACAGGGTGTGAAATCTTCGAGTCATCACCGAAACGAAAAAAGAAAAAGGGTGTGAAATCTTGGGAAACCATGGCCGGTTTTCGTGCTAGCGATAACGTGCGCGTGGACGATCGGTGACGTGTTTTCTCCCTGCACACACGCGCTACACTTGCACCGTTGCATGCACGGCCGGGTGACACCTGACCGTGCGTGCGTACACGTACGGCGACAAGTCTGGCCTGGTGTCTGGTCGCCGATCAGATCATTAATTGCACGCGATTAGAGCAAGTATACTAACGATTTTTAGCCGGCGAAGAGCACTCCACATCAGCCAGAAAGCTACCAAGTTAGGAGAGAGGCGATGCAGCGAAAAAACAAGCGTCTCTCTACAAGCGAGTAGCCAATGCGTGCAAAGACCAGATCATAGAACTAAGTGTTCACATGCAAATAATAAATGTTTACAGCTAACTCTTACAGTTAGTTTATTATAAGATAGGTTGTTAGTGAAGGCTGTTAATGACGTGGAACTTGTATATCACCTGCTTACAGCCTGCTGTTGGCTGAGTTATTATCCTTGCTCTTACGAGAATCATGTTGTCTCTCCATAGCATACGCATCATCTCCGGCCTAGTTGTGAAATTCTAATGGCACGGAAACGCGCGATCGAATATCGTTGCGCGACAATGAGCGAGCGCACAGCTTACGTCACGGCAATGTCAAGCGACAAATTCATTCACAAATATAGGGCCACAAAAGTACAGAACCGGGTCAGAGCGCCGATCGAGGAAGAAGAACGCACCCTTCGGCACGCTAACGATTTCTTCAACGGCGACGACGCTAACCAACCGTGGCTGCAGTATGTCTGTCGATCACCATCGCATGGAGATCACAACAGGCACGCGTCCTGCGTCGAGATAAAGAAACAAGTCTACTAGTACGTATGTACAAATCAGCCGAGGCATGCAGACACCAAACCGGGCACGTCACTGACCCTCCCGTGCCGGTCAAGAAGTACTGAGTACTGGCAGGCAGGCAGGCAGGAGCGTCCCACGGTCCCACCAAACGCTTCATCACTCATCAACTCTTCATCCGTCTCGTCGTCCTACTCCCACCCCCATCGCATCGCTTGTTTCCAGTTTCCAAACCCATAAATATTTGCCGTGTGCGTGTGCTGCTGCTTCTTTGACCAGGAAGACGCGTCCTATTTAGAGGCGTCAACATCGTCTTCCTCTCTCCAACTCCAAGGAATTGAAGGGGAGAGATCACGGATGAGGACGAACGAGGACGGAACTGGCCCCGGTGCACGGTAGCTGCACAGGCTGCCACCTGCTGCACCTTTCCTCTCTTTGAGTCCACTGGAAAAGTGGAGGAAAAAACGGTTTTGCCGTTTCCTTTTTGTTTGTTCATTCATTCACATCGACCGACCAGTTTTTGCCTAGTCTAGTCTAAACACTAAAGTGCACGCACGTTGGTGCAAAAGGCTGATTTAAAAGTGCGTTACGATCTGGGGGAAGTACATCTGGAATATTTATCATGGATCCCATGTGACCACACAAGTAGTACTGTATGCAAGTCCAAGATATGTCGTGATGCCTTGCCCAGCGCACCCAACACAAGAAAAAAGGGTCATGTCTGGTATCTTCCAATTTTCAACATGCACGGTACTTCGATTTTTATTTAGCTTTGAACCAAGAAAAGTTAATGATCTCGAGCCAACAAATTACGTCTTCTTTTTCTCCGTGTCATTTCCAACTCATATCTTATCAGACTAATCATTTAATCTCCACATACAAACTAGCAATACGATCCTTCTTATTTGATTTTTAAGAACTCTCTGGAAAAGTCGTGCTATCTTTTAAGTGAAAAAACAAGAGCTGTCTTTTAAGTGAAAAAACAAAGAGTGCTGAACTCCATAGGGCAGGGACTTCAGTCTCCGAAGTTATAACGGACCCAATGTGCAAGGGAGCACTTGTCCCAGCTAGATGGTAGTAAGACTATCTCCAACAGCTGGTACCTAAAACAAAGATTCATTTTAGTATTTGGGTTCTATACAACAAATGGGTCACAGCTCAGACCCAAAACCTTCCTTCTCCAACAGCGAAGGCAAAGGAAGAATTCAGTCCAAACCACTACTAGACCCCCCACTCGATCGTCCGGCATCCGCGCAAAAACTGAGAACCGTTTCGTGAGATACTGTACTTCCACGAAACCCATCTGCGGTTGGCAAGGCCGAGACCGCAGCATACGATACCCCACGCCCCAGCAGAGACGCTGGCGCTCCTGGACTTGTCGCGTTCGGGCCGGGGACGCGGAGAGCCGTCCCCATCCCCACCCAACCCGTCCACACCGCGTTTCCCCGCAACCGGACGCGACGAGCCAGCAGAAAAACCCCCACCCGCCACGGCCGCGGTACAGAAGCGGGCCGAGCCGAGCCGAGCCGAGGACGCGCGCCCTCCTCCCCTCTCCCCGCACGAATACCCACCCCAGCTGCGCGCAGCGCAAGTACTACGTACGAGCCGCGGCCCGTGCCCACCTTTCCGCGCTGTCGCGCGCTCTCCCTTCCTCCTCCTTCCCCCACTGCTCGTCTGCTCCCCGTTCCTTCCGCTGTACGTTCACACTGCCTGCCCTCTCAGCCCCACGTCCGTTGCGTCTTACAAGAGGCGCCGCATCGCAGTCTCCGATTCCCCGAGAGGCGGCACGGCACGGCACGGCACGCTCTTCTCCCGGCGCGGCTGTAGGCAGGTAACCGCGGCGGAGCGAGAAGCTGCTCGTCTTTCACGCGGAGCTGCTGACTGTCATAGCTCGTTGTGCCGGTGGGGTGTGCGGGGGACATGGGCTGCCTGGGCTGGTTCAAGCGGAGGAGGTCCAGGAGCGGGGGATCGTCGTCGGGGAAGCGAGGAGGGGCGGCGGTGTCGGCCCCGGCGACCACGACGACGATGACCACCACGGCCACGACGGCGTCGGCGGTGAGCACGAGCCGGTCGGACGACTCGGGCGCGGTGCGGCCCGTGAGCAAGTCGGCGGGGTCGGCCGCCTCGTCGCAGTCGCAGCGGAGCATCTCGTCGCTGTACGAGGAGCGGGGCCACGGCCAGCTCCGGGTCTTCGACTACGAGGAGCTCCAGGCCGCCACCGCCGAGTTCAACCGCGCGCAGAAGCTCGGCGAGGGCGGCTTCGGCAGCGTCTACAAGGGCTTCATCCGCGCCGCCGACGCCAAGGGCGACCGCGTCCCCGTCGCCGTCAAGAAGCTCAACCAGCGCGGCATGCAGGTCCGTCCGTACGTCTGCTCTGCTTCTCCTTGATACATGATTCATCACTACCCCCCACCTCCTCTTGTTGCCGTCTCTCTGGCCTGCCTATCTCCCAGGGCGTTCACATGCCACGGTGACTCGGTTCTCCACAACAGTCTGCCATTATTATTATTATTATTATTATTATTATTTTGGAAACGACCCATAATAATCTGTGTAGCTTTTTTTTAATCAAGGAACAAAAGTAT